>BGPT01000699.1:135144-207996 GCA_003297045.1 Symbiodinium sp. clade C Y103
AGATAATTTACGCCGTTTGGTTGGAAATTTACGCCGTTTGGTTGGGAATTTTTGCCGTTTCAGATTGTCACTTTTTTGGTAGAGGTTTTCAGGCTGGACGCAGGAATAATGTGTTTTTCATGTGGCGAAACTCTCCCCCACTCCTGTGGAATTGAGAGAACACCATTCCACTCAAAACATCACAATTTGTTGGAACCATCCAAAATCCAAAAACTTCCGTCTCATCTAAAAAGTTCCGTTTGAGGGTTGGCCCCTCCAAAAGTTAATTTTTCACCAAACCTAAATAATTTTTGCTGCCTCGGTTGTTCTAGGTATATTCATGTAATACTGATTGCACTTTAGATATGTTATACTTCATACTGGATTATGATTGGTTTATCATTAAACATAGTCTACTCAATCATTACTGAAATTCTAATGTTGAAGGATTTTTTCCTCCGTAAATCTCCCGCAATGAGTTCCGACTAGACATAGAGGAGAATCAATGGTGATTTCAGTGCTTAGGTAGTAGCCGGTCTCTAGATATCTGTGGAGGGGGGGGGGGCGGAGAAAAAAAAAGTTAGTGCGGAGGCTGTCCCGAGAAAAAACTGAAAAAACCATAATTTTTGGATAGATCTAAGGGGTTTGGCCATCTATCTGAAAAGAATGTTTTTTTCAGTTTTTTCAGTTTTTTCAGTTTTGGGAAAGCCGTTTGGAGCCGTTCGAAGCCGTTCGGAGCCGTTAGAAACTGTTTGGAGCCGTTCGGAGCCCTTCGGATCGGCTCCGACCGGCTCGGGACAGCCTCCGCACTGCTCCGAACGGCTCCGAAAGGCTTTCCAGACACCGAAAATTGAACAATTTATTATTTTTAGATAGATGCCCCCACCGCCTAAATATATATTTATTAATGTATAATAAACCCTAGAAGTCAGTGGTCCTACTTTTTGAGGTCCCAGGAATTTCCGTAGAAAGTGGTCCCAAAAAGTACGATCAGCCGCATGTACTTTTTAGGTCTTTNCTTTTTGAGGTCCCAGGAATTTCCGTAGAAAGTGGTCCCAAAAAGTACGATCAGCCGCATGTACTTTTTAGGTCTTTGGTCCTAAAAAGTACGATCAGCTACATGTACTTT
The DNA here is from genome assembly GCA_003297045.1 of Symbiodinium sp. clade C Y103. Classification (NCBI taxonomy): domain Eukaryota; class Dinophyceae; order Suessiales; family Symbiodiniaceae; genus Cladocopium; species Cladocopium sp. clade C. The sequence continues at coordinate 136,253 of BGPT01000699.1, forward strand.
TTAGGTCTTTGGTCCTAAAAGGTACGATCAGCCACANAAAAAGTACGATCAGCTACATGTACTTTTTAGGTCTTTGGTCCTAAAAGGTACGATCAGCCACATGTACTTTTTAGGTCTTTGGTCCTAAAAAGTACGTGTTCTAGCGATGTATCTTGATGAGTATTGGGGGTCCCTATGACCTTCGCATAGGAGTTGCATGTCTGATGCTGGTTAGCTAAAGGGATTCCCACATCATGGCCATCAATGGCCAAAGCATTGAAAAAACAGCGCTTGTTGGACTTTGAAGCGAAGTTGTCCCATCATTGCAGTTTTGGCCCAACACATCNAAAAACAGCGCTTGTTGGACTTTGAAGCGAAGTTGTCCCATCATTGCAGTTTTGGCCCAACACATCCTCATCCCGGTTTGCTTAATTCGACTTGCCATACGGCAATACAAAATACTGTAATTCTGAATCTTGCCAGAGGTCCGGGTCAAAAAGCAGATGTATTGGCAAGTGCCAGCAATCAACGCGCACATAAATCGTGAGCAACCGTGAGCAATCGTGAGCAATCGTGAGCAGTCGTGAGCAATCGTGAGCATATAGAAAGTGGACCTAAAAAGTAAGGCCCTAGGACCTCAAAAGGAACGTTTTCGGCAAATATAGCAACAATATGCAACAATATAGCGATATATAGCGATAGAAAAATATCAGAAATCGTGAGCAATCGTGAGCAATCGTGAGCAATCGTGAGCAATCGTGAGCAATCGTGAGTAACAGAGTAACAGTTTCTGCCAAAAATGTTGGTGATTTTTCAAGATCGCTCATCACATGGGGNGTGTGCTGCTCACGAGATTTTGGGATCGAACCTCTTAGTTTTCAGTTGGGCTGCACGTGCCATGGCGGATGGAAAAAAAGCAGGGGAGTTCTCACATAAGGCATCAGCATACTTAATTTGCAGACAAAACATCGCCGCCAATGAGCCAGGGAGGAACAAGAAGTAGCTTATCTCTGCAGGTTGGAAGCCTGCTTTTTATAGGGATGGCTCATGGATATTAATCCTGATCTAACACCTTGGCAGTCAGAATTCAGCAATGCTATAAAACCTCGGCGCGTAGAAATTCGGCAATGCTATAAACTTTCGGCGTGCAGAAATTCGGCATGCTATAAGACTTCGGCGCGTAGAAATTCGGCATGCTATAACACCTCGGCGAATGTACCTTTTAGGCCCACTTTTCCTAAGGACCTACTTTTTGAGGTCCTAAGACTCTTAGGGAAATATAAAAATCACTAAACATTGATTGTTAAATCCACCCAAGCAACTCATGATTGCCCACATTCAAGGCATCATATTTCGCGCTCCGCAACACGGGCACCAGGTACTCCACGTGATCCTCCGCCGAGGCTGAGAGCCCAGTGCCGTCGTTGATGTCGCCGTTGTCGAAGAAGAAGACGTCGCGCTGCGCGCTGCGGGCGCTCTGACGGAGGTGCTCCAGGACCTCAACGGGCGAAGGGGGCGCCTGGGTGGAGCTTCTGGTGGAAAAATGGAATGATTTCGGAGATTTCATGGGATAGAATGGTGATTTTATAGTGATTGAATGGGATTTTATTGTGATTTAATGGGATAGAATGGTAATTGGATTTAATAATGATTTAATGGGATATAAAGGTAATTTAATGGAAATAGTGCGGTAAACCCAATGCCATAAACCTACGATTTGGGGATGGTTTTTCTAGCATCATTGAGTTTACCACCTTATCCATATGTTTTGAGGAGTGAGGTAAGCACCAGTTTATGCTTCCTCAAAATAGTTCATATCTATGCAGAAGGAAACATTTACTCTGATGTAACTTGTAGGCAAAAAAACTCAAGGTTGCCTGTAGACTGCAAATGTTTCCTTTAATGAACCCTCTGACTGTGATTTGAAAGGGACGAATCGAAACAAAATAAAAACCTACTTGAGGGTGCAGTTCCAGTCATAAGTGGATATAACAAGAGTAGGGGCCCATATCCCAACTTATGGTACCATTGTTACACCAATAACCTCAACTGCAGCTCCAAGTATGGTCCCTATCCCCCATGACAATCCTACAATGTGAGGCCCCCTAGTTATAAGTTGGTTTATAAACCCCATTAAGTATAGTTATAAGTATCATAAACCATAGTTATTGGAGTTATAAACCTTTCGTGGTGAAACCACCAATTCCAGGCCCAAGGGCCGAGGCCACATGCGCCAGGCTGGCGTCCAAGTGCGGTTGATGCCTTCGCCCTTCGATCCAGGAGTGAAGGTCCGTGGTGACCAGGAAATTCACCTGGCGGCTGCGCTGGAAATTACTGGATTTCATGGGACTTGATGGAGATTTTAGGAACATTTCACTGGATGTGCTGGAGATTTACATGGGATTGAATGGGATTTGACCATCAACAAGGCAGGAATTATGGGAGGAATTTCAGGGTTAGTTCAGCTATGAGTGTTGAACTAACCGACAGATCCTAACTGGGATGAGCCGAGAGGTAGATAGGTTGTCATGGTTACCCTCTGGCACTCAGCTTCATGGCTCAACCAGACACGTTAATTCTCCGGGGCTGACATTATTACAGGATTCTCATCATTTGTCAGTATGATATGCCCATATTCTGATGGTTTACTAATTTACCATGTTAAACCCTTATACTTGATCGTCTCGCATCATGTCCTATCAAATCCCCATTATATCCGCAATATTGAGGTTGTTTATATTTTTTGGGGAACACAATCCTCAATAAAAGACCATCAGTTTGAGGCTTTAAACGGATTTTGCTCTCATGAACAAAACATAAACACGTATGTAAACTAAAGATAATCCCCATATCTATATCAGTTGTATATTAGTATACATGATACACAAGTACCCAAAAATGATCAAACATTGCCATGAATGTGGTGCTATAACTCCCAAGCCCAAATAATCCCGGCTCAATTAACAGAAATGGATAGAAATGGCTCCTTTAAAAATCATCAACAGAAGGTAACATTCCGATTGAGTCCCATTGAAATCGCCTTCAAATACCCATGAAATCTTCATTCATAGGGTGAAAATCCCCCTATACCCTCTGGTTATTTAACATAGCCATGGAAAATCCCCTATAAATGGTGGTTTTAATGGGAAAGTCATCCAATATTGTTCTCAAAGAGATTTTCACCCTCCAACCGGTCCCTCCACGAACCTCAGAAAGTTGAACACTGGGCGGCTTCTCAGGACAGACCGCTGCGTAGTCGTGGCAGCAATCGTTAAAGCTCCAGCAGGATGCCACGCACCAACCTGACGCCGTGGGAGGTGGGATTTGGGGAGGTGAAAAGTATAGGAACTTCAGCAAATTGCCTGATTTTGGCAAACAAATCAGCGACTTTGCATGAGAAATGATGGAATATAGGAACTTAAGCCGAACAAACATTGGATATGAATTTTGGCTGAGAATGGAGACTTCAGCTACAAACCTCCCATGTGAATCCATGTGAGACATTGAAGGTAACTGGTAAGTTTCACTGCAGATAGAAAAACAATCCGCGTGGGTTTTGCTACTGCTCAAGTGGCATGCAAAATTTGGATAGAGCAAATCCCGAATCGGATGAATGATTATGCAACGCAACATGAATATTCCTCATGGACTGCTTTATCCAAACAATCCTCTTGTACTTCAACAGCATCACTACACTCAGGACTTGTGTCAAAATGATCGAATATCTTTTGGTGAGCTAGAAGTGGCACACAACACGACAAAAGCATGTATTGTCAATTGTCATGTATTATCATTCTTCCATTGTAACCTTAAGGACCATGCGTTTTTTTCTTGTGAACATGTAAGAAATTATAAGATAATGTAAACGAGTAAACGCTAAATGTGGTTCAATATCTTGGCAAAATCACGCAGTCCCAGTGGCATGTCTCGTCATGACCACCACAACCAATCTCCTTGCAGCTTCCAGTGCCACGGCTGGGGACGGTCCAAGAGATGCATAGCAGCCAGGGCAACAACGCCATGGCGCGGAAAAGAAAGGCAGCAAATTCGCTGCGAAACAGCTGAGCTGAAGCAGTGTGGCATGGGTTCAGTGAGCTTAACAGGGAGTCAATTTCAATATATGATCCAAATCGGGCTAACATAGAAAGGGCGTGTGTTTCACGATTGATCTTCCGTCTATTCGCATCTGCATGGAACTATCCGGGTGTTTACATGTGCCCAAGTTCAACTACTACGGGTAAGAGGAGGCCTAATCCGTTTGAAACAAATACATCCAACCCCCAAACAGCATCGTTCAATCTGTAAAATCATTGTGCCAAGTCAATTGTCGCCCTAGGAATTTCAGACCTATCCCCCTGTCCACCTGTCCGCCCCCAGTCAACACCACAATGTGTTACGGAAACCGGTGTAAGGTCGAGTTGCATGTGCTTTGAGTAACAGATCTCTCGAATTCTCCTCAGTCATCTGCGCTGCCTTTTCGGCATGTTCTGGTGGCTCCTGGTGCTTTGGCTGACCACATGACGCATCATTCGTGGGTAGCCCTGCTCGAATATGCATCAAGGGGAAGGTGGCCTCATGATTCTTACTTTTGTTGGGTTGACTCCCCATTTTTTATAATTACGTTGAATCCACCATTTTGGTGGGTGGAAGATGCAATCTTTGCGGGTTAAATCCCAAGTTGCCTGGATGAAGAACACATTTCTTGAGGTGGATTTGGGTGGTAAAGTCCAAAGTTGTGTGCGTGAAAAACTAATGCTTTGCGTACTAAATCAATTTCAATCCTTACAACACTTTTTATCTTTTTTTGGTGGTTCTATTCCCAATCTTTCTGGACTTGCTTCCACTCTAAATCACCGGAACCTATCTTCGTGGGTTAAATCCTGCTTTTCGAGACTTCATTCCACCAATTCTAGGGTTTGCCATCCCAATACATCCCAATATGTTTCTTCCCTGTGGATTTCTTCGACCCTGGGCCCCTAAAAAATCCGATGCATTAAAACCTAAGTGACCCTCTCAAACTCACTATTTTGGGGTCCAAAAAACGTGACATATGTGAATTCCGATAATTCCCAAGTAATTAGAATGTTTTTTTCAGAGACGTGATGAAATACCATTCATCTATATTCCACCAAAATTGGATATCATTCAGATCTCATATCTTTATCTTCACCATTTTCACCATCGCCATGTTTCCGGGGTTTTCCCGTGTTTTCCCCACCAACGCCCTGGCCACGCGGCTTCCTTCACCTTCCGCTGGCGGCGTTGCATCAGCAGCCGCTGTCGCTCCTCCTCGTCCTGGCGCATCTCTTGGAGTCGCACCTGGGGCCAGCCACGATCCGAAAGTCATGGCAGTTGCTGGTGATCACCCGGTGATTAAAAAAACATGTTGTGGTGACAAGGCAATCCTGGTGATTCTATGTCGATCATTTCTGTTTTTCTTATTTGTTTGGAATTTTGGCATAATCTATAGAATTCTATGTCGATAACTTGTACTTCTGTGATGATTGATGGCGAGTATCATATTTACAATTGGTGATTCTAGTGGTAAACACAATCATAAACAATCCGAAATATTGCATATCATTGCCGACGGATGGAAAAAAAGACAGATGGTATGTTCATTAGCGGCTTTACCGCACTATGTTGGGATATGGATAACACCTAGTAATCGATCCAGTAATCCTAATCGATACAGGTAATGAACTTCTGTTTCGTAGTGAATGATGATGACTTAACCTGGTGGTATACTGTATAAGAAATTAATTGAAAGACGTGTGAGGGGTATGTCACATAGCTTTCATATGGGGATGGGATTAGTTCCATCTTTTGCCAACGAATGGCAGAACACTTCCTGACTTCGCACTGATTTTGCTTGCGGGCTGAATGGATAATTAGATGGAACTATAGTACTGTGGCCCAGTTCCTAACTTAGTAGTTGGGCTAATGTACCATATTTATTGGAAGACCCTCTGGTAATCAAACATGGCAATGGAAAACCCACCATTTATAGGTGATTTTCCCATTAAAACCTCCATTATAAGGGATTTTCCATTGCCATGTTTGATTACTGGAGGGTATATTGCTGGCATATATGACATCAACAATTATTACTTCTTACCTTTCACTAGTTGCCTGCCATGCCTGGGTAGAGTTGCGAATGGATATCCAACTCCAATGGTAAATCCCATTCTATCGCCCATTGCATATACCTGTTACATCCCCATTCAACCTTCATGTTTTATGGCCAAACCACCATTTTCCAACTCTATGGGTGCCCTCTGGTATTCAAGTGTGGCTGCTGGAAAATCCACCATTTAGTTCGATGATTTTCCCAGCTGTAAACCTCCCTTGATAAGGGATTTTCCAGCTAGCCACGCTTGATTACCACTATATCTCAGTTATGGTTGACTTTAAACCCCAATTATCCCATTGTTGGTGGTGACATCAGAGGATTACTAGCCATATCCCCTTCATGATCCCCTATTGTTGATTGCTGATGGTTAAATCCTTAAAATCCTCAAACAAATCCCATCAACGGTGAAATCCTTATTGATCAATACTTAAATCCTACAAATCCTTATTTTTCCATGGCTAAATCATGACAATATCTATAAATCCGGATTTTCCAATGATGACATCCCTATTTTCCAATGATGAAATCCCCATGAAACCTCCAATTTTTTGTCAAATCACCATGACTTCCAGCGGCACCTGCATCTCCTCACACTGATGTTTGGCCGCCGATCGGTCCTCCACCGACACACCGACGGGTCCGTCGAGACGGCGCTTCCTGGGCCCGGGGGGAAATGGAAAGATCCATTGATCTGCAGAGAAAGATATAAAACAACGCCATTTTATTAGTGAGATTAGCCAACACATAAATATTGTATTTAGAAACTATCATTAGTCATTAGTTGATCATTGTACTGTACTTCAAGATGATAGAGAATGTGATTCATATTGACTAGCGATACATGCAAACTAATATTGACAATCATCTAGGATCCATGAACTTCATTTTATCAAAACAATGTGATTTATATTACATCCATTGAACTTCATTGTATGTAAGTAATGTGATGAATATTGACGTACGATGTATCTGTGTGAAAGTTCGATTCAAATTTGAATTCCGGAACTAGTTTATGTTGTAGTGTTTTGATCTTGGATAAACCCAAGACCACATTTAAGGCCAGGCCCTTTTCTATGGGTTTCGTGAAGTGTAAACCATCAATTGGATTCATTTGGGGGTTGGTCAGCTATAGTTGCTGGGAATTATGAATTCATGTTGACCCATTCTGGAGCGGGTAGAAATGATTTTCGCCCATGATGTGGTTGGGAAGCTGAATTCGTGGCTTACCCAAGCTCCCTCCATTCACCACCAAATTGTTGGGCCATGCTCTCTGTCAGGCTGAGTTTGTTTTGATTCACTAACCTGAAAATAGTTGAAATAAAGCCATTTGCAATTCGTCCAGATTTATGGTTGGTTTAATCCCTAGTAATCCCTATCAATCACCGTTCATCACCAAACAGCACCACCATTAGAAATAGTAGTACATCCATTCATCCAAGGTACTGTCTCTTTTCCGGGCTCTCGACTGCCATCTCCTCTCCCTGCGCAATAGGTCTGAGCAGGAAACATATCATGATCAACCAACATAGAAGCCATGCAAACCTCGTTATACTAATTATACTGATCAAACTTTGACCCAACATTGGTAATTGTGATCCCTTACAATCTCCAGGGAATTAATTGGCATGATACAACCCAAACAAAACCAGCTCCAAGGAGTTTTTCAGGGCATTGCAAGATATTGCAGGGTGCCATGAACCTTCCACTGGACTGATCTGACTGAAATGACAGATTTGATAGTGAGAACTTCATTCGAATTAAAATATTGTAACTCTCAAGTGTCTTAGCTTATAATAAAACAAAGTATTGTGGTCTGTAAATAATAACTCGTGATCGTGAGAACTTGACTTGATGTCATAGCTGACTGGGCTCTTAAAGTACCAAAGAATTACAGTACATAATTTAATTACTTTATTTAGTAGGAATTCATAGCGGGGAACATCTATAGTATCAGAACACAAAAAGATGTAATAATATATATATATATATATATACATATGTTAGTGTAATGGGCAGTACCCAAACCTATCTATGTATGAGTATAGTTTTAGACTTAAAAGTAGCCACAATTCTATGAAAGCCCCCATATCATGTATATTGACGGTATTGTTATATAGTAAGTTGCAGTAGTACAAACAGGCATGACATATCATGGGTATATATATCCATGTACATCGGCTACTTATGAGTTTGTCCGACAATGGGGACAATTCCTCCACTGTCTGGCCATTCCAACAGGGAGCAGTGGATCCAGTTCCAGGACAGTGAGCGCACCATAAAGAGGACCATCAACAATAGGATGATGTGGCAAGATGAATTTCACTATCCCACATAAGGAGAACTATCAGTAACGACTGGGAACATATTCATCACAAGTTACCCCCCCAATAGTCAAACGTGGCAATGTTGATTTTCCAAGCTATCAAGAAACATGTACTTCAGAGATTTTCCAGCTTGCCCTGTTTGATTACTCGCTTTTTTGCCTCGGCCTCGGCCTCCTCGATGGTTGCCAGCTGTTCGGACATCTTGCCCGCCGCCGCCTAGCAGTAGGCGATCCCCCGCTCAGCCCTTAAACACACAGAAGATCATGGTGTTTAATATGCGTGTATGATTAAGGTATAAAAACACATGTTTGGGACCATACAATGGGGGTGGTTAATATTGGGGGGATGTGGTGTATTTGGATTATTTATAACTCTTTAGCAGCTAAAATGTGGATCAATAAGAGGATTCTAACCTACCTACATCCCGTGAGAGGTCTCTCCCGTGTGTTGTTCTCTGTTTCAGTTTTTCATGGCCGCCTCTCAAACTTTGGTACTTGGAGACCAGACTGTGAACCTTGGCCAAGTGATGTTTAGATATGTTTAGAGAGGGTTTGAGGTTTCACAATTTGAGCCAAGAATAGATCTCAAATTGATGTGAAAAAAACTCAAAACCAGGCACCATATCACTTCTGTGAATCTAGTTCAACCCCCAAATCTCGCTGTTTCGCTGGGTAATTACGCGGTTTCAAAGCCTGAGTTCTTGTTCAACAACCTGAACTGAACCAGGCCAGAGTTCAAAGACTGCCTTGACAATGAAGCTGTACAACGTCTCAAATACGCAACAGCCTATCAAAGACAGCAAGCTCTTGCTATAGAGCCACGTCTGATGAAGAGATAGTGCACCGTTGTGTTTGGATACGTTTGATGAAGGAAAGCTTTAAAATCATGATAAAACTGCACAATGAAAATAAAACAGCTCGAAAGCAGAAATCTCTGCTGGACAAGCACTACATTTTTTGAACCAGCAATCATTTGACATGTTTGTTGTGTTGATAGAGCAATAATATGATAATATAGCGATATATGTGATACCGATTTTTAACAAGTTACATCACCATGTCTGTCTTGGTTATTGTAGCTAGTCATATCAAGTAATCATGTGGTAAACCAAATCTTGAATCTCCCTCTTGGGGATGGCCTATATATGCTTGTGCCATTCATTTCTCGTAAGTCATTGGGAGTAATTGATTGGCTTCACCACATCAATCCCATCCCTTTCTGATGACAAGAACGTCTTGATGTATTTCATCGACAATTCACTAAAACCTGATTCAAGTCTCGGCCGAAAATCATCGAAAATCATCAAAAAAAAGTGGAGGGAATCCCATCGAATCCCATCACCAGTGACATCCTCAAGGCTCTCCGTGGCTCTCCGCAACGCTCTCCCGCCTGCAGTTCCTCAAGGCCCACCATCTGTCGCCAACTCTCGATCTCTTCCAAGGGCTCCAGGTCCGATGCCATGACCTGCGAACAATTTTCACCGGAACCCCCCCTGGTTTTCGATGGGAAAATCCATATGGTTTCATGGTTGTAGATTTTCCCGGATAAACCAATCCAATGAAAAAAAATCCTGGTTGAATGGAGATTTGGACAGAAAATCTATGAATATCTATGAATCATTTAGAAAACACAACGGATCTTTCTGGTTGAAGATCTGGACAGAATCTGTGAAAATGGCGCGAGAACTTGATTCTCCTGTGGAAGATCTGCAAACATCATGAAACTCTATGAAACTCTGCAAAAAAAGTTGAGAATTTTCCGGGCCAAAGCCAGGAAAGTATGTAAAAAATCCAGCAAAGGCAGTCTAGAAGGTGGAAACTATGAGCATTGCAGCCACAGAAAGATAGGTTGCCCCAGCGCCTCCTTGATGTTATTCTGCTGATGGTTCAGTCCTCCAGCTGATCCCAGGTCCAACAAATCTAAGGAAAACATGTCAGATCTGTCAGATCCTGAATCCTTTGTCCCGGGCCACTTCCGGAACAGTGCTTGACTCAATTCTGAAGTTGAGACTGGACCTGGGGATAGATACTGCCAACTGAATTACAGTATATGCCTTATTTTAATTAATGTTGCTGAGATTAAACTCTTCGGATGCTCAACTACATATTTCTTGAGTTCACGAACATGCCAAGGGTTCTCTTAAACTACCCTCTTGTTCTCAAATGTTGCAATGGAAAGCCGACCAGTTGGAAATACCTTACCCATAGACACTTGAAGATGTTCAAGTTCCATTGCCATTTCAAGCAGTGAACCTGCCCAAATTATATACCGCTGACTCTGCGACATGGACAAATCGAATCAACAACCAGCGGGTACCCAACTGGTCTTGATCCAATGATCAACTTGATTCATTTTTCTCGTTGATTCTCCATGTGTTTTGATAAATTCCAATGCCGAATACAAACAATGTCTTTCTGTGAAAAACAAACAAATGTGCTGCTCGCATGTTCGTTTCTGTCACGTCAATTCCCCTGTTTTTGTTCTTCAAATCACAAGACATGCGGATTAGTTGCCCCACATTCCAAACTACAAGTCGCTAAAAATCTCAAAAGTGATCAACATATGTGACAAAAAAAACTTAGCAATGTCTACGTGATTTCCCCAATTTTCTACAATTTTTCCCCCAATAAAACCATCAATTTCTGCATCTTCTCTCCGTTTCCGGCATCCTTCGCGATGCTCCGCCGCCAGGTGCTCAAATTCTGTGCCACCCTCCACCAACTTCTCAAGCTCTTGGCGACCTGCCTGCGGATGTCATGAAGATCCCACTGCCCAGTTTCTGTCAAAAAAGATGGGGGTTTTACATGTTTTTTTTACCCTATTTAAGATAGCCATGGAAGCCATGGCCCATTTGTGGATGACATGGTGATTTACCTATTGAACATGGTGATTTTCCATGGCTACGTTGAATAACCAGCGGGTATTAAGGACTTATTCACTGGCGAATCTTAAGCAGCTATGGAGTTAGCGACTTGGGCTTGTCCAGGACACAAGAAATGCGGACCACCTGCACAGATAGTATGTGACCAGTGTGACTGGCATCAATGCTGATATGTAAACTACATCCAAGCAATTCCAAGCATTCAGTAATTTTGCAGCTTTTCTCTTTCTCTGAACTGTTCTTCCCCTGCATCAACACCAACAAGGTGGCGAGTCAATCTGCTGCTTCCCGACGATGCCAGTTCAATCCCAATGTCTGTGCCGGTTGGTGGTTGAGCCACTCGGTGACCGTCATCACTTGTTGGATTCAACATGTCGACATGAACCCCCCATCCACACCCAGCCTTATCCATCCCCATGTCTGTTGCTTCAGGAACCATTCACCACTTCTGCAAGTTGGTGACCATAGTTGATTAAGTTTGTTTATAACCAACATTTCACTACAGGGTTTATGGCATCAACATGGTGTATAAATATATATATATATATACACTCATAAACCAACAAAGATAACTGGCGAGAACCACCTTGCAGGTCATATGTGTTCTGTGGCGGATATATTCCCTGGTAAACATGGGGAGAAAACATGAGAAAACCAACCTTGGGGTGTGATGAATGGGGATGTGGCAAGTGTGACCCATTGGGGGTACCTCCCAGGTGATGTTTTTTTGGTTTACAAACCCAATGAATACTGTAGTTATGAGTACCATAGACCATAGTGAAATTGGAGTTATGTTCACCAACTTAGCTATCACAAATCAGCTTTAATCCAATTGAATCCCCATGTTTTCTGGTTAAATAGTTGTATAAATCACTATATATTTTTTTCCCTATAGTTTTTGGAGTCACCTCTCCATCCACTCCTGACACGCGCCTGTTCTGCTACTTTCCGGCGACGTTGAAGGCCTAGCCGTTGTCGCTGACTCTCCTCATCCAACATTTCAAGGCCTTGGACAGCTGAACTTTTGAGAGTGTTCACACTGATTCATGCCCAAACGCCAAATTCTAATAAAGAACTAAGCAAATCAAATCAAAAGACACAGAGTATCGGATGGATAAGAATTATATATGAAAAGAACTTTGAGATATTGATACAGTATTTTGATAAATCTACGTATATATATATATATTATATATATATATATATATCTATACGACTTCTTTATTGTGAATTCAAAACACGCACTCGGGTGACTCTTCTTTCCTGCCAGAACACGTCGCTGCGCTTCCGCAAGCGCTTGGTTCTTCTCGGCTGCATTGACGGAGCCTCTCTGGACCTGATCCCAAAGGACCACGGATTTTCAGATCTGGACGACATGAACACCTGGTGACCAAGCGCAAAAGATGCTTCATGAATCAATGAAAATCCAGTCAATAGGAAAGTGCTTTCTTCACATGTTTTAAAATTGCAGAACATCTCAAAAGCGCGTGAAGCAATGCAACATTTGCTGAAGCGAGGAAGATCTGAGATAGGATCTATAGGAGAATGATTTGGTGCCCAAACCATGTAGCAGAACCTTGGGCAGTGAATCTGTGGATCACCTATGGGGATGTCGTTCTAGATACCATCTGGTACTCCAACCCGGAGCTACAAACAGTTGAAAGAATGATTTTCGACTAGGATTGTCATAGGGAGTACATGACCGTACCCTCAAGCAATCCAAACGTACAACGGAAAATAATGGTTTAAAGTTTAAACATGTTTAAACCATCCATCATAGGAAAATCCTCTCAACATGGATAGATTTCCAGGTCGGATTTTCCAAGTGCCAGTTGCCCCCGAGGCCTTGGCACCCTTCGCCGGGGTATCCGCGGCCAGCTCCACAAGAGACGTGGTCAACGGGCCTTGCCATAGCAGATGCAAGTCCTCCCAGGCCTGCAGAAGAGAAGCAGGTGGTGCTCCATGGTGCAGGATGGATTTTCCACCAAAAGTTGGGATATATATATATATATAATCCTCTAGCAAACTGAAAGAGCTATGGAAAATCACATAAAATCAAATCATTTTCATAGGTAAATCAACTACACATGGGCCATTTTTAATAGCTATATTAGTTGGTTTGCCAATGTTTACCAGAACACCCCTACAACCATGGTCATATATCTACGAATCTACGAATCTACTTGCAACTGGAAGTGCACTCACAAGTGCTTTTATCCTTTGTGGGTTTGTGGTATATATTCAACTGTGTTGAATTAGCTATTGTAGTGGAGTCTATTGGAGTTTATGAACCAACTTCCGCGTCCACTTGGGGGCTCCACCTTCCAGATAATAAGTCTTCTTTGGTGGTTGAATTCCCCGGGAACAAATGGGGAAAGAAGCAGTCTTTGGGGATTCTTTATGGGGATTTATATATAGTATTTTATAGTCTTACCATGTCTTACCAAAGATTGGCCAAGCAATGAGATTTTGCCTAGACTTGACCTGGATCTGACTAGCTCGGGTTGGAATTCACCATCCCAAGACGGGGCTGAGCTGACAGAATCCGTGACCTTTCCCATCCATAACTTTTCCGTGAACGTCCTCTGCAAGTCTGGGATTGTGTGTCTGAATCAAAATAAACAGCAAGCTTGCAAGCAACTGAAACATACTAAAACTGTGAATATCTTTGATATTCTGTGATCATCTTTATTGTGGACATGCAGCTCACCAAATCCGAATTTGCTGACAGGGCTGTGTTCTGAGACGCGCCATGATAATCTGATCCCACATCCTCAACCACGTGATCATACTTTATCGTACTGGTCATCCAATATCACTGTGGAAAACGACCATTTTTGGATGATCGTGGATGAATCTAATGATGGATAGATATCATTAGAACGTGTTAGAACATTGTGGAATTCTATGATGGATAAATATCATTAACTCATTAACCATAGAATTAAATTCATGATCGTTTTAATGATGATATTTATCCAACACTGACGGAAAACTATCATTTACCATGATGGAAAATCCAAAAATCACTCTAGAATCATCGGCAGTCGCGCCAGGGATGTTGGCCTCGTCTTTTGGGGCCATCTCCTTAGTGGTTGGAGAAAAGCCAGACGTGGGAAGCAAATGGGAAGATGGGAGAAATGGTTAGATGAAAATAGTTTGACTTTTGAGTTCCACTTGATGGAAATGGGACAAACGCCCTTTTCAAAACAGGCAAATCATATCAAATCAGCTACACATGAGGATTTGTATGGATTTGTCAAGCGATTTTTGTGAACCAGAATGTATTCCAAGCAACAAGCTTCAATGGAAAACCCATCCAAATGATCAAAGACCATTTCCTATCATATATTGTTGGAATATTTCCATATATTTCCCATTACATTTTGTACAACATGTTTTGTGTTTTCTTTTAAATCCAGCCTTCTCATCTGAAGTCATCTAAAATCAAGCCTGGAAATTCCCAAAGGTCGCATTCTTTAAACGGTTCAAGTTCACCGAACCTGCATTTCTTCGAGGTATCTTTCTTTCTTGTGACTATTCTCAAGAATCAAGCCATGACATGTAAAAACAACAGAACAGCAAAACGTGACAAAATGTAATCATGCCAATTCAATATAACCTGTCTATATAGCAACCTCTCACAATACCTTGTTTGCCTTCATATAAAACAGTTTCTTTTTGTATGTGCTAACCTTCTGACACTGTGTAAGTTCCCCAAAAGGTAACCAATAGGAACAACAAAGGATGAGGAGCAAATATATTTGGGGATACTCTACATTACTCTACCATACTCTACAATACATATATAATGATTAGTGGATGGATTGACTAACCCGTGCCAAGTGCTGTTCATTTGAACCCGTCTCCGCTTCAACCTTCAAAGGTCT
This sequence comes from Symbiodinium sp. clade C Y103, assembly GCA_003297045.1. Lineage (NCBI taxonomy): Eukaryota > Dinophyceae > Suessiales > Symbiodiniaceae > Cladocopium > Cladocopium sp. clade C. The sequence goes on from BGPT01000699.1 coordinate 151,460, forward strand.
CATTTGGCACCATCTTCATTATCATCAATAGCTTTAAGATTACCCAGCATCATGCGGTCGTAGTTTTTCACGTACTTGGTGAGCAGTTACTACTTGGTGTGGCACACGTGAACGGTGATGAAAAAAAAGTACCTGAAGTGGGCAAGACTGGCAATCACCGCACTGGATTGTGGTCCAAGTAGGGTAGGGATGGGTGAAACCAATGCCAAAAATCCCGTGTTGAAGACTGCTTCGCGACGGAGGTTTAGAGGCAACGACCCCCCCTATGTATCGGACAAACTTCCGAATGAAGCCAGCTCCAAAACCACTGGTTCCAATCAATTATGCTGCAAAACTTCTAAATCTTCTAGATTCTAATCAGTTCTAGTCCAATTTAATGTCGTTGGCCAATATTCACAAGTTGACCCTTCCCATTGATCCATGAACAATTCATGATCATGATGGTCCCTTCACCGACGAAGACGTGCTTCACATAGGATCTTTTAAGTGGATGAAACATCGCCAGGTAGCTTTTTATCCACGTTTATTGCTATCGCGTTTGCCAATGTTTTATTTGGCCGGATGTTTTAGTACTCAAGGCATTCGGCAATAATTTGATTCACCATGATTTACATACCTTCATTTCAAACGCGCTCATTGTTCACGTTTGGGTGTTTGCATTGGAATTGTGATCTGATTGCATGTCGTTTAATCGCGCAACTGGTTTTGGGTCTGATTTTGTTTTAATACCGATGTTGGTGCTGCTGTTGTTTCCTGTTTCTAGGATTAAAGTGTGTTTCTTTTTTTGAAGTTTAACTTCAATGTTCATGTCAACGTAGGATTAATTCCCCCTAGCCTCACTCCAGGTGTCACCAAACTCAAGGTTTATTTTCGCCTTAAGGTGTTGCACCCCTGAAATCCCCCCAAATCCGCCCCCTTCTCGGGATCCCTGTGTTGTGGCTTTCTGTTCCTACAAGTACTATTACTATGCCTGTTGCCATCTATATGGAGGTTTCCTAAAATGGTGGTACCCCCAAATCATCCGTTTTAATAGGAATGTCCACTATAAACCAGCTATTTTGGGGTACCCCCAATTTAGGAAACCCCTATATGCTGCTATACTGCCTACAACTTCTTGGCTTTCATGGTGAAAGCATCCATCCGACCCTCATACTGCCAGCTGCCGCAGATTTTTCACCCCTCACGACCAATGCTGGACAAATCAATGGGTCTGTCAGTCCTCATGGTGGTTCGATTTGAGACCGCCGTATGCCCTCGTTTTGACGGGCCGCTGCTACCTTTCCCTGTAAAATCAAGTGTATTTCAATCGGGATTCTCATGGATGTCATTGCGCATGGTCTCTGAAAACTTTGGGGGTCGATTATTCAGGGGTCCACCAAAAAACGATAGTCAAAACCTTCTTGACCTTCTAGGGGTGGGGTATTGAATCCGGGGTTGGCAATATGTTTTTTAAGGTCTTGTCATACATGCGATATTATTGACAACGTCTACAAATAATTATATACAAATGTTCCATAATTTGATCTTAAATGACAGGGCTGACTGCAAAAAATGCTGTGAAACTATGACATCTATATGGCTATGTGAAACTTCTTTAGTGGCTACAGGTCCTGTCATCAATCGATTCGCCAATCAACATGGCCTTCTTGGCAACGTCGTCGGCTGTCTTTGCGCAATGATTTCTTGGCTCTTGCAACCATAAAAAATCCCAAGCAGCGATCTTCATCGTCCATTTCGAGAAACTCCTTCATTTCGCTGGAATCACGGAACATGGAATGCCATGAACTCCAGTAGCACGCCAATCCTTGTTCAGCACAGGCTTGAATGTGCATATTCTGCACGGCACATGCAGTTGCCGACATTTCCTCCCACTCCTGCATTCGCTTGGAACCAGCCTGCCTTCGCATGACAATCGCCACCATGTAGCACACTGGCCCCCATCTGCCTTCTATCTCCTCCTCAGTCCTCTTCCTCCACTTCAGGTAGTCCGAGTGTTCACTCCAACCACTAGTTTCCCAATTGCGATCATAGTACTCCAATGTGAATCGCTGCATTTCATTCATTGCCCTCTTTCCGAGCACAACAAAACGCCAAGGAGGCACTGGTCCGTGGAAAGGCGCCCACATTGCAGCATCCAACAAACGGGACATTGTATCCTTCTCCACCGGATCCATTGGTTTGCCATCTCTTGGGTAATCGTTTTTGGGAAACAATGATCGACGTTGCCGAATGCATGCAAGAATGTCGTCGCTTGGTTCAGCTGGGATGTTGGAGGTTCCATCATCTGCCATCACGATGCTGGGTTCGGTACCTGTACCATGGGCATCAACCGCAGCATTGTCCGCGTTGACCTCATCGGCCTCCACGTCGTAGATGCTTCGCAGTCCCAGAGTTCTGGCGTGTGTGGAACTGACCAGTTGCCAGTTCTGATGAACACGCTCTGCCATTTGGGTCATACTCATCTTGCTGTGCCCTTCAACCATTGAAGACAATTCTTCCAACTGTGGTTCTGGGAGTGTCAGCAACTTCTCAATGGCTGGAATCTTGCCACATCGTTGAATGCCAACAGTCATATCAATTCTCAAACACTCTTTGGGTTCTACAACCGCAAGTGCCATCACACCGTTCTCTTCGAGGCAAACCACTGCCATTTCTCTCAAAACGAGTCTGCCACAGGAAAGTCAAAAGGTTGGATATGCTCCAACATCCATTCGAGAAAAAGATGTGATAAGACGGCATCAACGTCAAGGTGGGAACACATGGAACACTGCTTGGCAAATTTTGAGGACTGCTTTGTGACATTTGGTGACTATTACATCATATTACATCTGTCAAACTCTGAACCCTGACCTGCCCCCACTCCACTCCCAAGGGCACTTCCTAATGTGGAAGTTGAGGGAGTGAATGATGTTGAAAAGTTGGAAGATGATGAAGTGGATGTCGTGGCGCGGCGGTTGGCTGCTATGACAATGGTAACCATGTATGGTATGTGTCATATTCAGGTGGGAATCTTTGATACAATGGATGCATATGTTGATTTTCGATCGCCAGGGCTGGAATGACAAAAAGTTGGGCTTTAACCCCAAAAAATCCAACTGTTACCATATGACTGTCTACACATTCACCAGCTATGACTGGCCATCCGCCACTGATGCCGGCCGTGGCTCTTCACATTCCGCCATGGCTTGCCGTTTTTCTTCGAGCAATGCCGTAAGTATCGCATCCTCCGCGCTGGTGTCCACCGCAGCTTTGCGACGCCTGGCGGCCGATGGCATTTCGTTATAAGTGAAAGTTGTAGCTTTCACTATGGTTTATAGATGTTTATAGTAGATATACTATTTTTTTGAGCTGTTTTAAATAAGCCCGTTTACAATATATATATATATGTATCATATATCTGTATATTATAAACCAATATAAACCATAGTTAACCTGGTTACAAAATGTTGCCAACTTTGCTAAGGGGACTCACCGTCGTGGAGCGGATCCAGGAGACTCGGGAGGTCAAAAAAACTGGGGGAATTCTGTTTGTACCTGGTCAGTACCCTCTGGTAAACATACAAAGAACTATAGAAAATCACTATGTTTTATGGGAAAATCCACTATTTCTATGGCCATTTTCAATAGCTATGTTAGTTTACCAGAGGGTACCTTCAAATGTGTCTATGTTTTTGTTCTTAAATGAGCGAATGGGGAAATCAATGAGAAGAAATAGCAAATACCAAGATCAGAAACAACTGCAGCATGGTATGTTTACCTAGCTGACCGGGTGGTTTTGGTGGTAATGTTGTAAGATGTTGTAAGATGTTGTAAGTCTTCCAGACCTATGGAGCAAATGGAGAATGCAGAGAGTGATTTATGTGAAGCAGCAGTAATGTTGACCCGTGATTGATCTCTTCACTTCACTTGATTTACTGTAAATCTACGAATTTCAGGTAGAGATTGTGCAAACATAATGAAAGTATGACATGGTATGAGCAACAACTAAGAACAACAACGACTATGCTAATGACCATTGTCTTCATGTTTAAATTCGTAATACAATTGTGTATACCTGTAAGATGCTGTAAGTGGCATCTTGGAATGACATGTTGAAAATTGCCTGACAAACCCCAAAAAAACTAGAGTAGCCAGCAATGCTTGGAGGTACGACACCCATACAAACTTGGTAACAACATGGATTGAAGCTCTTGTTTATTTGTTGCACTGTGGATTCACGTGTTGCACCACAGTGAGAAAACTAGAGAAATCTATCCATGAACATGGTCCCAAATCGAGTCATATGTCCCAATCCTCATAAAATCCCATGTTTTTTTCGGAGGAATCAGGTCCATCAGGATCAGTGAACCCGGCTTTTTCCTCAGCACAAAGCTAGAGATTGGGCCAGCTCAGTCCATCTGTTCAGGTGAGGCACTGGCTTCGTTGATTGCACCTTAGTATACCTTAGTGAGGTCAACTGCTTAGGGCCGTTGGAGGCACAGTGATGTTGTTGGCAACAAAGGTTCCCCAGTTCAAAATAGGGCTATAAACTTGACACTAAATCCAAACTGACAACCACATACTGTCTATTGAACTGACGGACATCATGAATCATGTGAGCAAAAACAGAAGTAAATGCGTTGTTGGAAAGAAATCAATATGTTTGAGGATGTTCGAATTCCAAATGACAAAACTAGCAAAAATCTAAGGAAAAAAAAATCTATCCGAAACCCAGAGGCTTCCACATGTCCAGGTTCAGAAGGTCTACCATGATTCATCCGAATCCTCCGGAAGTGACGTCGCAGTTTGGCCATTCTCAGCTTTGGGCCGCAACCTCCTTGGTGGCGTTGCTGACGTTAACAAGGGTAAGCCCAAACATTGCCTTGTTTTGTACAGGGATAATTGTGAGAAACCATGAGATTGATGTACTGTTTTATTAGCAGGATAGAGGATACAGATAAATAAATACATATACATATATTTCTATGCATGCAATACATGGTTCGATTTTTCATATATACATTTACACTATCCCAGTCTTCAAATTATATATATATATAGCAATCAAACATTATCCGTGAATCTACATACCAATCCTTGGCTGGTTCGTGGTTTCATTGATCGAAAGATTCGGGACCACCAAGAAATTCGTAGTTGTTTGGACTTATAACCATCATTACTGTTTCTACTGTGTATATATATATATATGTATATATATATATATATATATATATATATCCATTTTGCAACTGTTAAAACTGTCAGAACTGTTGTAACCGGCTCTACAAATTTGGAAAACTTCCAGTTGCAGCAGTTACTAGTACCATATTACCATGAACTACTCCCACTGTTGAATGCACCAACGGGAACCATCAATCAACTATGACTATAGCTCCAACCTGAAATCACATCTTGCTTGGTTCGAGTACTGTGAGTAATCCGGTGAATTTAAGGAAACAAGAAGAAAAACTCGATACCCTCTGGTGAACTAACATAACTATGGAAAATCACCATGCTATTAATGGGAAAATCCACTATACATGGCCATTTTCAATAGCAAACTGTTAGTTTACCAGAGGATAATTCCCATCATGAAGGCCAGTTTGGGACGCTTGCCCCTTACCATCATCGGACTGGTGAGGTCAGCTGAGGTCAGGCTCCAAACAGGGTTGCTCTAAACACCCCAGATACAAGGGGAGTAAATTGGGCAAAATGACCAATTTACTCCCCCTTGTGGTATCATTTATCTAAAATGGGTTGGAGCCACTCTGAGAAAATTACCCACAAAAAGTATGGAAAAGTGCGAAAATGAAAGAACCAGTCTCTCTGGAGTATGCTTGGCGCAATTGCCCCGGCCATTGATCTCCTGCAGGGGCCGTACGGCTTGCAAAGGCCTTGGTCCTCTGAAACTGGCTGCTCAGCAACTGAAAACATGTATCTCTGTGTTTTGTTGAATGTTTAGTCAGTAATAACACATTTGGACCCGCGATGTAACCATAAGAAAATGGAACCACATTGATGTGTTATGAGCCAATCATGGATTTTCTCCTTATGATAAAATATTGTCCCCATAGAAATAACTCGGTGTTCAGCCATTTTTGTGATGGCCAAAGCCAGCAGGTCAATGTCTTTGATTCGAATCATCCATTACAGCAACCCCAAAATGGGGTTTTCCTAAAATGATGGTACCCAGCAATGGATGGTTTATAATGGAAAGTCCTATTCAAATGGATGATTTGGGGGTACCCCTATGGATTGGAAACCTCCAAATGGATAGAAAAGTTGGAAACCAACTTGTAACACAGGGTGAATATCATCCAGGAATCATCCTGGTTTCATACTTTTTGGCATCTTTTGGGGATTACTATAAAGTAATTCTATGGTTGAATGGTTATCTAAGGCAAGTCATTCCTTCTTGGTCATTTACGGTAATTGGTGATGTATGGAAATCTATGGTCATTTATGGTCATTTGTGATAGTTTGTGGTACCTTCTGGTAAACTCACATAGCTATTGAAAATGGCCATAGAAATAGTTGATTTTCCCATTAAAAATGGTGATTTTCCATGATTTTCCATAGTTCTTTTAGTTTACCAGAGGGTAATGTACCAATTGAACATGTGATTTGCATCCCATGGTCACTGCGACTGCTCCCACCTGCAATCGTTTCTTCTCTGTATCATCGATCAACTTCAAACGAAAAGCCTCCGAGATACACGGGGCCATGTTCAAACCTGGTTGTTGTTTCGCACCGAGAAAGAAAGAAAAACACATACGAACAAGTCCCCATAGTGGTTGCCACACAGTCATTACAGGCTTCCGGGTATTTCAGGAAATTAACAAGACTTTCTGTGGGATTGCGGCAACAGCTACAGAAACCAACCCATAAACAAAAGTATGTTGATATTCCATCCAAGGAGCAAGGACGCTTCAACAGAAATCAACTAGAATCATCGATTTTGACATCAACAAAAAACCAAATGATCAACATCAACTAGAATCATCAACTTTTACATTTTAGTGTTTCTAATCCAGTTTTGTTTAATGAAATAAAACAAAACCACCAAATGCCAACCAGACACGAATCTTCCAAAAGTTGTCGAGGTTGAGAGGTCTCAACAGCTCTTTCAACTTCTCATGTTCCTCCGAGGGGCGACCATGATGAATACGATGCGCGGTCCGCGCAGCAAATACTTCTGAATGAACATGGTGTTTCGAACAAGTTGAACAAGTGCCTTGACAACGAGTCAAAGAAAAACAAAATATGTACTTGCAGTCAAGTATGATATTGGTTGGATCTATTCTCAGAAAAAAAACAGGCGTGCCAGGCGCACACACACAAGGTGAATACAAGCCAAACATGTTAGACTTATTAGCTACATTGCTACATGTCGGGTTGTCTCCAAATTTGCAACTTCAAAATCCTGAGGTTGATCATCATTTTCCCCAATCAGGAAAGGCTGTAAAATGACATACTCTATTCACCGGGTTTGACACAAACCCAAACATCACATTGTTGAAAGCACGTGTATACATATATTATATATAATATACACTCATGCACATACATATTTAGATATATGATCCAATTTTTCCACGTTATGGTTGGTCTCAGGCAGCATTCTTGTTGCAATACAATACCTTTCCCCTTCCGGCAGCACGGACCGGCCTTCGCCTGTTCTTGAAACGCTTCCATTTTCAGCTTTAATAGTTTTTCTGCAACCTGGGAAGACACGGAGACCGATAGTTTCATATCCTGGCTGTATGTAAAAACATGGAGATTTATCTAGAATGATGATATGCACAATATATACATTTATAGATAGATACACATGTAAATTTGTATCTTGTATATACTGTATATGTAAATTGTACGTATATGTTGTTTGTTATAATATATATATATATCTACTATGTTTCAACATGTTTCATACACACATAGCTCATATATCATATGTAGTATGTGTTGTTTGTAGATTACAGATCCTGAAAGACAAATCCTACATCATATACAAAATATATCAAAATATACATCTTTGAATGAGATGTTGCAAAGAATCCTCTTAGGATCTCTTAGGCATTCAACTATGTTTGTCCAGTTGACAGGCAACCTGACCATCGAACACATTGGCCATCAAACGTTTTCTCTTTGACAAACTTCATTCACCTTGATATACCATACCTGTACCATCCTGTACCATCATGTACCAATCATCCTACTGTCAAAGGCACATGAGTCGTTTCTAAAAGTGATCGTTACTAGTACTTCGGAAACCAATCATCAATTCCCCCAACATGGTGGATTTCCTTCCTCCCATTGATCAACAGTTTAACATCATTTATTAGCATCGTTTACATATCCAATTGGCCTTTAAAGCATTGCTCCATCCCCCGTTGAAATTACCTTTCTTCACGTACTCTTTTGTTCCCAATTTCCCCAGTTCCCTCAGTTCCCTCCGTGCAGCCCAGTTCGCTTCAGACGCAGAAGCGCCGCTCCGTGCTTCGCTCCCTGCATCCTGCAAAACGAAGTCGTCTTTCACGGAGACTGCGGAGGCAGGGGGCATCACCTGGCATGGAATGGCGACTGATTTCACCAGATGGGGGAACCAAGATAGCACCGAAAAATGTGAAAAGGTGTTCCATGTTCTTGTTTAGATCTTTATATTTGACCTATTTTTCTGTGGTAATGGTAGCCGTCATGGTTGAATCACCATTTCGGTTGATAAACCTTTCTTGTTTTCGTGCCTTTGACATCTTTTGATGCTGGCATTGTCCCCGTTTTTGTTCAATCCTGATGGGTTCCACCCCCTGTCGGTTTTGTGAAACCGTTTTGTATTTCGGTGCAAAATTACCTTCTCTTTGGCTATAATCAAAATCAGTTGCTTTCGTTGCTTTAATTCTTGCCTGTCTTTGTTGCATCCTCCGTTTGTTACTGTCATGCGTATAGTTTTCTTGTTGAAGACTCGATTTTGGTCAAATCTCACGTTTTTTGTTGGCTGAACATTGTTCTTTAATGTTTTTTGAGTCGCTTTGTTTGCTGGTACCCTTTGGTAAACTAACATAGCTATTGAAAATGGCCATCTATAGTCGATTTTCCCAAAATAAATGGTGATTTTCAATAGCTTTTTGTATGTTTACCAGAGGGTACCCTCCGCCCAACCTCTCGTAGCTTCTCCAACAGCGCCCTGGCCGCGAAGTGCTCCGCGTCGATCTTCCGTCGCCCACGTCCCATGGCCGTGGCCCATGTGGCCGAGCTCGACGCGGCAGCGGTGCCGGTGGCTGAAACCTGCAGTGGCAGTTGGAGTTCGGTAGACCCTCTGGGGTTATAAAACATTGTACTTGTAATCTGTGGATAGCAGTTTCCTGGATGTGTATATATATATATATATTATAATTATGTTATACTGTATATACTATAATATACTATATATGTCTGGAGCTATAGTTATACATGGTTATCCAATCCATGTATCTGGGGTTGTAATATGTATGTGATTGTTTAATCTCTATATATATAATTATATTGTTATAATTATACAATTATATGGACCAGACGTATTGACAAACAATTTTGAAACAAAATCATGTTGGAGCTCGATAGATGGTTTATCCCAGATCGGACCAATTCTTGACATGGTGTGTGGCATTTCCATATTCATCACTTCACCAAGCTACCGTCGATTCAAAGCCACCAGCATCGCATTTCCTTGGATTTGCGCCAAAGGGGGTCATACAAAAACACACATCTCACCAGTAGATTTCCCAGTGAGGGTATAGTAGCTTTCCCAGTCATTGTGGATAAATCACTGGGAAAATAAACAATCATCTTGAGAAAATCCAAGTTTCTTGGTGTCATACTTGCAGCTGATCTTGTTTGCGCCAGAGAAAACTTCCAAATTGCTCTTGAAATCAGTATCACTTGGCGCTTCCTGTGCGATTAAAACATTGGCTCTTTTTCGATATGGAAGAAATCCAAAGGTGGACGACATGTCAACATATTCTCTGGGAATATTGCAAAGCTGGAAGAGTCCAAAGCCATGCAAGAGGAGGACTCAAGGAGAACTCCCTGGGAGGCCAAAGCCAAATGATTTAAACGAAAGGCCGACATTGCTCGTTGGTTGACCAATTGCTGGATACATTTCCAAGTTTGCAGGTTACGTAGAAAAAAATCAGGTTGTATCTTCAATCGAGAAACAACAACCCAGTTGATTACTAAAGATATCCTCCTTGTTGTTGTGGGCGCTATCATCACTCATGATTACCCTCATGATTGCATGATTCCCCGTTGTTCAGTAAGGTTGCTATATAATTTGTTCCCATCAAAAATCCCCATTGTTCTCTTCTCGATTGCCCTGTTAAAAAAGTTCAAAACTCACCGATTCACCACCCAAATGTTTTTCATCTGCTGACACTGACCCTGAAATTCACCCACATAGTCGGATCCCAACCACCCTGCACGCTCAGGTTTTCAAATCGGGCCCGTAAACAAAACTAGAAATCAACACGTGTGTGTTCCATATTGATATACTTGGCCAACTGATATCCAGTGGATCGAATCAGTCTGGAAAAAAACAATCAAACAACCTTGACTTTGCTAAACCATGCTAAACCAAGGTGGTTCAGTGCCACTGCGATTGACATTTGGGTTTGGTTCCTGAGCAGTTGCTGATCATTTTTTACTTTTTGGATGGGTTGAAATAGCAATAAATTGCCGAATTTCCCTGGAAACTCATTCCCCACCTACCTAATTTCCGCAGCATTCTCTGACCATCGATCATCAAATCAACCAAATATCCATCCAAAAAACATGGCTATTCGAAAATTGCTTTACACCATGGGGGTATCCCAACAATGCTCCCATGAATTCCCATGATCTCCATCCATTTTCCCAACATTTTCCAACACTTCGCCCTACTCTCCGTCCTGAGGCAACAGCTCCGGTCGCTCGACCAAGGTCGCCATCGCTTGCTCTGCAGCGCTTTGTTGCGCGGCGGCTTTGGTGCTCTGCACCAGACCCACAAACTTCATGGAAGCCACGTAAACTTCGTACCTGAGCTGGTGATGATGATGATGATGATGATGATGATGATGATGATGATGATGATAATGATGTATGTCCATGAAAAAGACAAATTGTGATTTAAGCATGCGGTTCTATCCTGAGTAAAATCATCATGGTCACCATGGATAAACTATGGTGAGATTTACCATAGCAGTTAAAATTGAAAACAACAACATAAGTCATCCCTAGATATCCCTAGTGGTTGACAGTGAGCCAGCTATACCCGTGCAAAAAGGTGTTTTAATTTGGGTATTCTACCTATGTTTTCCCACCCAAACAGTTGGGAGCTATGGGCGGAGTTTAGTGCAGAATCAGGGCAGCATATGCTTCCCTTGATCAATGATGTGGATTGATGTGGTTTGGAAGTAAGATTGAACAATAAAATCAGCCTCGCATTGGCTGAATCTTGCCTGCTGCAACAATATATAGACATGCGCTCCTTTGGCTAGTCAATCGTTCACAGGAAATACTTTAGGATCACCCCACTTGGTAACTGGTTAGTTGCTTGGGTTATAAGATGTTGTAAGCAATTTATAAAAGGGATAACATGGGATAACCAATGATAACCCACTTTTGGGACTTACTAACCATGGCTACTAACCAGTTACGATCCGTGGGATGATCCTGCAAGTACCAAAGAAAACACGTTCTTTATGTCTGGACACTGAAATGAAGTGCCTGAAGTCCCTGGAGCCTGCTTCCATTCTACAGCATGTTCGCCAAATTTCTCTTGCAGCGTTCCTTTCGGATTCCAATATCCTGCTGAGAGTGGTACCGGTGGCACGGTGAGGTCAGTGGTGACGTCAGTCACAGGAGGTGGTTGGGTCATGTCAGTGGCTTCCTCCGGTGGCGCTGCTGGTGGCGATGCTGGCGATGATGGCGATGCTGGCGATGCTGGCAGCTTCCGGCAAATCTGCCATCGAGGCTTTGTCGACTTTGGATCCTTCAGAACCTGAGAGTGTGCGATCAGGTTCGGTCTGCAGATAGTAGAATTCACCATTGGAGTGACTTAGGTGAACTGTTTTTGCAGGAAACACATGCTGGGGCTTCCTGTAAAGTTTCTCGCTATACTTCTGGGAATCTATCATCCATTCAACTAGTCAATTACTGCAATTACAATTCATCATATATATATATATACACAATCATCTCTATATATATATATAATACTACAATGTGACAATCGATCATACTATATCAGTGTCAAAACTGGAGACCCGAACATCGGATGGATTCCTGCTGTCCATCCATCGGATTTGATCTTTGGATGAGGGCGATCCAGGGATGACATCCTTGTACCTACCTCACCACTACTTCACCACGGTAATCAACCTTGTTATCCTCATTTCAAATTTCAATGCTTATTAAATCATATCAAATCCAGATGTGTTATGATTCAGTCCCATGTACATATTGAACAATATCAAAAACATGATATTCTAGTACAGTATGCATATATAATCGCGACCGTATAATATATATATATATATCATGTATTATTATTGTATTATACAGTGTACATATAGTTAAGGTCATATATACACTTACATTCTATATATATATATATGATATGTATATATATATATATATTATACTTACATATGTATATAAATCCACAAGCTTTATGCTTCAAACCATTTCAACCTCCACATTCCCATGGTGCAAACCGCGGGTTTTTCCACCCCCGCCTGGCCCTGCTTTTCCAGCGTGTACAGCGTGGGGTTCACGTCACCTCAAAGGTGTTAAATGGACTATGAGTCAAAACCCTAGTACCTAGTGAACCCCAAAATAGCTTGTAAATGGATGTTCATCCCATTCAAATTGATAAGGATAGGTTTTGACCCAACCCCAAATAAATCCCTATGGATTCAAGTACCTAGGATGTATCTGAGGGGTGGTTTAGGGATTAAGTTACTTCTCAGGAAGTGTTTGGATCCAAAGTTTCAGGGGAAATCTGAAGGAGACACATATAGTGAGTGGTAACTTTTGTTTAAAAAAAAACATGGTTTCATGTAGACTTTCCCTTCAACCCATCCATTGATCATGGGGAGATACTGGGGATACACTGGTGTGTGTGTGTGTGTCTGTAACATATATAATGACAATTGATACTGTGAACATCTGTGAACAGTGGATCAATGGCTTGATTTATAGCAAAGTTTTTCAGGAAACGATGGTGTGTTTTTTGCCCAAATGAAGAGATTTCCATGGTGATCCTGTGAATTTGCAACAAATTCTAGCCGAGTCTAACCGAGACATGGAGTTTACCCACTTCATCCAAAACAACCTGCAGTAAATTCGGGGTCATCATACCCAGAAGTTGGCTCAAGACCATCAAGATTATACTTCGAAGTGCAGATCCAGGTAAAAGTGGATGTCTAACCGTAGTTGTAGAGGTCATATATATCTGAACCTATTCGAATTTACAACCATGATCATAGCATGTTATAGCCATTTGCAACCTCATCCAGATGGGTTGTAAGTATCCCATTCGACCAGTGGGACCAACTCAGGATGACAAATATGGGACATTTTTTCAACCACCGACCAGGACATCTTGAGATGAATCAGCCCCACATCAAACGTTTGGGTGTCTGTTTTTTTTCTTGTGTTGGAAGTTGGAAGGCTGGATAGTTTGGAGCAAGATGCAGCTTTGTCAGCTGTTCACAAAGATTCTTATTTGCACAGGATCCGCGATAAGATAGGCCCAGGAAGAATGTTTGTCATTTGGTGTCATCTGCGTATCTGCGGAAAGACTGGATCTTGGAGAACCACCCCAAGACCCAACCTTGCTGCCAGCCGAGTGACCTTTGGTGGTCTTCCCCACAGCTTTCGCCAACTTCAGAGTTTCTGTCCATTCTTCGTCAGTTTGGCGCAGAAAATCTAAGAGTTTCATCTCCAATGTTTTGGAGTCCATGATTCCCATGACAGGAGGAATCTGAACAGAACTTGGTCTCCCAATGGCTGCGGATTTCCGTGGCAGGGAGGATGCACCGGTGGATCGATGGGGTCCCTCATCTTGAAATGTGAAATTCCGCTGAATCCTGAAGTGCCCCAAGCCTTTTCCTGACATTGCCTTCAAATGATGGCTGTCACCATTGAGTTCACAGGCAACTGTCCTACTTTGTGTAGAGTCCCAGTGATTGTTGGTCACAACCATGGTTTCTGCATATCCAATTCATTTACCCTCAAGAAAATGAGCATTTGCCTTGCGCTGAAATTTCGGGGTTCCTTACAAATCTTTAGGCCCTTGCCTCCGATTTTACAAATATGTATAGCAGAAAACACCCTCTGGCAATCAAACATGGCAATGTAAAATCCACCATTCATAGATGATTTTCCCATTCAAACCTCCATGAATAGGGGGATTTCCAATAGGTTCGGAATGTTTTTTTTTCGACTTTTCCAGACTGTTCCCAGGCCTCTTCATCAAATTTCTTTGCTGCTCCAGTTCATGATCAAAGCTGGCCACTCGTCGCATGGCTTCCAGCAAAGCCTCCGATGCTTCTGCCTGGTGCCTGGGCACGATGGCGAAACAACGTGATGGCGTCCGGACGAGGTACAAAGGTTGTTGTTTGTGGGGTATGTTTGGATGATTAAGTCCCAATTTGCGATGGTTAAATATGGTTAAATTATGTTAAATTTCAAATTTTGGGTTATAAGTTATAATCTCCATGTTTGGAACACCGAAAAAAGTGTTTCTCATGACTGAATTCTTGGACCATTCATGAGTTCCCATTTGATAACCAGCCAACCATTAAATGTTATACGAATGGTTAAACATATATATGAATGGTCCAAAAATGGGCTCATTTTTCCACTTTGCTGGTTGGTTAATATGGATTCCCCCATTGGATTATTATGGTCCACAATATATTGGGTAGCATAATGCCCGAACTAATCATCAACCAACAAGGGTTTAGCAGCCACTGCTCAAATGGTTGATTACCCTCTGCTAAACTAACATAGCTATTGAAAATTGCCATTTAGAGTTGATTTTCCCATTAAGAATGGTGATTTTCCATAGTTATGTTAATTTACCAGAGGGTACCTATCTTGGTTTTCCATTGATGACGAGAACCTCCCCCCGAGCCGCCGGAGCTGAGATCAGCAGATCAGCTGAGTCACGAGTCCTTTGACCGCAGCAAGGCTGTGAGTCTAGATGGCATCGCCTGTAGCAATCTTTACGTTGGAAAGTGGTGGCAAGTAAGTGGAAAACCAAAAAATATGGAGAATCATGGTGAAAAGTGGCGAGGTTCATAACCATTAATGTCAGCTGAGAATTGTAAGATTATGGTTCATATTTCTTAATAGAGGTTAACTGACATCAATGGTTATTGATGTGGTCAACCCAATGCTTTAAACCTATAATACATACCATTTGGGGATGGTTGGATTGCCACCCAATAAAGATGGTGATTTGGGGGATGGTTATGGCATGGTAACCAATTGGGGGGTCCCTTCAAAACATTCCTAATATGGGTGTATCCAATAATAAACCTGACATGTGGGAAGCTTATTGTTGGATTTACCTGATTCCTTAAATTGTAATCTTTCATCATCATTTGCATTCTGACGAACATCGTTCAAATTGTCATTATGAATCATCATTGTTATTATGCGTGTATAGTTGTACAAACACTCCTCACTTCTCACTTTCTGATTTATCATTATTCTACTTGAGCTGATAATTTTTTTCGGGTTAATGATCATCCATTAAATGATTTTATTTCAAGCTGATTCCATGTTGGGGATCATCATCCCAAAGCACTGAAGCTGCTGGGTTCCAGTAAAATGACCACAAAAAGTCAGGCACACAAGACAATCATTGATGGAATTACCCTCTGGTAATCACATGTAGCATTGAACAACTATCTAAAAATGGAGGCTGCCACAGGAAAATTATCAAACTATGTAAATGGATCGGGGGATTTTAATTGCCACGTTTGACGAGACCGGAGTGTAACCGAGGAAACCGCCTCAGCGACTTCTTCTTTCAGCTGCTCCGCTGTATCTGCACAGGAGTTCCATGCTTCCTCCAATTCCAGGCATTTCTCCTGAGTGCCAACAGAACTTCGAACCGTTTCAATCAACAGAATAATTGAATAGTTTATGATATATTATATATATATATACATGATTATATATGTATATGTATTGATATTAGTTTTGGGCGATTGTACATGATTGTACTACCCTTTGTATCTTGTGAACTTTCACATGAAAACGACTCCATCTCACTGGTCCCGGGAGTGCAACATCGTCGAGCTTACAGCACCAGGGCTGGAACTGCCCAAACTTGTAGAAATTTCTAAACCAACCTGAAGACTAAACAAAATATACACTCTGGTAAATTGACATAGACCCTGGCAGATAGGAATTGGAAGATTAGTTTCCTCTAAAAATAGCTATTCTCAGGGTCTATGTTAATATACCAAAGGGTAACAAAATTATACGTTTGGACAAACCAGTTCCGTGATAGACCAGGCCTTTGGACGATATGGTTGGTGGCTTAAACCAAATCCGGTTCTAGAGAAAAATCTGTCATAGTTACTTGGAACCACCAACAGGCTGAGTGAGATCTGGTTTGATTCTCAGGAGTTGACTGGTAAATCTTTACCAACTAGACTCGATGTTTCATCCTGGTGTAGGGTTTTTGCAATCATTAAGACCCCTACCACAGGTACCATAGGTTTGCAAAAATACTATAGGGATCGTAGGGAATTTTCAATGTTCTTCGGGAACCTTTTTTTCGGCTCACGTGATTGGGTTGATCCTGGCCTCATCCCTTTTCCGTTTCCACAGATATCCAACTTCGGATTACGACCGCGTGACTTCAAGAAATACCAGGTCCGGTCAGTAACCGCTTGATGATTTCATGTTAGTCGCTCACCGCACCTGAAACAACACGCAAAGAAACAGCTCACCCCACTCTGCAGGTGGTCAAAATCCCAAGTCTTGCTGTTCGGAGGCCAGTTCTTGTCGATTAAATCCTCTTTCTTAATGGAACATCTAACTGCCACTTTTTGTCAGTCAAATCCCATGATCTTGTGCTAAATCGCACCATTCACACTTTTTGCTAGTCAAATCCGAATGTCTTGTGGCTTAGGTTGCCATAAATAAACCATATTTGGGCACATTAAACTGCATTCTTTAGCGGTAAAACATCCTACAATCACTCAATCTCTGCAACCAGGAGACTTGGAGCTCATTACAAGTGGCTCGCTGCTCAGGCGACCACATCGTGTCATTGGCCATGGCTGCCTCGGATTTTCGGATCAACAAGTTCAAGAAGATACTATGGGGATTGACAATGGTGGTAGAAAACCAACCATGATAAAGGTTTTATCATCAAAGATTCGGGTTTTACCATTGACACTTGGGTAATTGAACATTTAGTGGATATGCAATTAGGATATACCGATACCCTGCTATTCCAATGTCCATGTTTAACTCAGTAGTTGATCAAGTGCTGAGTTTATCACCATGTATCAGATATGCGATGTTTTACCACAACTATTTCAAATCAAACTTATGTGCATCATTCTTTGGAATCCCTCACATATTCTTATCACAATATCTAGTCTTCTTAAGACCCCTGACATGTGTCCAGCCCAATCATTTTTTTTTTGGGGTGCAACTGACATATTTGAAACGAATCTTTGGATTGTGAATCAATCAAAAGCTTCATTGACCTGATGTTTGATGGACTCATTGTATCCGCCACAAATCTCAAACCCAAATCTCTGGACCCTCTATGCTGTTTTGGGGGGACCCCTGACATGTTTCCGACCCCAATCTTTGGATTGTCTGAATTGATTGCATTTTTCGAAGCCTGATCTTTGATGGATTTGTTGTATCCACAAGATATCTCAAACCCAAAATTCTGGACCTACTTGTCCTGTTTTGGTGGAACATTCAATGTGTTGTAACCCCAATTTGTGCTTATGGAATCCATCATATTTTTTGAAACATACATAATTATATATGTATATATACATAGTGGGGTTTCATCACGGGCATACAGCCAAGCATAATGATGGGGATACAGTTTTTGGCTTTTAACCAACACAACAGGTGGAGTCTGGCCCAAAAATGGGAAAACAAAAGCGCAGCCATTTGAGTGAGCAACATGATGATAAACCCGTGGATTTTTTGGTACCCAACTTCTTGGTATAGTAGAACCCCAAAAAATCAATCGATTTTGTACGAGTACCAGCACTAACAGTGTCTACAACTGTGTACCCCAATTTACAAACAATCCATCTATGGGATGATTATTCTCTAAACATCAATTTGTAACCTAGTTTGAAACAAACCTATGTCGAATGTGGGAATCATTCGGATACAAACATGAACAGTTTACAGAGTGTGGATACGCAGGTGCGAATTGTTTAACACGTCCAGAGTCCAGCCCACAACACATATCAGGTTTGTCTGAACCAGGCTACCTCCAAGTTTAATGCTTTAGCATCGATTCTCCCATGAAATGGCAATCTTGGGAGACACACCAATGTGATATAGTGATATATTACTATCATCATTGTTATTGCTATGATTTGTTATTGTTGTGATTTATTATTTGACATGCTTGGTTTATGTATACACATTATACCCTAAGTTACTTCCCAATTGTATCCCTATTCTGGTCAATTTTATCCGTTTATTACATATCCATACTAGGAAGAAACAAGACATCACTGGGGGCGCTCTCTAAGGGTCATCCAATTTGGGTCAAAACACTCTGGATTTACCCTTTGGTAAACTAACATAACTATGGAAAATCACCATTTGTAATGGGAAAATAAACTATACATGGCAATTTTCAGTAGCTATGTTAGTTTACCAGAGGGTAAGGCATAGGAATGGATCAAACATTAAAGCTCTGGCTCGGGACCAGGGTGGTGGTCCTTTTGCGTACGAACCCTTGAGTAAATTTAGTCTCTTTACTCTTAAAGTCTGCGATCCATTGGCCATGTCCGGAAAAAGGACATAATAATTATGTTCAAATATCCAACCCTCCATTTCGAAAACCGGATCTTTACCATTCAAGATCATTCAAGTCATCTTCTTGGTTGAATGATACAAAGTATAGGGAGAATGATGGGATAACCATGGGATAATCATTAGGATATAATATTCTTGGATTGGACATTAAAAATCATTGGGATAATTACTAATAATCATTGGGATAATCATTGGGCAATCATCTTCTTGACCAAACAATGAATCCCAAAAACGCCAAGACGCACGCAGCAACCGGTCGCACTCTGCACGACACCCGTCGCGCTGGTCCTTTAACTCTTCGATGGCACCTCGGGTGAGGACAACGGAAATGCCTGGGAAATGCCTGGTTCGATGGTGAAAATCCTGATGGTTAGGACTCTTACTGGCAATTCCAGTTCATATCAGTTCATCACAAATTAAAGTGAACAAATCAAAACAAATAGGTCATAATACAGTAGTAGGAACAACATCAGTACAATAAGAAGGAAACATGAGGAAACCACATTTACCTGGACATATCACTGCGAAATACTAGCAGGAAATGCGCCAAAAATGGCGGTGAGGCTAAGGTTATGCTTACTTTAACAGGAAACAATAGATCATATGCCGACGCTGGGCATGTGATGCTTCAAACATCACCCGTTTGCTTCCGTTCGCTTATTTTTAGAGAGAACCCTCTGGGCAGTTGACCTGGCAAAAGGTGTGACAAGGGACTCTCATGCATCAGCGCGTGCGCCGCTTGAACTTCGGGAGCCTCGAAAGTCGGATCAGATGGGAAAAAGACTGGAAAAAACATGTCTTTCTGGTTTTGGAAATTATGTATAAACATGGGGAGAATCGCTGTCATTAATCAAACAAATTGGGATGTTTGGCTTACCTACCTTCATTTACAATGATTTACCATCATTTACCATCAGTTACTTCCTACTCAATGCGACTTGCTCCTCTGTATTAATCAACCAGTTTTCTACTTAATGCGACTTGCTCCTCTGTATTAATCAAACAACCAGTGGGGTGCAAAAACATCTATGGGGCCGACTAAATGGTGTCCTGCATAGAGCACTGGAGACCCAAATTTAGGATCCCCCTTGAACTAAAAATGGCTCTCCAAGTTTCTAGAGGCTCAAAACATTCAAAGATAAGCTGGACTATTACAACATATTACAACTACACTGGGACTATGCAAACCTTCGCTTCAAACGCATTAACTGACATCATCCGTTTGTGACAATTTGGGTATTTGGAAACCACAGATGGGCACCGTTAGTGTTACCCGTCCTGTTCTCGGAGTATCCAATCATTCTCAACATTGCCGGATCTCACACCTGAGATAGAACAGGTTTGGGACAATCTCCCTGAACCACCATCATATGTTGTGAACTTTGGCAGTCAGATTGTCGTAGTCACTCAGGTGCTTATTCTCAGGTATCATTGTTGCATAGAATTGTCTTTGTCAGAATGGAAGCCCATCAACAACCAGCATTTGTAACATCCCCAATATTTATTACAGTTGAATCTTTGATTATCCCAAATAGGTTGACACCAGGTCCTTCCAACATGTCGTGCTGTCGCTGAACTCACCGCACCTCCGTCTTGGGTTGCAGGCGCCGGCGGCAAAGGCCCTGACGTTGCGACTCCAGCTCTTCCTGTGGAGATGAAGCGGCTGAGAGACTCAGAAAATGCTGATTGAACTGACCAACAATCAGCATTCTACCATCAAAAATATTGGGTATTGGGATATAATATGATATAATATCAACATTGTACAACTTTACATGATTCTACTATCAAAAATGTTGGATTTACCTGCCACACATGTTCGGATTTCGTTTCGACAAAACATAAGGGGACTGTAGGACTGTAGGGATTTCGTTGACGCAACTTGGGATTTCACCAACAAGAATAGGGATGCCACGATATGCCACGGCCAAGCTTTGATATTTCCCTGCCACAAAAATACTCTTTTTATATAGATCTCCTAGCAGGTCAGTGCAAACCATTCAAAATAGCAAGCCACACTTTTTTCTAACACAATTCCCTTCACTCACCAGTCGGTTTTGCTGGAGTTTCCATCCCAATTTAGGCTGAACAAAAAGCGGCACCTCTAGGCGAGCCAACCGTCGCGCGGCGTCAGCCATCAACACCTCCGGGTCCTGGCTGACGGAATTCTCATTGGCCAAGGCGGCTTCATGGTGGGGTTTCCAGTTGCCAAGAACCTCCATTTTTGTTGAACTCCTCAAAGACTCTCCTATATAAATTGTCAACAATTGAAAACTCAACGCACAAAATTGCTATCATCGCTTGCAGGGATTGTATATATCTGTGGCTCTATAAATTACAGACCAACTTTGTTTGCATTTGCCAGTTGATGGTGGTCTTACAGAATATGTGGAAGCATTGGCAGTACAATTGCATGGGTTTAACGATAGCTCTCATAGTTTCTTAGTGGAATTGACACATTCCTCCACACACACACACACACACACCAAAAAAATGCCTTTGTACGAGAAATCCACAACATGCCTGGTATCATGTTGTCCGGTATCTAGCTTTGCAGTGCAAATAACAACGGATGCGAAAACCATCCAATGAAATGTTCAGTGGATTTCGATGATTCCTCTAACTACCCTTCCATAGAAGTCACAGCAAAAAAACGAAGGATGCATAAGACAACAAGAACACCACCATTCACCTGATTCCCTGCTTCGCATGCCCCTTTTGCCTCGTCTCGCACCACCTAGCCCCGCCATGTGACCCCAGAATCACAGGATCTGATAGAGGATCTAAGGGAATGGCTGATAAGGGAATGACTGAAGTGGCTCTCGTATTGGAGATACCTTGTGTACTCAATCTGAAGTAGAAAAAGGAGATCTTCCTAGCTTCAAGGTCCTAAGGTGATGGTCCTATTGGAGCTGGTCTAGGTATGGATGTATGTATGTATGTATGTATGTATGTATGTATGTATGTATGTATGTATGTATGTATGTATGTATGTATGTATGTATGTATTAATTTCATGTATATATATATATAATTATATATATATATATATACATGTAGATTCAATCATAGATATCAAACAACATATGTATATAGATATTATAGATATTGGAATGTATAGATAATACATTATACTATATATGTAATTAAAGATAACATGTAAGTATGTATACCATACACATATAAATGACTGTATGCTGTATCATTCCATTTTTAGATGTTCCGATTACATATTTTAAACGCCGGTATATGCCGGTCCTATTGGAGACGATCCTCCTCATCCAAGATTTCGAAAACAACATTCGGAATGTCTGGAGACTCTGGAGGCTGTCAACGTGCCCAAAAAAAACATTGGTTGTTTGATATCTGATTTCTGGTAGTGATACCCAGTTTAAAAGATCCCAAAAGAATGGATTTGAGGAACAATCTATGACATCTATTACATGACACTACAGTATACATATGTGTATAAAAACCGTGGCTTCCAGTTTGTAGTATGTGTTTTTTTTGCATCAATCAATTGACAAAAACTTCACATTCAAAAGCAACATATACAACAAACCTTTGCAGGTTCCGGTAAACAAACGACTCCCATCCCCCGCTAGAGTACTGGGCCTTCGGTCGCGAGGAAGCAGTTCCTCGACCTTCGCAATGCGACAATGAGATTTAGGCTTCCACTATATTCCAATAGTTTCTGAGTAGTAACAGCTAGTTAAAACCCCAAACCCCACATGGGATCACATGGGATAACCCGCTTATGGAATCTTATGGATACTTAGGGGGCCTAATCACCAGGGTTAACAAGTTAAGATCTGTGGGATGATCTGGGCAAACTACATTCCAAACCCCGACATAGACAAACTTCGGTGTGGCTATCTGAAATATATTCATCATTGTTGAAGAAATTATCGTTATTGTCTACCACCCAAACATGATAGATTATGATTTTTCCATCATTTTCCCAACATCTTCTCCAGAATTCGAATGTCTTCCCCAGCTTTTGCCAGCCCCCAGGGTATTACCAAGCGATCCCCAGCGCCTGGAGTAGCGGCAGCGTGTTCCTAGGCCCCCGCAAATGGGATGAATCACCAACAAACTATACATTGTGATGGAGTTTACATATGGCTTGTGATTACATTGAAAAACATGATGTCTACTGATGTCTACTGAATACATCTGAATACTGATGTGAAATGATGTTACGGACGGGGAATTGAAAACTATGGAAACTCACCATAACTATCATATGTGGAGCATATTCGAAAAGAAAATGATCTCTGTACATGTCCAAATGATTCCCTTCCCCCGTTCATCCTTAAACACCCAAAACTATAGACGCTTAAGTAGGGATAAACCATGATAAACCACATATGACTGGGACCATAGTTCATGGGGGTGTTTCATCTGAATGGGGGATCAGGATGGGATTCGTCTATTGAATTCCATTGTTTAATGATGTTTCCCTCTGGTAATTTGTTACATACCATCTGGTAATCAAACGTGGCAATGGAAAATCCCCGAACTAAATGGAGGTCTTAATCTGTTTTAATATGCTGTAATGGGAGAATCATCTACAAATGGTGCATTGTGCAGCAAGCCACGTTTGAATACCAGCGGGTAACTGCGGCCTGCGACCTGGTGATACCCGGCTGAGTAATATAGTATGGCTGTGAAATATCCTTGCTGGAGCTTTCTAGCTGGGAAAATCATCTATAACATTCTATAAGTGCCAAATTCGATTGAGAGGCCAAAAAAACATTGGTCACCAATCACCAAGAATATTTAAGTGAAAACGATGAAATCCAAGTTTATCCACATTGTGTCTCTCCCACATGCTACATCTATGGTATCTTTATGCTAAAAATACCGGCAGTACGGGCGGTTTGCCTGGATTTCACAATGCGCTACGTTTGAGTTTGTTCTTACTCTTGTAAAAATTAGTGTATTGAAACATTCCGTATTTTGGATGGAAGAGGTACCCTGCATGAATTGGTATACTTGATTGAGTTCAGGTCGGATTTGCTGACCCTCTGCTCGAATCAGGTGTGCTATTTCCTGTCACTTTATGTAGGCAGATCAAGTGTTGTTTGGAGACAACTGAGACAACCATGCGCATGTCACTGGGAGAGAATTAATCCCAAATATACACCTGAATAGCAGTACAGGATTGTTCCATTGGAGTGAAAGGTTTGACCTTTTAGTTTCTTTTTATAGCATTACAGTCTTGTTCTTTGAGGGTGGGAGATTGAATCCCTAAAACAAACCCCAATACCAGTAGCGGTATGGTGGCTGTTCCAGGGTGAGAGATTTGACTCCTGAAATGAACTCTGCAGGTAGTTGCCGGTTGGTATAGTTCCATTGGTACACTCTGGTAAACTAACATAGCTATTGAAAATGGCCATTTATAATGGATTTTCCCATTAAAAATGGTGATTTTACATAGTTATGTTAGTTTACCAGAGGGTAACTCCCCTGGTTGATGGATGTGTAATCAAGTGGATCCTCACAGTTCGCCCTTTGGGCGCCCCTGTAATCCAAAGGGACCTGTAGAAATCGACTTGGTCACAGATAAGTCACTTGTTGGTGGTTTCATCATTTTTTCTTCCTGGAAATTCACCACAAGCATTGGGATGGGTATCGGTATATCAACTAATCCCATTCCCACATTAAACATCCCTGAGATCCCATGGTTGAGTAGTGGGATTTATACATGGCACCATTCAAGGGATGTTGATTAGGGGAATGGGAGTATGAAGCTCAGCAAGGATGATGGTTCCATGATGCCCCCCTTTATCCAGGCTTGGACTAAGCCAAAAGACCCCTCGCTGTCGTCGCTTTAGCCGCTGTTTGGCAGCCTCTTCTTCCATCAAAATGAGCCCTCAGTTGGAGTGCTCGACGAAAAAATGAGGGATGTCCGTGGGGAGTTTCGCAGTGAAAACTGGAAAATCGATGAAAATAGGGATGCGATCTTCTGGTTTGAAACAACATGAAACAACACTGTATGGATATGGGATAATATGATACAATATGGGTCAAAACTGAAGAGGCAATGATATGGTCAACATGTAACACAGAACTTGAAGCCCTCGGATCCACTTTTTTTGGGCGGACTTGGGCGCTTTGGCTTAGAAATTGCCAGGTGAATTCTAGACCATTTTAGATCCTTCGCGATTGGATTGGTAATGACCTGGTATTTTTGCGGTTTACCTCCAGAATCCGTCCTCTCCTTGCATGTTGTGTTACATTTACTCGATATTTACCACCATTTCCCCTAAAAGTCATGAAACCTGCCTAAATTCTAAATGCATGTAAAGAAACCATACATGTCCTGTGGATCCAAATGCATCAGAAGAAGACTGCAATAGGAAAACCCAACGCTTGATGCTTAAATCTGTATTGCTGTGGCTTTATTCCTCATTATTTCAAGTGGAAATCAATGCATTTCATGGATCAAAATCATAGATTTCAGTTGATTTATCCCCATCTTCGCGGCCCAACTCCCAATGTCTGATTGATTATTCCAAATCTTTATTGAGCAAAACCCTTATTGTTGTCTCAATATTGCAAATAAAAGGGGGGGATGTATCAATATACCCAAATCATCTTGCACTTGTTTGCCTCAAATCCCATTTTATGTTGCCTCAATCGTTTGATGTCTCAATTCTATAGCTTGACTCACAATGGTAAAACCTCAACACTGATTCAACATGTGCACAAAATGTGGGTTTGATCAAAAATTAGGAATATCCCAAACTGCTTGTTGAAATGGAAACCAAAATGAGGATGAACCAGAATGCATCATAGGACTTTGGGCGCCTTATTTTTAGACACACCGATGTTCCAAAATTGGAAAACATTCATTTTCTTACATGTTTCCATTTCCTCACATGTTCCCAACCGCTAATCTTTTTATGAATCCCATTTCTTTCCACGTGTTGGGAATCCCATATCTTTAGGTACCGTTTTTACCCAACAATTGAATTTGCTGGGCTCAAAAAAACACACATATTCATAATTATTCCTCTCAAGATTTTCCAAATTATAGATTTCCTATTCGGAAAGCAATATAATTAACTCAAAATTAAAGCCAGGTAATATGGTAAACCCAGTGCCATAGTTACCCCAATAGAGGTTTATCAAATTGGTCATATAAGCTTTTCCCCTTAGCAATGGGGTGATGCAAAATCTTGAGTAGACCCAGGTAACACCTGAGCCATTAAAAATATCTCTTTTCCGTCTCATTCTACCAGTTAGTTGATAGGTTTCCCATTTAATATGGGTTGGTTCACAGTCCCCAATAAAATTGGTAGTACAACTTCCAGTAGTAACATGTAATAACCAATCAAACCAGGGAAACACCTCCAGACGTTCTCCAAACACCGTGCGCCCAAGTCACGTCTCCGCGCTTCCGCCAGCAACGCCGAGGGATCCACCGCTGCCTTCGACCCGGCGCCATCCAGGTCCTCCACCACAAGCTGCTCCAAGCGCCGCGCGGCGTCGCGGCACTGCTCACGGAAGGCCACCAGGGATGGAGCTCCCCCAGAGGTCTTCAGCTGATCCTGAGAAATGGATCCAGGAAATCTTCAAAATATTTCATGGAAAAACATGGTACATCCAACGTTTTATTTTTGACTGGAAACTTCTGACGTTTTCCACCTTATCTGGATGGATTATGATAATTCACCAACCTAAAATGAGGTGATGTTGGGATCGTTACCCTTGCTAATCATGATTTACGTCGTGATGCCGCAGAGCGGTCGAATAAAGCATGTTTATCCATGATGGAATGGATCCAAATCCTTTGGTGTTGTAAATAGTATCTTGTCTTGGCCGGGCATGTTTTGCGTGTGAAGTTATGGCATGTTATGGCATAAAGGGTCAAACTTCAATATATACAGGATGAAATGGGACAGGCTGAATTTTGACTGAGCAAAAAAACACTTGGAGGGCTGAAGTTGCATGCAAAGCTAGATGAGAAGGAATGTGCATTTCACCAGCAAACTGGAGTTTCAAAAGATAAAATGAGCCTTCAAGTTAACATGTTGCCCGACCAAAATAGGCCTTGAGGTTACAAAAACACGACTTTTCACTGACTGAAATGATATTTTCGGTGCAACCGGAATTGGGTTGGAACGAAACAAACATGGAGATTGGGCAACACAAAGAAACTTCAAGCAGACACAAGACGAGGTACTGTACCATATAAGTCTAGGACCCTAGAATGGAGGTACTGTACCATATAAGTCCAAATTTGGTGGGGATATTCCCTGATATTTGGCTCTTAAGTAGGCCTTGTATATGGTAGGTACCTCCAATTTAGGTACCTGAACTGGCCATTGATCATGGGAGGTAGAAATTCCACGAATTTGAGACCAGTCACTTCGGCCCATTCCACCAGTTCAGCTCGCTCCGACACCAGTGATGCCAGAACCTCTTCAGGCAGAGAGGCATCCTCACCATTCTTGCGGCGCCTGAACCGATCCAACGGGGAAAACAAAGGCACCACAACTCGAGAAGTTTGGCGAAACCAGAAATCAAGAATTTAGGCCATTGCCACTATGTCCTTTATTGATCAACAACTCTGCAACTGATGTCATAGTAAAATGCAGAAATACGGCTAGAGCTGACAGAAACAGTTTAATGAGACCAAAGCAATCCAAATCAACAGAAAAAACGGAACAACACCTAACGTTTCCAACCTGAACTCACGCATCAATGCACTTTCACCTGGGATCTCTTTCTTCATCGAATCCTTCTGGTTGGGCTTCCTGGTTCAATTATTAACCCATGCATATCTGCATCCTTACAATCTGTTCTCCATGAATAAGATGTCCTACCCGGTTGAGTAGACTATGGATTGATCAATTACAATCCATAATCCCCATGGGCTTGAGCCAGAGAGCATAAGACATTACTGTCATCTAAGTAAGGATATAACAAAACACATATCCAAGTGGCTTATTTCACATGTGGCTATGAAACCAACTTCTCCCAGAATTGGTTGAGATTTCTTAAAACAAATGCAGGAAATTCAGATCTATGTGGGTATTAAAAAAAAAAAAACGTGGTTTCCTGTAGATTATACCATCAAACAGTTGATGTATACATCTATTACATCTATATATATATTATTATATATATATATTATTATATATATATTATTATTATATATATATAAATTATTATATATACATATTATTATAATTATATATATATATATTATTATATATATAATATTATATATATATAATATTATATATATAATATTATGTAATATGCATGATGACACCCAACATATACTATCATGTACTATCACATACATATACTTACAACCCATACTGTATCTCCATCCCCTATAAAATGCCTCCGCAGCCCGGAGCGTTGTTCTTCCAGCTGCTCCTCAAATCGCCTGAGGCGTCTTCGCGCTTCCTCCAAGTTCGACTGCCTCGGGGAAGCACCGGGGGAGCGCCGGGAAAACCGTTGTGGGGGGCCAAACGTGATGGCGCCATGTTGGCTTAGATTCACCCCAATACTTTAGTTGTAAGTACCACATGTTTTTAATTGGTGAAAATAAATCCAATTATCGTAAACCATAATGACATGGGAGTTATTTTCACCAACTTGGCGATTTCGTGGCCAAGAGGGCCCCATTTTGTATTGTTTTTTGAATGGCCTTGATATCTGGAGATAGGTCATGGCACCCTAGAATTCCAAGTGATATCAAGTCATGGCAATTTGTTTAGCTGGATGTTCATCCCCCAACTAATGCGTTTATAGATATCGATAATCGATATATATATATATATATATCGATCCATAGCCATGAGGATTTAAACCAAACAAATACCTTTTGATTCAGATTGGTGAAATACATTGAATACGTTGAATTACTGTATAGTGCATGATGCAGCCAAATACATGGATATCGGATACACCATGGGATTTCAACCATACCAAAACATGGGAAAGTGTGTGAAATGGGCATATTGAAATGTGTAACCACAAGACAAGCGGATTTTGGTGGTTGCAGTTTACTCTCTGGCAATCAAACTTGGCTGGCTTGAAAATGTCACAGAAACGTAGATGATTTTCTTACTGAACAGCCAGGTTTGATTACCAATTTGTAATATAGCCAAATCTTGCTTGAACCAAGAGGAGGAATGGATCTGGCCATTTCAGATGTTTTTTCTCAGGTCTGAACTGGCTGGCTGCAAAACAAAGGGAGTCAACTAGATCTAGTTTGGTAGAAATGGACCTATCAGTGACCTCTGGGACTTGAGAAAGGACCCTCCCCACTCATGACCATCACATGAAACAGGTTCATCATGGTTCATCATATGCTCCCCATCCGAAAGATCTTGGGTCATCCATCAGCTTTGAAGAGCCCCGGACAGGAAATGCATCCAAGCAGCCAATCGTGGTCATCAAAGCGCGTTTTCTTGGTGCCAAATGGATCTTCTGGGTCTTCACCAATGGCTTCTTCTGCTCCAGGAAGCACCTCAACTGGAAGCCACAAGGAGTTTGTCATCCCTGCAGCTCTTTTTCCATGACAAATATGTCGGGTCCTGGGAAAGGACCTAAGGATGGGCTTGCCATACCATGTCAGCAATTCTTTGGGTATGGGCCCCACTTGAACCTTTGGTCCGTCCATCCTGGGCGTCCTGGGCGTCCTGGGCCAAATCCCCGTGGCCGCTGGGTTCGCGCACCCTTTGCCGCCGCCGCAAGCGTTGATTGCCTTCCTCTTCCAGCATCAGGAGTCCTTGGACCAGCGATAACCAATTGGTTTTCTCTTGACAAGTTGGAGGGAACTTCATGTCTCGGAACCCCACCATGCTTTTGTAGATGATGTTCCCCCGAAAACAATAGGACTGTCTGCTTGGAGGATTGTGGCAACCTGTCAATTGGGGTTCATATACCACTTCAGGATGGAAACGTGAGAAATTTATAAAACCACCAACTATTTCTAGATTGGGTGAAAACCGTTGATCGTTCCCAATGATATCTATTCTACATTGCTCATCTTTGATTGTTTAAAAGCCATTGAAATTCTGGGGCACCGGAGGTTTTGAACCATACTCATAAGTTCCTTAGTTCCCCCCCAAACAAAATGGAGCTTATATGCCAAGTTCTGGAGGATATCACCATGATTGCCAGCTATATCCACAAACATCACCCCAACTGCACTCCGTATGGCCCAAGTCACGTCTCCGCGCTTCCGCCAGCAAGGCCGTGGGATCCACCGAGCCCGCGGCAAATCTCTCCGCGCCCTGCAGGTCCTCCATGACCAGCTGCTCCAAGCGCCGCGCCGCGTCGCGGCACTGCTGACGGAAGGCCACCAGGGACGGATCCTCCGATTTCTGCAGCCGGTCCTGGGGAGATCATCCATAGATATAAAATGATATAAAAATGGGATATCTAACTGGTGTGTTCTTTCATCTTAAATCCCATTGAAGTTGGAAATTCAGTGGGAATATAGAGTATCTTGCCTTTTTGTTGAACTGGAATGATCCAACTGCAGTGTGTGGAGAGTGTGTGAAGTATCATCCCAGTGATGTGAACAAAATTTCTGCATCCTTGAGATGCTGGAAATGACGAGATGACTAAACATGGCTCGTTGGAGTCTTGAACAACAAGCAAATGAATGCTTTATGCACATCCAACAACGAGATAATGGGATACTAGCCAATCACAACTTCGCCCACAAATTCAGATGTGAAACAAGACGGTGTGGCCATGTGGCCCCAAAAAGGCGCGGCATGGGTAGTGTAAATCTGCTGAGAAACGTGGTGAAATGCATGTCACGTTCAATATCCACAGGTCAGATTTACTCTAAACTACCCGATGAAGATCCCACCCGTCCACTGGTCCACCAACTCTACCTTTGATGATTGTCAGGGCCCAAAACAATCCCAAACATGCCAAGTCAAAAGTCTTCTGCTTTCTGGGTGACTTCTTGAGTTGGGGCTTCCATACTTGGCACAACATCGTCCGCCTTTGGCGACTTGCTACGGAATATCTGCACACAACAATCACCAAACTCACTTGTGTTCCAAGAGGAAATTGTTCCACATCAAGCAATATCTGGCTGAATTACTGTGATCAATATAACTCACTAACCTCAAGATAGTTGTTGTCATTCGGCCATTTGGCGATGATTCTCCCTACTGAGCACCACGGATTTAAGAAACTCCTTGAAACAATCAGAAAAACTCACTGGTGGATTCTGAAATTCCTATGATTGATGGTACATGCATCAAGGACAACTCAAATAATTCAGTTTATGTGTGGGACAACGATGGATGATGACTGCTATGGTGGGTAGAATGAATCGTTAACTTTCAACGTATCTTTGTTGGTGCCACATACAGTACCCTCTCTCATAATCTAACCTAGCAATGGAACATCTGTACTTTCAGAAGGTATATAAATGAACTACAAGTCAATGGGAATTTCAGGACCCTATAAAGTAGGTTACTGTACCATACAATATAAAACCATATAAATTGGAGCATGTTCCCTGAAATTTAGCCCGTGCATAGGCCTGATATATGGTATGGTAGGTACCTCCAAACAAATTGGTTTCTGAAATGGCCATTGATTTGTTGCAAGTGAAACAACATTCCTTGGTACGCTGAAATCCTATTCGGTTTGAAGATGAACACCCAAGTTTGAGGCGAAGTCACTGTTTCCTGTGCCATGGTCAGGTGACAATGGGTTAATCTGGGGTATGGTCATCCCACCATGAAATTAAGGGGAATCCAAAAGTAACGGGTATATGAACCAAAGATCAAACAAATAATACCTGCCACATCCTGCCACATAATCTTTTAGTTTCTACTCATTTAAGGTAATTACCAAAAACGTAAGATTATATCAGATACCTTTCCATAATCTAACATAGCTACGGAACATGCCCATGTGTAATTTAGCTATTGAAATATATTGAAATGATGAGTAGCCAGTTCGGAAACTGTAACAAATTACCAGAGGGTAACAGTTATGGCCCCATCACCAGGGATTTTTCGCCAGGCAGCTTCAGCCCAATCCACCAGCGCCGCTCGCTCTTGCACCAGTGAAGCCAATACCTCTGGATCCACAAAGGCTTCCTGGCCCTTCTTTCGCCGCCTTCGAAGGGTGGTAGTTTTGGGGTCACCCGGTGCCATGCCGGTGCCATGATGTAGGGGAAACAGTGGTAGAAATGGGGCAACTTGGATGATTTTCAAAGATTTGGATGACTGGCCTTTGTTGATTTACATTGCTACAAAGTTTCCAGCTCCATCTAGCGTATTCTTTTGACCATACCTAAGATGAATGTGGCTAAATATCTACCCCAACTGGAACAGGTGGAATATGCTGTGTATGCCCTCCTTGGAGATTGGCTCTCGGATCTCCCGTTGGCTTCCTCATGCAAATTTGGAGCTTTTGATATTCTCGGGGATCCTAAAGTACACCATCAACTTCAGAATTTGTTTGCGGGTTCCAATCTCTAAAACCCAACCTGTCTTGGCAAAAAAACAGCACAGTGTACACGTAATAAACATATTGTGTGTGGTTCAACACCTACATTAAATGTTGTCTTTTGTGTGAAATGCACGTGTTTGTTGGTTCTATCTACCTCATTCTGGCGGGTGAACTACCCATGTGTTGCGGAAACATTTAGCGTCCCTCAAGGCCAGGTGGCTACCTATTTATAGCACCCCACGGATGCCTAAGCGTTGGAAACCTTGACCTGTTAACTGAGGGAAACAGAATCGAACGAACATCCTGGAGAAACATGTTTCCTATCTTTTTGGGTGGTTACTATAGTCATATATCAATATTAGTGACATGTCTTTCACAAATCAAAGAATTACAGGAGTGCCGGCTTTGGAGAGTGATGCCACTTGGCTGTCCAAACGGCCAAGTTATCACATGTAAAGACAGCTCCCCTGCAAAAAAATGTAGCAACCACATGCAGGGAAACTATACCCCAAATTCTGTTGGTGGGCGTCCTCAAGCAAGAATTAAACATGTTTGGGTCCATTTTCAACCACAAACTTAGGATTCAAACATAGTTCAAACCTTAAGCATTTCTGCTAGGTTTTGCTTCATAAGTTTTATCATGTTGTCCGAAGATTTCTTAAAGCAACAATGCAACATTTGAATCTATTAAACAACTAAACAGTTAACATCAACATGTTCAAGTGTCCCCAGATATTCCAAGATATTCCAAGATTTCCTCTTTTTGAGCAGTGTTCAAAACCCTCTGTCGTCCCGCTGTACTGCCTAGTTAAGAACGGATTTTCCATAACCAATGGTGACAATCCCATAGTTCACATGTCATGAGCTTTCGACATGTTTCAAAATATTCCAAGATATTCAAGATTTTTATGCTACCCAAATATTGGAGTTATACGTTATTGTAATCCTCTAACCGATTGTTGTTATCGAAGCTAGTCCAAGCTTTCCCTATGTTTGATGGCTAAATCCCTATTCTCCATGGTTAAGACCCTTTCAAACATTATTAAACCATAGCCTTTCCCTCAACAAAAATCCTTCTCCCACTGGCTTTCCCTCGAACCACGGTGACCGCCTCTGGAGTCCCTTGCGCTGCTTCTCCAGCTCCGCATCGAAGCGCGCCAGGCGACGATTGGCCTCTTCCAACTCTGAGAGCCTTGAGATCTGCGGTGATGTTTTTCGGATCTTTAATGCGGATGATGCTAAGCACTGGTCAAGAATGGTTCCTCCTAATGGCTAACAATGGTTTATAGTGTTTAATAATGCTTTAGAATGGTCATAGATGATTAATAGTGGTTGAGAATGGTTATAGGTGATGAATAGTGGTTGAGAATGGCTATAGGATGTTATAGGTGGCCACAATATGTTCTGAAGATGGATATCACCAACTAAATATAGTTATAATGGAGATTGCCCAACTATGATTGGGGAACATTGGGGATATAGTTGTGTAATGTACGTATATAAATAAATAAACAAATAAATAAATAAATAAACAAATAAATAAATAAACATATACATATATGTATATGGGTACATCTTGACAAGAGGTTTGGATTGACAACATAATCTCAAACATTTCAGTCAACAGCATTTCACCAAATAGCATCCATAGAAGAATACTTGTCCCCAGAAAATTTGCTTCCAATTGGGCCATCCGAGTGGCTGAGGAACTGCCATTTGGATATTCAACCAAGAATGCTAATTTATGACTGAACCACAGTAGACAGACTCCAATTCAACACCTTTAGCACCTTATGAACATGCCAATTCACAGCATTTATGCCTTGCAGGGGTATACATGTAAAAGTAATCCAACCACAGGGGTGAACATCTTAACAATTTCAAGGTTTTAAGTTATAACTTATAACTTTACAATTTCCCAAGATGGAATGCCAATTCACAGTATACCATGATATCCCCATCTGAGAACCAAGAGTTCCAGTCGTTGCACGACGACTTGCTGGCGACTTTCTGGCAGGCGACTTGCGGGCCGAAGATTCTGAAAAGAGATCCACTATAGCTAAGATATCCCTGTCTCGTCCTCAAACAAGATATTGAACATACCCTCTGGTATAGTGGATGTTCCCATTAAAAAGGGTGATGTTTCATAGTTATGTTAGTTTACCAGACGGTAATATATATATATATATAACAGCAACAACATGTATATTCCTGCAGTAAACCTCCTCAACCCCAGCAGAAAGAACATAGCCAAACATGCTAAAACATGCTAAAACAATCTAAAACAATACCAGCTGAATGTCCAAAACAACCACGAAAACCACAACCCAAAAGAAAGGCCAGGCAGCAAATCATCATCCCCAAAGGTCTTCTTCTTTGTGCCATCAGGATCTCGCTCACCTTGCTCCGATAGATCCTCAGCAGCTGCCTCAGCCAAGTCTTCGAGAAAGGCATGGAACCAGCCCGCTGAATCATGGGGATTCAACCCCTCCTAAAGGTCATCTCCCCCCCAAAAAAAACAATGCTTCATAAGGGTCATTATTCGTGGTTGTTGGCATACGACCTTACTTTACAAACCCTTAATGAACTCGTTATTTCGCGCGGGTTACGTCTTGCGGCTGGGGGAATCCCATGATTCATCCAAGGAACACCGCCGGCTTCAGCCGCTGAAACGGCTGAGCGTTGAGTGCCTCTGCGACGTTCTGCGACCCGTCAGGCTATGGATTTTGGCAGGGCAAGAATGATGTCTCCAGAACTAACTGGCCTGTTGGTAAGGCAATGCCATAAACCAGCCATATTTTGATGGTTTCTACAACCCATTTATGGTAAAATTGGGGTGGATCCTATGCTTAACTAACATGACATAACATGACCCCAGCCAAGTTTACCCAGATGTTCTTGCTTTGGGAACTTCCAGAGTTGTTTCATCAGCACCTGGCCTGCCATCATCTCCAATTCGCTGCTGCGTTCTGCCAGCAGAGCGCGCAACTGCTGCAGCCCATCACAACCGGAGTTACCCTGGTCCTGGAAGGTGGGAATCTTTCGTCGCTGATGTTGTCCGGCCGTTGCCTTTTTAGTCTTTCTTGGTGGTATTCCAATTGATTTCAAAAGTATATGTAATACATGCATATTATATAATTATATAATATATATATATATGTTCTGTTAAACCTCAACATATTCTCAATTCGTATCGTGCGGTCAAAAACAATGGATGCAACATGATGTTTCAAGCATTTTGACCCAAATGTTTTGTGGCCAATAATGTCTCATCGTTGTTGGTGAAACATCCCCACAATCACTGATATAGACTTTACTTCCATTCACAACACTGTTTTTTTTTTTTTTTCTGGGATTCACCACTATTTCTACCACCATCTTAAACATAGTCATAGTGTTCACACGCCATCACAAGGAAACCACCAACTTTGAAAACTTTGCAATGGTTGGATCCCTATGAGTTCAATGAAAACTTTGGTGCTTCACTCCACATAGACTGCTCCCATATGCTCCATGGTGCTGAAATTTCTAGCAGCATTTACACCATCAAACACCCAGTTATCTAGGTAAATACAGGCTGTTTTATGTACATTACACGGTTGATGAGTGTTGACGGTGCGCATCAACCCAGCTATGCTACACCATATGGGGTTGTCTGAAAATGGGCTATATCTCCAAATTATATAGCCATTTCAATAGGGATAATATGGGATACTGATGATTAACCAATGGATTTAGCGGTACCCTATTTTCAGACAACCCCATATAGACATGGGGCATATGGGGCTGAAGCCTCCCCCTTTGACCTCCATCCACTTCAGGAGATCAGCTCGTTCTGCTGCCAGAGTCGCCAGCAGGGCGCCGTCCAAGGGTGCACCGCACCTGGCGGCCGAAGATGGCTGGAGAATCCTGATTTTATTGGGACAATTGGATGGTTTTTATGGGAAAATCATGGAAAATCACCGGAAAATCAACAATAAATGGAGGGTGTCTACCTGGAGAATCATCTATCTATCTGGGATGTCCATTGCCATGTTTGATGACTGGAAGGTACCAGCCACGTTTGACTACCAGAGGGTAAATTCTCATTTTGGGTTCGTTCAATCACTTAGATCCCTATTTATCATAGTTGAATCCCTATTTATCATAATTAAATCCCTACTGTAAATGGGATAAATCCCCATGATATTCCATTGTTTCCCCATCATCATTCCCATTGTTAGATGGTTAAATCCCAATTTATCAACGTTAAATCAGTTACATCCCCAATTTCCCCCGGCCTCATGGCTTCGCGCTGTTCTTCCAGACCCTCTGCCCAGGCTGCCAGGCGACTAAGAGCCGCGTCCAGGGTCTCTGACCGCCTAACGAAATGTTCGAAGCATCAAAAATGATGAGATATGATGAGATCATACGGGATGGAAGAAATCCTGCACCAGTTGATAAGTGGTTTATCCCATTATATATAAGGGTTTCAACATGTTTCAAGGATCCTTTTGGTGGTGCAGGATTTCTCAACCATCCACAGTTGTATGGGGAAATCATGGGATATATTGCGGATTTATCCCATGTCTATCCATTTATAGGCGATGTAACTATGAGAAACAGGGATTTCACACTCTAGATTGGTTTAAGGGAAAATTTACAGGAAACTCCTATATTTGATGGGAAAATCCATGATTTCATGTAAATTGTCCCATTAACCGATCCATTGATTCACTGTAGAAGGGATTTAACCATCAACCGACCTTGGGGAATATGATGGGTAGTAGCCCACCCGGGAATCAAACATGGCCAGCTGGGAAACAATCGAACTGAATGGAGACAAAACCCAGCGTCATGTCATTAAACATTGTTAAACATTCCGTGGTATTTTGGTGAACAAGATGTGAACATGGATGGATTTCCTTCAAGGAATGAACACATTTGACTCAACAAAAAAAAAACATTAAAACAACACTCATCATGGCGGGTGAATCCACCAAAATAAAAACTCGCAAAGATATGGATTTGACCAACCAGAAATTCAGGAAATATCACCCAGATTCAGTGATGAGTCAGGGACCAAGACAACCTGACATGTGCTGAGATTGTACAGCACCAAGTCAAGGCAAAACACAAGGTATACAGAAAAGCAATGCAAGTCATGAATATGGACTTTACCAACCAGAATTTGAATTTCACCAATGCAAAGTTTGATTTATATACCAGAAATTACCAGAACCTTTTATAAAGCACATGATTTTCACCCGGAATGATGGAGATCTCAAGAACCAGAAACACCTGGAATAAGCAGAGCAAAAACATCCAAAAACATGCAAAATTCCATTGAAAAAGTCAACATTTTCCCAGTAAAAATGTGTGGATTTGGCCAGCAAAAGAATTGAAAACTGGAAGGCTTGTGGATTTGTTGGAGGGGTACAGAAACGTAGACCAGCTATACTTATAGTTGTATACTTATACATACACAAACAAGAAATATGCTGGCTTTCTCAAAGTTCAATGTAGCAAAAGCGTAGAGCAACCTTAGTAAACATTGGGAACAGTCGGGATTAAACCAGCGCCGAACGGGGACAACTTGCCCCCTGAAAACCCGGGAGGGACTGCAGAGACGGGACGAACAGCAAATTGGTTCCTGCTACCGTATCTGATCCTTTCTGAGCCCTTGTAGTTGAGTATGAATCAACATTGACTCACTAATGGAACCACAAAGCTGGTCACCTCTAATATTAGACCACAATAAAATTTTAATATACAATATATAAAGCATTACAAACGATTTTCGCTGGGTCAATAATTTTGGCCAATCTCCGTTTGAAATCAACACATAAATTATCAGAAACTTACACACAAATCATCACACAATCAAAATACTTTACCCTCTGGAAATTCAAGAGTTTGCTATGAGGAGACTCACCATGTTCAATCTATTTCAATATAGCTAAATCATCTATTTCAAAGCTTTTTTAATATCTATAAATGGTATACAGTAGAAATGAATATAAATTTCCATTTGCCATAGCTAACTACCAGAGGCGTTATCAAACCAAGCCAAGCCATGGCCGCCATGGCACGTTTCCCCAAGGCCATCGGCCGAGGTGGCGCTTCGCAACGCAAGCAACGCAGCGGTCGTCGGATCTGAAGTGCTGGCCTGGTGCGAACCGGAAGCCATGGACCATGGAGAGAGATGACTTAGATATTTCTAGATATCTATGAAAGGTGATGTTCATTCGCTATGTTAAATGACCACAGGGTAATTGGACAATCGGACAATGACACTTTCATCTTCAGGCAAAAAAGTGGTTTGCTATTGGGGAAACACTTATGATATGTATGAAATTCACCATATATTTCAGCCAAAAAGCAGCCAGATATCGGATCCCAGATATCCAGACGGTGGGATCGGCAATGCCACCTATGAACAGAGATCCCGAGACAAGCAAAGGGTTGTCGAAGCACCCAACAATTCGCATATATATATATATATATGCATATACACACATATCAGCTGTATACGGTGTATCAGGAATAGATATAGGATGATAGGATGGTAGCTACATAGATACCTGATCAAGATCAGGAACAGGTGTATATAAAGCTGCCGGGAGCCTCGGGCAAACATTCCTAGTTACCCTCTGGTAAACAGCCACATAACTATGGAAAATCACCATTTTTAATGGGAACATCCACTGTAAATGGCCATTTTCAATAGCTATGTTAGTTTACCAGAGGGTAAAACATGTTAAAACCGCATCAATTCTAGAAGAAATAGCCCTCATTTTTTCCCTGCAGCATCATCATTTCACGACATTTTATCAAACAACTTAATAAACTGAGCTAGTGACGGAAATTGGATGAGTTTAACCCACAAAAACAACCCAGCTTCACTGCTTCACCATATTCATGACGACTTCCCAAGAAATTCTCTACTTCCAGGCCCTAGCCGCTAGCCCCTCCCTGCTGAGTACGTACTGGGCCAACGGTTTTCCACATCTATCTGTGAATTTACTGAAGGGTAAATCAACCGAAATATCACAATTTTTAGTGATATATAATCCCATGATATTCCAGGTTATACATCCAATATTGTATCCCCATAGTATCATGTTTTCATATAAACACTATATAGGTTATGTGAAAATCAGATACATCAAAAATAGATATAGGATTTTCATCATGATTTTAAACATCATATTTCCCCCCATCATTCCCCGATCCTTTTTTGTACCCAATTAATCATAGTTTATTGTGCTTGGTCATATTCCCCCTGGGCTCACCAGGCAGTCTCAGAAGAGCCTCCAGGATTTCCAGCGACAAAATCTGCGCGCCGTCTCTGCAGGCTCTCAGCAAGTCTTCCAGCTCTTCATCCGCCTCTCTGGAAACCAACGCCATGGAAAGTGCCATGGAAAGTCAAGATTTACGCTGGAAATCCGCCATGAGGATAGTTTAGGGATCAACTCAAAATATATCAAAATGATGAACTTTTTTGCTGTTTCTATGTCTAATTGAGAGATGTTGAAGGTAGACGAGCTCACAACATGATCTTCTTATTTGGTTTTCCACATCAACTATAGTTTTCATGAGGATTGAACTGAACCAAATAAAACTATAAATGAGTATAATAAACTAAAAGAGCAAAAACAAAGAAATCGAGAGGGTATCCTGGGATATTCCGAGATTGGGTTCTATATTCCAATTCCACCAGTGGAACTGCTTTGAAATGATCAGTCGCTCTCAGTTTGGGTACCTCGATGAGCTCTTGCAAACCTCCGTTCTCCAACATGTTGCTCAGCAGGCCTTAGTGACAACTAACCAGGCAACAAAATGAGGGCATACAACTATCCGTGACGACGATATATGGGTACGCAATCGAACATAAGTATGATATACGGGTTTGCCTCCAAAATGGGGAATGCCCAATTTTGTCGCGATGTTCATGGGCAAAAATGATGATCTACCGCAAATTTGGGGCTGGCCTTTGCCAAGAAGTTCAGAGTTTGCAGTCCCCAGACCTTGTCCAG
Organism: Symbiodinium sp. clade C Y103; assembly: GCA_003297045.1. NCBI lineage: Eukaryota > Dinophyceae > Suessiales > Symbiodiniaceae > Cladocopium > Cladocopium sp. clade C. Next base: position 191,986 of record BGPT01000699.1, read on the forward strand.
TGAGCAGTTGGTAATGCACCCGATTGATAAGTCCCAGTGAAGACCAGTAGCTGGATGTAACGGGTAGTGAGAACTCTATGATAATATTCTGATTTCCGGCTGGTCATTGGCTGTGTTACCCATCATTGCAGCTGTTCACCAGTTTCGATGCATCAAATTCATGGGTTGCCCCAGATCAATCCATGATGGCAGGGCTTGGTCAGCAGGTCACTATGAATTGTTGAGAGCAATGAGGTCGCCATCAACTTGGATACATAATCAATTTGGCAAATATGCCAAAACTCGTTCGCTGGGACCTCTGTTGCTGCTCTTCAAGCAAACAACGCGCGGCCTGTCATGTGATGCCTTCAACCAAATCTTAGGTGTCCACTTTCCAATTTGGCTGTGAAGAAAAGCCTGTCACTGAGACTATCAACCAGCCACTCAGTTCCAGTGCCTGCACGTCACTGGTACTCACTTTCCATCATCAATGGGGATATAGTATGTTTTCTGTTTTCTCAACAGTATTCTTGTTGATCTGATTTCCACTTTGATCAGCGATTTTTTTCTTCTTGAGCAACAACTACTTGAAAATCACTGTGTGAATAGAGTGTGGAATAGTTTTTGTTTTTTTTGGTAATGTTTTGGATTTTTTTGTTGGGTTTCTGCTCTGGCACCGTTTGCCTTCTATTTGCACCAGTTTGGAACTTAAACCTGTCATTTTGCATAGTATTTGCTGCATTCTGACATGCTCACCGTTCATTTTGCATGGTATTTGCTACATGTTGGCACGTTCGCCTTCCATTTTGCATGGTATTTGCTACATGTTGCCACTTGAGCCTCTCANTTTTGCATGGTATTTGCTACATGTTGGCACGTTCGCCTTCCATTTTGCATGGTATTTGCTACATGTTGCCACTTGAGCCTCTCATTTTGCATGATATTTGCTACATGTTGGTACTTGAAACGCTAATGTGGGTTTCTTTAGGGTTTCTTTAGGGTTTTATTTAAATAGGGTTTCTTTTGGGTTTCAATTAGGATTCCTGGTATGTTTTATTTAGGGTTTCATTTAGGTTTCATTTGGACTCTTTAGGGTTTTATTTGGTGTCATTTAGGGTATTTTTAGGGTTTCATTTGGGGTATCTTTAGGGTTTCTTTAGGGTTCATCTAGGGTTTCATTTAGGGTTCATCTAGGGTTTCATTCAGGGTTTCTTTAAGGTTTTATTAGGGTTTCTTNATCTTTAGGGTTTCTTTAGGGTTCATCTAGGGTTTCATTTAGGGTTCATCTAGGGTTTCATTCAGGGTTTCTTTAAGGTTTTATTAGGGTTTCTTTAGGGGTTTATTTGAGGTTTCCTTTAGGGTTTCATGTAGGATACAAACAAGAGAGAATGAAGCAAAAGAAGACCAAAAGAAAAGCGACAGTAAAGAAAGGAAGCAGAGGAGCAAGAAGAAGTAGAGCAGCAAAAACGCATGACTGTAGAGAAGGAAAAGTAGAAGTAGAAAGGCACAGAAGCAGNAGCAAGAAGAAGTAGAGCAGCAAAAACGCATGACTGTAGAGAAGGAAAAGTAGAAGTAGAAAGGCACAGAAGCAGAAAAGCAGAAAAGCAGAGAAGCAGAAGCAGGAAAAGCGAAAAGCGGAAAAGCAAAGAAGCAGAAAAGCAGAGAAGCAGGAAAAGCGGAAAAGCAGAGAAGCAGGAAAGCAAGAAAAGCGGANAAGCGAAAAGCGGAAAAGCAAAGAAGCAGAAAAGCAGAGAAGCAGGAAAAGCGGAAAAGCAGAGAAGCAGGAAAGCAAGAAAAGCGGAAAAGCAAAGAATCAGAAAAGCAGAGAAGCAGAGAAGCAGAAAAGCAGAGAAGCAGAAAAGCAGAGAAGCCGAAAAGCACAAAAGCAGAAAAGCAGAGAAGCAGAAAAGCACAAAAGCAGAGAAGCGGAGAACCAGGAGACCCAAAAAAAAATCCAAAACCTTGCCCAAAAAAAAATCCAAAAATAAATGACCCTCCGTGTGAATATGTCACAGTGCCCGTGCCAATTGGGCGTGGACCATTTTTGTTGTGCCTAAAGAAGGGATGGTCGATTCAATACTTCCATATATATTTCTCATCTTTCGTCCCCTGGTGCCCGAGGTCTTTGATTTTGACTGATGTCCAGAACCTTTCACGAGACCTAACTCAGGCCGAATAAAGCGCATTTAATTTTGGTAGTCACTCAAGTAGCAACGATTCCATTTATCAATTGTACTCAACAGCAAGTGACCTATTGGGTGTGATTCATCCAGGTGTTACATGAAGCAGTCTTGAAAACCTAACTAAGGGCCATTCACCAACATCCAGATTTTTGACCATCTACAACATCATTGGAAACAAGAACAACTGTTCTATCTTTTTGAGAACCTCTAAAACTGAATATGATTCTACATAATCCAATTTCAGACCTGCTTGCAAGTACATAACTATATGTGTATCCCATCCCCGAAGATGCTTCTGCTGGAGGATTTCTAGAAATAAATACATAAACAATTTTCAACATAGACATAATGACAGACCTAGAAATACCTATAAATAATACAACTATAACTATACAGACTATGCATCATATGTTTATACAATTGTATCCAAATATAGTAAGTAAATGTAAGTAATGTCAACCCCTGATGAATAAACCATTGTTGATCAATTAGGGGGTTAATCCCCGAATAGTCCTTCCATCCAGTACTGAAATTATACCTTCCCAATTCAACAGCCGTTTGGGGTTCATCAATCCAGGGTTGACATTACATATTGTACACCCCAGGTCACGTCAAAACGTCGACCTCGCAATCACCCAGGGACGCTCATGCATTGCGAGCTCTGCTGCGAGCATTGGAAGATCCTGACGCCGCAATCCCACACCGCGGTTGGGTTGATGATTGTAGGGGAATATACTACCTTTACACATATATATATATATATACATGGATTCTCACAATTGAATAATAATTGAATAGGGGAATCCCTATAAACCAACCAGTATAATGGTGATTTAATGGATGTGTTTGGTGTATACCAACGGAAAACTTATTAATGGGTTAGTATAGATTAATAAGTTTGACTATTCATGGGTTTCTCTGAAAATGGGGTGTATCAATCAAAGAGTCATGAAATGATGGGAAATACCATCATTAAACATCACATTTTGGGGTATCCTACTGTTTCGTACGTAATTCATTGCAATAATCCTTTCATAACTTTGATGATTATCCAGGTAGATGACCAAGAGAACCCATGACTTAGAGATGCCCAGCAATGATAAACGGATACCTATAGTTAGGGTAAATTAGCTAGATATAGCTATATGAGTGTAAAATATCCTATGTATCCCATAGTTTGGTGAATGAGAATATATGATAAACATTAATATGTTCGTGAACTACATTGTGATTTTGTTGGAAAAAAGATGACCATTTTTGGATGGTGAATGCCTTTATCATGGGGTCCTCGTGAGGTTACCCAAATCATTGTATGTTCACCATGTTCACCCAATGAAAACCTTTATGGCTTAAGGTTTAAGGCCTAAATATGCAGATGTGTAGATTACATCCAAATGTTGCTGGCTGAAACCAACAAAAAGTTGGCTGGCTGAAACCGAAGTCCTAGTGATCCTACTCAGGTAGTGATTAAGTCATGTTATATCCCAATCTCCCTTGGTGTGTTATCACCTGGATTGTGATTTGAAATCCAATGTAGTGTTGGCTGATGGAATCATCATTTTTATTCATTTTTAGTGACCTGGTTGCATCATCTCAGGTTCCCTTTCTGCCTGCTCCGCCTGCTCCCCCACTTCGAGTCGCCACTGCTGCAACATCTCGTGGTGCCGTCGAAGCCGCTCCTGGTCAGGTGCACAATTCCCAAGTTGGGATTCACAACGCTGGAACTCCCAAATGGATCAATGGATGGGAAAACCTACGTGAAACCATGGTTTTTTTCCATGACATGTAGGACTTTCCTGCAATTTTTTTTTCCCCTTAAGCCAATCCAATGACCAAAAGATGTTGCAAAATTGGGAATGAACAGAAATTTGTGGATTTGACCCACAAAGAATTATGAGATGTGACCCATGATTGAGCCAACCATTTGTCATCAAACAACGTACTAACTTGAATAATCTGGACACATTGTCAGAATTCCTACGCGAATAGTGATGATTGGTTAGTCATCTTAAATCCAATGATATGCCAATAACAAGAATACTTCACTAGCCTTAAACAAACCCATCTTATGAAGTGGCTTCCCTGAACATCGTTGACTGTGACCTGACCTGACGTTGCAAGGTCAGCAAGCCAAGCCCCAGAATAATCCAACCCAAGTAGTTTGTGGCACTGTTGGTGTGGTTGCAAGGATTATCATCATCAAGAATATATATATATATGTATATAACTATATTGGAAAATCTCTAAGGTTGGATATGATAAAGAATACATAATATATATAATATACATGTATACAATTGTATACATATCATCTATACCATTCTATACCATTAATATTGGAGAAAATTAACATAATCATTGTATTGGACAATCAATTATATCATTCTCAATCATGTATTATACCGTTAATCATCTATCTCATTAACTAAGAACCAATATCATCTAGTCTTAGTTTATTAATATGTCTTAAAAACAATTGACATCATTATCTCTATTTGTATATGTCATTTTATTGGATAGCATCGTCCCCTCCATTGATCAACCAACGTGCACCTGCAAGCCTTGTCGATTGTCTCCAAGTGACTCCTGGAAATGAAAATGCAGCGAGTCTGGAAGTCTAAGGATGCTCCTGGAAGTTCGCTCGCTACTGCTTGGGAAAAAAAAATAATAGTCGTGGTTAAATAGTGGTTAATTATGGTTAACAATGGTGACTAGTGGTTATTAATTTGGATCAATGATACTCAATGATAACTTATACTCCCCCTCTAACTATCCATAACATTCCAATGACTGGGGAAAGATATTGACCCGGTTGCTCAGGTTGCTCACTCAAGAATTGACAGGTGCTGGCCAAAAACAGGAGGATCCGATGCTCAATTGGTTTTGAAATCGATCAGTGAACTTGGCCGATCGCAATTTGGCCACGGGACATGATCGATGTACATCCAATTTAGGGAGTGCCACGAGCTTTAATGCATACCCGGACCCCTCTGAAAGTTGAGATGGCCAATGGTTGCAGTCACCGTAAGAAGCCCTCAGTGTGGACACACTGTTTGGGGAAATATCCCCACTGAATCATTGGATTTATATACCCATTCCTCAGAGAGCGACAGCCACGGGTCTCGGTCCTCCGTGGGCAGTTTTTGCCTTGGTGGATGTCACCATTCCGCCGACATGTTGGAACGTCTGAATAGCACGCAACTAAGTAGTGTTGACATGTGTTGATGATTGGCAAATATATTCATGGTTTTGCGCTAATCATGTGCTATATGCGCCAATGAAACCTGGGGTTATATGATATATGAAACCTGGGGTTATATTAGATTCTAACATCAGATTTGATGAGGGGTCGTCATAAACCACCTTGTAGGCTTTCTTTGAATCCTGCGCTGTCCGAAAATGGATGCGGGGCGTTTTTCCTCCCATCGGTCATCCGAATTCCAGCGTTGGCCACGCATCTTACAATACCAGATTGACTCTTCTTTAATCCAGAAGAATAACATGCAGAAAATATCTCATCATTCAATAGCCGGGCCCATATCCATACAACACCAGTCACCAACTTCAGGGGAAGACGCCGTTATGAAATCAGTGAACCGATTGCGTGGGTCCCCCCATGGGCTTACAACTTTGTTGAGCCATTGGGGCTCCCTTTAAAAACCCTCCACACCATGTATCGTCTGTATAGATTGGTGCAGATAAACCCGCAGTGAAACATGAGTGAAATTGTGTGTTTACAATTGTGTAACATACCAGACTTGTACGCTTATGATCTGTTTTTTTTTGGATATCCATATGGATTCTGATGCTGGGGTGGCATGGATCCGAGACAACCCAGGCATCGCCATCTGCCACCATGCTGCCACCAGGAAGGATCATGTTCAGCAAAGGTCGAGCCGGCCTGCTGAAAACGAACGCTACATGATGACATGACAAAAGGAGTTGAAACAGAACTGCTGTTTACAATCTGTTTACCCAAGAAAAATGCGGTTCAACATGGTTAAACGATGTCAAATTGATGGTCAAACCATCTTGTACCATCCATCTGTACAAAAAAAAGTGGGGCTCTGGACATCCTATATTTACAGAACAACAGCCGGGCAATCGCAAACGACAGAGGGCCAGCACCCATGTGATGCGTACCAAAGTCCAGGATGATTGACGAAGGCGGACGTGATGCTATCACCACTATTTACCATATTTCTACAGTGTTTGGTGGGCAATTAGATCGCATAAAAAACACTAGATGAAATCATGATGCGTCAAATAGCATGTGTAGATCCTGCCAAGACTGCTTAGTGCTTTTTCTCAAACCAGCTTGAAGCTAGTTGCGCTATGTTGTACTTGTATCATCTTCAACCATTTCTTGGACTGGTTGCTGTGAACCCCTCCTTTGGTTTTCCTTTCTAAACATTCACACAAAATCAAAACAAAAAAAACGCTCAGGCTCAGGCTTGCTTCCCGTCTCTCTATCCTTTTTCTCAGTTTGTACTCTGTATCAGCATTGGTAGAAGCTACATCTCCATCCCACACTTAACCATCGAAGGACTCATTTCTCTTGTTTTTTTTTTAAATGGTACAAACAACAATCATGGGCCACTCCGGCCACTCCCAGTGACAAGTTGGGGCAATACTTCTACTTAAGTCACCTTAAGTCCCAAGGTGATAACCCCTCAGGGTAGCTGGTCACCCGGCAATGAGGAGGCTAGTTCATACCGGACACCCACGTAAACCCCAATTCATACAGGTGAAATCGCAATTGAGTACCCATCTTTGCACCATATGCTACTGACCAATTAAACATGTAAACCAAAGCAGGGATATCTATATAGATGATATGACATGATATGACCATCATTCTCTACCAACATCTCTAAAATGGATTCACTCAGATTCTCAGATTGTTGTTTTATCAGCCATGATTTTTCCCCATTCTATCCCAAAGAATTTGTTGATTTTCCCAATGTTCCCGAAATGGCAACAAGGTGAGGCCCCCCCCAGTTCTGAGTTTGGCTTATAAAGGCCCTTGACTTTTTAAATATATCTCCGATAATCCATACAAATCACCAAGTTCTAAGTCAAGCTATCTTTCGGGGACCTCACCTTGAGTAGATTAGGGGGTAAACCACTCTGGCTATTTAACATAGCTATGGAAAACCGCCATTTTTTATAGGTAAATCAGCATTTTTATCATCTAAGATCATCAAAAATCATTTATAAATGGGCCATGGCTTCCATGGCTATCCAATCTATCCAATGCTATCAAGCCTTGAACCTGGGCCGTCTATGTCGCGCAGCTCGCGCCGCTTCCAGTGCTGCCAAACCTGGTCGGAGTCGCGATCAGCCAGGGTTCATGGGATGGTTTATCGCATTTACCATGGCATTTACCATGGCATTTACCACATTACCACCCAACTTGGGTTTTATGAAACCACAACCAGGTAACACTGGAATATTTCCCGATCACATGGCAAATGATGTATCTTAATTTCGATCCATAACTACGAAATGCAACCACTTGGGTTTTATGATCCCACGTTTTGCAGGGCTGGCTCCTAGGCTGAGCCGCCAGGTCAGCTATTTGGCCTACTGATGAACCTGATCTATGGATGCAACTACCCTAGGAGACCCTGATATTGGATATTGACATTTCTGTTCAATGATATGTATACTTAATAATATTATACATATTTATATATATATATTTATATATATATATATATTTATATATATATATATATCATGGGTTTGTCTCAAAGTAGGGTACCCCAAGTATGATGATGTAGTAATATGTAATAATAATATAGCTCTGACTTAAATAGTCAATAGTTGATTTTTTCCATTTCCCATATTTTTTTTTCGATGCATCCAACCTATCCACCAAGCGACGTTGACGCGCTTCCTCCATGGCAGCTGTCGGGCTGCTGGGGCTTCCAGGGATCCTGAGTGATCTCTGAGATTTGATGGAAAATCACGGGATTTCATGGGGTCTTTCATAACATTTACCCTCTGGTAATCAAACATGGCAATGGAAAATCCACCATTTATAGAGGATTTTCCCATCTAGAAACCTCCATTTTGGAGGGATTTCCAATTGCTATGTTTGATTACCAGAGGGTATTTGGATTTAATGGAGTTTAATGGGGTTGCTAACTGGTTACAAGGTGGTGCCACCAGGTTTATTTGTTGGTTTATAAACCCCATGAACTATCCAAAACTCTACCATGCCACAAAGCAACTTATATAGCTTCTACCTTGTGTGAAACGAATCCGAAACCATGGTAAAATTGCTCCAGTAGAATACAAGTATTTTTTTTTTCCTGGACTGATTCACCATGGCATAGAAACCAATGGGTCTAGAAACATGCCCCCATATAGTGACATATAGTTTTGCAGATGGCTGAATTAGAGTGCTTTACCAAGCTGGCAGGTTTGGTTGTTTGTTTTGGGATATTTATCCTAATCCTAGCCCGTAACCATCATGCGATTAATCAACCATGATTTCCCTAGGGATTCCAATGAAATGGTTTATATCCCAGTAGTGTTCGTGTTTTTGTCAATGATGTTCGCCATTGATCAAATCCCATTGTAGTTCAGTCAAAAGGAATCATATCCCCATTGCTATTGGTTATTCTCCATTTATGTGCTGTCAACAACACGTCGATACCATGTGTATACAATGTTTATACCATTAGTATACCATGTTTATACCATGTCTACACCATGTTTGGAGCATGATTACAACATGTTGATACCATGTGTGTATGTATACAATGTTTGTACATGTTTATACCATTGTGTATACCATGTTTGTACCATACTTTTACAATGTCTGTACAATGTTCAGATAATGAATATAATGTGTTTATCCCCAATGAACTCTCATGCCATCTTCTTCCCATGCACGGCGCCTCTGACTTGGTGATCCGTCTTCCTCAGCCCCGGTGATGCCGGTGGCAACGACATGTTCCAAGGCCGAGGTCAGTTGAGACTGCCATGCATCATAGACCTGCCACAGTGTGCTGGGGGATGGAGATACAGAAAATCCTAATGACATCTCATGACTCATGGATTGTTTTTTGGTTAATTGTGGATTGTCAATACTATAGTGGGTAAAATGAGCCATTTAATTTGACTTTCAGGTGATAATACATCAAATATCGCTGAACTATCATGGAGTCATATGGAGTCCTTCTATTTCCATGAAATAAGTACCAGCTATGTGTTTTGCGTTGAGAGTCAGGGAAGAACCAAGCTACACCGACACAGATCAATTCGTAGCGACTTAGTGTCAACCCCTTGAACTGCAAACCTGCTGACCCAAATTTGTGAGCAGTTAAGGCATCTATGTTGCGTTTCAGGATGGGGATGATGCGGTTGGAACCTGAATCTCCAGACTTTTTTTCAGTACCTCCTTTTGTCCACATTCATTTGGGTGTGTCTGAAAAAAGGGTATATCCCCAATTGTAGCCATTTAAATTGGGAACATGATCATTAACCATTGGGTTTAGGGGTACCTTAATTTCAGACACACCCATTTCCCCCCAAGATGGACTTCTTCCTCCGAAATTCCGCTGACGGTCTTTCGGATCCCACCGACTCTGCGGGCACCTGGCTACGGGAGTTTTCATCCAGCAAGTCTTTGGCCGTGTCCTCGGCTGAAAGTCTGCCAGGAAAGCGCTTGCTGGTGTTCATCCTTTTGGAGGTGATGGTCAATGAAGAAATAGATGCTTACCCTCCAGTAATCAAACGTGGCAATTGGAAATCCACTATAAATGGAGGTTTCTAGATGGGAAAATCATCTATAAATGGTGGATTTTCCATTGCCATGTTTGATTACCAGAGGGTAATGGATCTTTAATGAATTTCTAATGATTTTTGAATGAATTCTTTGTGGTATGTGTATATCACTCGGTTCTTAGTGATTGGCATTGCTCTGCAGCATGATAAACCACCTGCAGATGGTAGTGCCAGGCCGGAATAGATCATCATAGTTTACTATTCCTTCACAGACCTTCACAAAGGCAGATGAAACAAAAACAAACATGACTTCAAAGAAACGGTTTCAGATTTTCAGGGTCACTTCCTTAACTGGTTCCGAAAATACACATCATTCTTAAATGATCCGAATCATCTCGGCAGTCTCGTATGAAAAGGCTTGCACCCCGAACATCCATCCATTGAAGCGATTCCAACCCCAAGTTCTAATTATCATTTTTTGACATATTCTAGTCCCATAAGATTCATTATTCCGGAAAAATTGGGAATATATATATATATATATAATATATATATTAATCAACTATATAGTTATCCCCAACAAAAATCACCCAAACATAGCTAAGACATGCTGAGACCAATCCCCCGCCGTCCTTCAGCACGGACAGTGCGTCGCTTTTCTCCTGGAGGAACTGGCTCAAAACTTCATCTTCGAGGCCACCGTTCCTGCGCCTTGCCGGTGTCGGAATCCGGACTGAGAGATCGATGCGATGACGGCGATGACCGTAGCATGGTAGAAATATGTAGAAATCATGGGAGTCTAAGAGTGTTTGCCATGGAAAATCACCCATTTCAAGTGATTTGCCTATTAAGAAAGAGTGGTTTTCCATAGAAAACTGTTGGATTACCAGAAGGTATGCAGGCTATGCTATAATTTGAGAGCATCATGAGCTATCCCAGTAATCCTCCAGCAAAAGTATTGTTGTGGGAAAGCCAGTAACAAACCTACCATTTGGGGCTGGTTTAGAAAACCCATTTCTGTTGATTTCAGGGATGGTTTATGATTGCGTTTACCACACTATTGGATTGTTTGTTAGAAACATTAGGACAATCCAATACAAAACAATCAGATCCTAAACTATCTAAACCTATCAATACTTTGAGAAAAGTACTAAAACCAAATTATTCAAACATATAGTAACCCCAAAAGATAGAACAAACATGTATCGCTATTATTCTAGTTGGATTCAACTGTTCAATCTTTTGGGGGGTTGCTCTATATCGGCATTGCTCAAGACTGGTAAGTCGTAATTAAGTAGGTGAATGCTTGTCCTCAAAAAAATGGCATTATAGTTTTTGACTCATTCACATATGGGGATGGGTCAAAACCTATTAGTATCCATTTTAATGGGATGAACATCCATTTACAAGCTATTTTGATGTTCACTAGGTACCAAGGTTTTGACTTATAGCCATATGTTAAAACAACTATGTCCTATGATGTCCTATTGGTATCTACACCTTCACCTTGCCAAGCCCAGCAATCCCCGCCTGCCCCGCGCCCCAAGGGCTGCCCGTTGCTGCTGCAACTGGTCATCCAAGGTCGCCAAACGTTGCAGGGCAGCAGAAAGATGCGCCGTGGTCGACCTGCACGAACTTCAGGAGGCTCAGTCAGCATATGGAGGTTTCCTGAAATGGGGGTAGCTCTAAATCATCCATTTTAGTAGGGTTTTCCATTATAAACCATCCATTTTTGGGTACCCCCATGACTTAGGAAACCCCCATATGTCCGGAGGATTTAAGTGAACAACATTGGAGGTTAACCAAAAGACATGGTCAATCCCAAGGATTTAAGGAACAACATGGGAATGTTCCCAATAAAAATGGGATGTAAGCAAAATGAGGGTTTATACCGGAACAAATGAGGATTTGACCAGAACAGAACGGTTTGACCAGCAGCAGTACAGATATGAAGCATTGAACATGGGAAGGTTTAAACTTAACCATAAAATATAGGATAATATATGATAATATGAAACCTTATGGAACATTTGAATATGGAGTTGGTTTTAGCAGCAAACAAATGGGGATATACACTAACAACAACACCGGCGATATCAAACTGGACAAAAGAAAGTTATGAGTGGGGGATAGGTGGAGAATCATGAAATCAAAAGATACCGCAAGAAATCTTGGAAGAAAGTAAGAAGGGAGAGATCAGCAACTACGCAAGAGTAGAAACTAGAATAACATCAAGGACCAAACACACAGCTACCCAGAAAAATTGAAGGCACACATTGACATGTACCCTCTAGTAAACTAACATAACTATTGAAAATAGCAATTTCTAGTGGATTTTCCCATAAAAAGTGGTGATTTTCCGTAGCTTTTTGTATGTTTACCAGAGGGTACATCAATGTATGCAACAACTCTAAGTCTCCACCACAAATCCACCAAGACCTTGTGGGATGATGCTCCGCAAGACCAGGGTCTGAAATTTGGGGGCGAATTTCGGCAGGGGAAACCTCTCCAAGAATCCCTTGGTATTGGGGGCGGGTATATGCCTCAATTTCAGAGAGACCTACCCCTCCTAGTTTTAAGAGGAACTTGCTTCAAACGACCATTTCCTAGTCATCATTCTTCCTAGCACCTACCAAGATCTGAGGCATCCAACCATCTCAGAGGTGATCCCCCAACATTTCATGCTTTAGATTTGCCCTCAAGAAACCCACACATTCTGGGGAGGGGTCATGGCCCTGGAGTTGCTTAAATCCCCATGGCCATGATTTGTCTTCCTTTACCACTGTTTCTGTTGGTTCAACATGGTACACCATTCTAAGGTTGCTTAATCTCCCCCACTCCCCGCGAATCTTTGATAGGCCCCAAAAAGATGTATAACAGGATCATTTTACTACTACTGCAGTAGGATTTTGTGGTTCTCATCTCTGGGACCGTCAGTGACCTGTTCCGTTCCTGGGTTTCCCCGCGGTTCATTTCCCAAGGCGGACAGCAAGGCGTTGGCAGTAGCATCACCATCAGCGACCTGCAGGACGTACTGCCCAAAATCATGGCCCATCATCTGGTAATTTAAGATAGCTATGGAAAAACATCCTAAGAAAATTAGTAAATCAACGTAAATCATCTACAAGTGGGCCATTTTCCATTGCTATACTAAATAACCAGAGGTACACCGGTAGGACTGAATGAAACGAGGGGGCAATCCCGGTCCAGGGACTCAGTTCACCACAATATTTCATGGATTGGCTCCAGAGAAAGTCTGAACCAGAAACCATCTTGGATTCATTGGTTTAAGGGAAAATCTACAGGAAACCATGGATTTTCCCGTGAAATATAGGGGTGTCCTGTAAATTTTCCCATTAACCAATCCAATGACATCTAGCTTGCCCCCAAACTGTACGAGTGTTCTGCAAATGTACCCTTGAACCAACTCTGTGAAATATCCTGAGTCAAGTGTGAAGTACATGATACCCTCTCCTCATGATAATACAGTCAACGCATGTGTGGATGATATGAACATGTATGAACACCTTGTGAACCACTCATCTTGGGCTACCCATCCATGACTGACCCTGGATATAATGAAAAAAATGAGGATATCATATATTTCTCATTCTTTGCTGCATAGTTGACTCCTAAACTTACCCAACACGAGTTTAATCTAACTCCCCAAATGCTATGCTAATTAGCAGAGCTCGCTGAATGCTTCTCCAAACAAGTTTCAATAAGTGTCACATTTTGCTCCATTCTGGTTTATCTGTCCATTCAAATCACTTCAACCAACAGCACCATGCGACTCTTGCTGGTTGGTGCTGCAAAAAAAAAACATAGAAAACACGCCGTCCATCAATGAATTGATGGTTCTCATTCTAGGCTGGAACATACCAAACAAAACAACAAAATGCTATATATCAAAGCAAACTAAATAAACACAAACCACATAGAACTCACAGAAACATTAGTCTTGTTGTGATACATATGGGGAGTTCTTAACATGATCAACAAAACCATAGGTTTCATTACTAAAATATGGTAATCCATGACTTGGATGATTTGGAGTACCCCCATGACGTAGTAAACCTCGATATAAAATCATATACCCTCTGGACAATTAACATAGACCCTGAAAATAGCTATGTTTTCAGTGGAAAATCATCTTCCAACCCCTGTCTGCCAGGGTCTATGTTAATTCACCAGAGGATAAACCTCAATAAACCTCATAGACGCTGGATTTCGCATCGCACCTGCAGAAGTCCTTGGCTCAGGCGCCAGGAGGACTCTTCGCAGCCTTTCAGGAGCTGCTGCAGTGCAGTGCTCTGCACCTAAGGCAGGGTTCCATGAAAAAAGATAGGGCCTTAATTGGGCCTTTAGTGGATCTTGGTGGGTTGTAATGGGCTTTAATGACTGTTTCAATCTATTCTAATTGATAATCATGTTTCAATGAATTACTGTAAGGGAAACAAATGCAGGAAACTAGGGTTTTACCATCAAATCAAGTGTGACTTTGAATGGCAGATGTTCTCATGATTAGATTCAGGGCAAAACATAATTGAATTTCTGGGGGCCTGTCATTCCAGCAAGCTTTCCACACTGCCACACGCGGCCACCCTTGGTGCATTGATCAGATCCAATCTGTTCCCTTTAGAACTTCCTTTAAAGTACCCTAACAAGGGGTTGTCCCCCAACTATAAAGATATATATGTACTTACCATAAGCATCCATAAACCCCAGGTAACCCACTTATATATACCTAACCACTTTGCAGCTTAAACGAAGGCACTGAAAGGTTAGACCACTGCGTACTTCCGCCATCTGCCGCCTGTGGCTCATCAGAGCGAACAATGGGGAGACCCAACGGTCTTGATTGTCTTGTTGAACTGATGATATATATTTGAAACATGTTAAAACATGTTTTTCACTTTTCGGGGTGTCCTTTATATCCGCCGACCCCTGCCGACACGACAGCATGGGGAGCGCGTTAGAGGAGGACTTACCAGGAACAACGCCGTTTTGGCGCTTTGAGACAGCTAGTTTTCTTAGAGGTTCAGAAGGTGACGTGGGGGCCGTTGCCCGCAGGCCCCGTCCGACCTTCAAGGCCCGGCTGTTTGAGCGTGGCGCAAGCCCCGTTTTTGGATCCTCGGCGGCTGGAAGACTGCTATAGTTTTCTTGTAGGTTCAGACGGTGACGTTAGGCACTGGGGGCCGTTGCCGCAGGCCCCATCCGACTGGGCAGGTGCCGTTTTGGAGCCTCGGCGGCTGGAAGACTGCTATAGTTGTCTTCTAGGTTGAGAAGGTGACGTTAGGCACTGGGGGCCGTTGCCCGCCGGCCTCGTCCGTCCTTCAGGGGCATGGTGTTTGAGCGTGGCGCAGGCGCCGTTTTGGAGCCTCNGAAGGTGACGTTAGGCACTGGGGGCCGTTGCCCGCCGGCCTCGTCCGTCCTTCAGGGGCATGGTGTTTGAGCGTGGCGCAGGCGCCGTTTTGGAGCCTCGGCGGCTGGAAGCCTGCTATAGTTTACTTGTAGCTTCAGAAAGCGACGTTAGTCACTGGGACCGTTGCCCCAGGCCCCGTCCGACCTTCATGGGCATGGTGTTTTGGCGTGGCGCAGGCGCCGTTTTGGAGCCTCGGCGGCTGGAAGGCTGCTATAGTTTACTTGTAGCTTCAGAAAGCGACGTTAGGCACTGGCCGTTGCCCCAGGCCCCGTCCAACCTTCAGGGGCATGCGCGTGGCGCAGGCGCCGTTTTGGATCCTCGGCGGCTGGAAGACTGCTATAGTTTTCTTATAGGTTCAGAAGGTGACGTTAGGCACTGGGGGCCATTGCCCGCAGGCCCCTTCCATCCTTCAGGGGCATGGTGTTTGAGCGTGGCGCAGGCGCCGTTTTCGAGCCTCGGCGGCTGGAAGACTGCTATAATGTAGNGGGCATGGTGTTTGAGCGTGGCGCAGGCGCCGTTTTCGAGCCTCGGCGGCTGGAAGACTGCTATAATGTAGCTTCAGAAAGCGACGTTGGGCACTGGGGGCCGTTGCCCCCAGGCCCCGTCCGACCTTCAGGGGCATGGTGTTTAAGCGTGGTGCAGGCGCCGTTTTGGATCCTCGGCGGCTGGAAGACTGCTATAGTT
>BGPT01000699.1:222758-305941 GCA_003297045.1 Symbiodinium sp. clade C Y103
CATGTATATATATATATATCATATATATATATATATATCATGTATATATATATCATATATATATATATGATATATACGTTAGAGATCCTTAGAGTTTTTGCCTCTGTGCAGGTTTCTCGAAATTGGTGATCCCCCAGAACAATGGGTTTTAATACTACTAAAATTGTCGAATGTTGGATGATTTGGGGATATCCCGTTTTATTCTATTATAATATGCATTCCCCATAACAACTAATCAACAAGGGTCAATACGCATCAGCTGGTCAGGCCAGTGAGCGCCTGGTGCTTTTCGTCGCTAGCCCCTGGCAGCAAGGTGAGGACAAATACCTTGAGACTAAGCAACAAACAGTTGGCCATCAATAAACCAGGATCTGAACCAATATTCACTGGCAAAATGGACATTTAAACAATGAACATGTGGCAGTAAACAATTCGACTGCAGATACTGCTTATCCATGTTAAGACTGTTAAGACAAGAATGGTTAACAACGGGGCTGTAGCTATAAGACTTTCAACCAACGAGTTGGTGCTTTGGTGCCTTGGTGCAAACCCTCGCTTGTGCGGGATAGTGCCACAAGTATGGCCAAAAACAGCTTAAATCCATAAAACAAAAGTATTAAATGATCAAGAAACCACCAAGATTCACCGAGTTCACTTGGACATCGGCCAAGATTCAACGCGTCAGGGTCGCCAATTTTTCACAGAGGGAGGCCAACCTTAGAGACATCGATGATTTGGAGGTTTCAACAAGACTTGGGTATGGCAACAGAATGGGGTACCTTTCTGGACCCAGAAAACTTGCATGGCATGGTTTTGAACTATCGTTTTTTGGGGTCAAAGTATGTCAAAGTCTTGAGACGCTCGTGGACTCCGGATCCAACTGGGGTACATGGATCTGCTGTGACCGGGATATCCCTTGACAATGTAGTCGCTGGGCCATGGCTGGGCTTGAAATCACTCACTTAGTACATGACCATGTGATTGTGATTTTCAGAGACCACACAAGATAGGTAAGTCATATTAACTCATCTTCCCAAGCCAAATTGCAGGTTTTCATGCTGGTTCTCAGGGCGGCAACAGCGCTTCTGAATTCAACAGAAATGGGTCGGTTCCTTCAGGATTTAATGCCGATGTTGGGAATATACCCAATCTTTGCACAACCCCCAAATGATATTGATTGTTTTCTTCACACATATTTCCATTGTACATAGTATAAATATATAAATACATAGTATCATCATTATTGTTGCTATCATCATGTTGATTACTATCAGTGACTATCAGTAGTATCTTTATTATTACTGTTGTTGTCATAATGATTTCTATCATTGTTGTGATTGATTGTGATCAAGTATGATTGATTGTATGTTTTCGATGTCATTTTCACTTTTGATGTAATCAATATGATCATCGATGTATCTATATTATCATTACCGGTGTCATTACAATACTATGGATCATAATCATGTTTATTATTCTTGTTGTTGTTCTCATGAATCATGTCTACTATTCTTATGAATGATAATACATACATATATAATCACATGTTTCCGATATGGATATGGGCTATATCAATTAATTATATCAATTATCATCAATATTACATATAGAAATTATTCGATGATTCGATGTTATTGTTGCTGTGTCTACTATTATAATCAACTACAACAACTATTGTTGTATATCATTGATCATTAATTGTATGTTTCCGATGATTCGATGATTGGATCGATGATTCACCACCCCTATGGATCCAGCCGTACCTTCTTAGGGAGTATGACTGGGGTATGATTTAGGGGGTTAAGTACCTTCTCAGACAGTGTTTGGATCCATAGGGCACTACCCTCTGGTAAACTAACATAGCTATTGAAAATGGCTATTTATAGTGGAATGTCCCATTAAAAATGGTGATTTTCCATAGCTTTTTGTATGTTTACCAGAGGGTCTAAAAAAAAACGCCACACTTTCCTCAGAGATAACGGGCCGCCACACTTTCGCACCGCCACTGGAAGGTCGTCTCCCTGAGGTGAGTGGAGTGGCTGGCTGTACCCATAGGGGATATCAATGATGAAAAAAAGGAACTAGATATGGACATTTCACTGGCAAACTCAGCTATAAATGGAGGTATTCTAGTGATACATGGGGGTATTATAGTGATACAACCACCAAAAATACAATAGTCGGGGTGTAAAATCAACCACAAGTGGAACATCATGGGATATTCATGGGGATATGATATGTTATAATAGATAATCTACCTTCAGGAAATCAAACGTGGCAAGCTGAGCTGGGAAATCCCTGAACTAAATGGAAGGTTTCATGGGAATTATCATCGAACTCCCTGGGGGATGTTCCATCTACCAGGTTTGATTACCAGAAGGTAGACAAGAAACACCATGTAAGAGAGACAATAGATGTGAACATATCCAAAAACCATAGAAAACCACTGGATTGTTCAACAATTGGTTTAGAAACCATATAATGTGGTAAACCCAATGCCAAAAACCATCCCATTAACCAGGGGGTCATAGGGGTATATTGGTTTACCACATTACGTGTGTGTGTGTGTGTCCCATCATATCCGATGATTCGTTGATGATCTTCACATGTTTAGTGGAGATTTTTCCGATTTGTATCAGTGAAATCTCCAGTTGCCCTTGTGAATGGAGAGTTCTTCTTTCCTTACATGCTTTGCAAATATGTATGTATAGAATTGTAAAGATACATATGCGTAAGATTGATAATTAAGTCATATTACATTCCATAAACATGCACATTACATTGGATATATTAAACATATATCATCTATCTACCTATCTATCTGTCTATCTATCTATCTGTCTGTCTGTCTATCTGTCTGTCTGTCTATCTATCTATCCATCGATCTACTTTTTAAGATATATATATATATATATATGATACATATGCCTATATATATATATATACACATGTGTATCACATACATATATATATATATTGTGTATATGTATTATAACAACACAAATACCAACACATGCACCACCTGCTGTTTGGTTCGCTTTCCCGAGAGCCTTCAAGCTTTCCTGAAGCACTTCCAGAAACTCTTGTAGATCCTGCTGCTCAGCCGAAGACAACCTGTCAGGGAAGTCATGAAAACATGGCTGGCTGGAAAATCTCCAATGAATTGGAGGAAAATCATGGGAAAATCACAGGAAATTGGAGGTCTGAAAGGGAACATCTCCGAATACATGGAGGTGTTTTCATGATATTCTAATGGGAACCTCATCGAACTAAATGGTGGGATGTCCAGTGTCATGTTTGATTACCGGAAGGTAAGTTGGATGATGTAGCTGATTTCTAATCATCCCAATGAAATCATGAAAAGTACAGACCCAAAATAGTGGCAAAACACAACTATCCTTTTGTGGCTTGCTATAGCCCGTGAAAATCATGGTGATTGACCTGACTGACCATGGAAAACATCAACATTGTAACCATCCCCAAGAAAGAAATCAGGACGACAAATGAAGTTATTTTTCAGTGAGCAAACATCCGCCAGAACCTGGCATTTTTTTGGGTGAACGATGAAGAAAGTATGAAACAGTTGCATTTTAGCACAAAAACCTGGACATTCAAGCAACCAGCAGAGATTGCCTTGCACCCAGAAAGGCAACCCCATTGGCAACGACCCAACATGAAACGGCGGGATCTGGCGCCTCGCTGCCGGGGTGCCACCTCAGCGCGTTCCGGGACCAATTTCACTCGGAGTTTCTGGGAAAGTCATCCGATAAATGGGGGATGTTCCAGCCATGGATTGACAAAGGAAAAATATGTCCCAGACATGAAAAACATGGGTCTTCTGACTGTGACTGTGGGAAATTGTAGGGGAAATGCTATCAAGGGTTTACCAAACAGTGAGATCTGTCAGGGGCGACTGAAGGAGAAAACTCGAGCTCATTCGCTAAGGATATCGGCCAACAGTGGGATGGTCACCAGCAAATTTCCATGTTCTGTTTTGTTCATCAATGCCGGGCCGATACCCTCCGGTGATCGAACATGGCAATGGCGAATCCCTGAACTAAATTGAGGTTTCTAGATGCAAACACTATCTATAAAATCTATAAATGTGGGATTGTCATGTTTGATTGCCAGAGGGTAGGTTGTTTGATTGCCAGAGGGTAGGAAATCCCTTAAAAATGGAGGTTTTAATGGGAAAATCTCTATAAATAGTGGATTTCCAATTGCCACGTTTGATTACCGCAGGGTATCCCTGCCCCATGCCCAATTCCGCGAGCGAATACATCTGTGCTGCGGACCATTGCCATCCGCCTGAGCACTGAGGAGAAAATCGCCCCAGGTGGTTGGCAGAATGCCGTAGGATTTGTCTCCCCGTTGATCATGTGGAAACTCCGGTTTGTTGCTGCTTCAACAAACTGCCTGACATTCAAGGATTCATCATATTTCATGGCATCAAGGATGGAAAATAAAGACTCTCTAAAGTTGTACCAAGGTGATATATCTACAAATATCACCCAGTATGGCTGGCTCCAACCTCATGATCTTGGGCGTTTTCACCAACTTTGTCGGACGCGTACAATCACAAAACAGTTTCAGAATGAATGTGCGTCAAAATAACAATCAAGCTTATTCCAAGACAAAATCATATGTAATTGAAAACAACTAAAACCATACCCAGAATGCTTGATGCATGGTATATTCTTTGCAAACATTCACGCCGCAAATCTAGGAAAATATTGCCGCACCGTGACGCATATGGGGTATCTTTGGATATATCAATCCATTAACATTAATCAATATCCGACAACCAAGCAAACATATATATATATATATACAGCCATCAGTACTTTCTACCTCATATCAAACCACTAATTCAACTTATACCAACCAATACTAATCAAGAATCAACAACTATAATTCAACTTATATGCATCATTGCTAATCAATATCCAACAAACCCATTCACTTATGTAAATGAATACTAATCCAAGTGATGTGGGATTCACCCGCGGCTATAGTCACCATCCCCAAGTCATCACCATGTTTATGGGTGATAATCCAACCATCACCAACTGGTAGGTTTATAGCATTGGATTGCCAACATCATTCAATATCAATATCCAACAAACTCATTCAACTTAATCAAGCAATCCAATTAATACCGTGTAAATCTCAGTTAATGAGTTGATTTGTATATGTTGATTAATTACTTCTATCATGATCAATGATTCATCACAACGTATGTAAATCAATACTAATCCAAGCAATCAATATCCAAATAATATATCCCAAGTTACGTAGTTCACATCTGGAACGATGATCCGTGCTGAGACCATTACCTGATGTCCATCGCTCCTGGAGCTCGGCACGCCATCGCGCGAGTAGAACGGGGATTGAACTTCAACGTGTAGGACGGGTTATTGAAAAATACCATTTGGCAATTTAGCGTAGAGATTGAAAATGGCTATTTATAGTTGATTTTCCCATTAAACATATCTAAAAATTATTAAAGATTGTGATTTTCCATAGTTATGTTAGTTTACCAGAGGGTATTGAACAACTGTGTTTGTCTGAAAATCGTCCTTTCATTTGTGGTGGAGGGACATGGGGTATGCTCCAAGGTATTTTCAAATCATTTTACATGTGGCTTTGTCTGAAGATAGGGTACCCCCAACTCCTATGGACTATTAATCATACCCATTTAATTTGCCATTTGGGGGGTATCCCCTATTTTCAGACAAACCCAACTTGGATTTCAATAGATTTAAGGGATTCACAACTGGGAAGAGAATTGGGTAAACACACATTGACCAACTGTTTTAGTGGAGAACAACATCGATGGGGGCTCAATGGATGGTTTGCCTATGTTCCAAGTGGCGAATGATAACCCAGTTGAATGGATTTAAGATATTAACAACTGGGACTTTAACAAATTCAACTGGAGCATATGATATATGTGTCTCATATGCTCCTTGTATACCTACCCACATTAGCACATCGAGGATCATTTGGGTGGCGCATCACGCTGATTACACACAACCCAACATTTCTGAGTATAATGGTTGTTTCTGGTTGTTTCATCTCTGAGTTTTTTGACTATGATCATTCACAATCTATTTTAAGGGTAGTAGAAGCTGAAAATCGGCCACCCCCCAAATGGTTTAGAAGATTGTTTTCTCCACTTGAAGAGCAATTTTGAGGTACAGTATCACATTGTATCCCGTAATTATTCCCATTATACGAGAAATCCAAAAAAACATTGGTAAAGAAATGACAAAACACACACGTCCGGATCCACCTGAAAGCATGGCATTCTGCAAGAAAATATGGGGGTTACTCCCGGGGACGACTAACATAGGAATTTTCTGTTGGATACAGATCAAGTCACACAATTGCTCACTTTATGTCATGATTACTGTTTACCCATGCCAAAATGGGATAACATGGTGGTAAATAATTTCGAGCCATATCCATAATATGTTGATATCCAACCAGCAACAAAATCTATAAATGATCCGACCCAGGTGGATACAACCCTTCAACTTTGCTAAAAGTGGTCCCCATTATGATGGGTGGCAGTTGGTTTAAACGATTCATAACCGATAACCGATATTTGGGGTTTCCTTGCTTCGTTGTTAGATCCATAGGAAAGCAGTTGTGATCCGTCCATTCCAGATGGAAATATCGCACGGGTTGGCTGGTGCGGGATGTTGAGTGATCCATAGTAACAAATTCCCCTTGTCACATCCGCAGACATCCCACAAAAAAAACAATAGATTGACAAAAACAAGAACTAAACAAATCAACATCAAACAAGTAGGAAACGAATCAGCACCAAAAGATTACACAATCTTCAAGTCACCAGGAATGTTTAATCAATCTTTTGTTGGAGCCCTTTAAAGCAATCGCAACAGCCACCCACGGCCAACAACGACACCTTCCATGGACCGCGCCGGAACGATTGCCACGAACCTGCACCAGCGATTCATAGTACTACCGACGCCGATCGACCCTCCAAGTAGAAAAAAAATGCTATTTAATACATATGCTGTCATATATCCATTATTCAGGAGTTTTACCCATTTTCACGGGGTACAGTACTAGGGGGGTCTAAGATGGTCCAAGTGCACCAAGCTTGTTGAAATTGGTGCCGATTCTGATGCAGTAGGGTATCTCAGCTTGTTGAGAAAGTCTGTTCTGCTTGCATGGACAGCAGCCAAACACTGTGTTTATTCTCCGCCATGAAAAATCTAGGACACAACCCCATGTTGAAGCTAGTTGCCTGCATCTACCTGCCTCTTAGAAGCAACATTGCTTACCTTTCTACGTGTAATCTGGAAGTATGAAAATGATGGAAAAAGGACAATTTCTCCTGGGGTCAAGCACGCAAAAAATATGGTTTCTGATCCATGTGTCCATCTTTTTATCCGGAAATCATCCAAAAAAAGGCGGATTCTTCGCTTCCAAATGCCCAAGCAGTTTCTGACGGCTGGGGCAGCTGGGGCGGTATCCCTCACCTTGAAGGGCTGCTCCTGGACAAAACGACCCAAGAAGATCGAACAGCAAATTCTACTTACTACAACAGTGATAAATTGAATCAGATTTGATTATACGTTTATGCATCTCTTGGGAAATGTAATTACTTTCATGCTTATACTACTGAGATCTACTGAGTTAAGGCTATTTTGAGGATTAGATGGGTCAGGAGTTTCGCCAACATCGATGCGTCAAAACCCTTGAAATTCTGTCTTTGTAACCCCCCATGTCATGCGTAAAATCGAGCCAGTCCAGCCTAGAACCCCGGGGTTCGATCAATCATATTTCTGTAGAAAACAACGTGTTATTCTTGTGAAACAAACATGTGTGAACTGGTCAATCAAATGCTCCAATGATATTGTTTGCTCCAAACCTCCTAGCTTCACTGAGTTGATCATCTACAAACCCTGAATCTTACACTGTTACCAGCAGGTGCGGGAACATCTGGACAATGTGTGGAGGACGGGTAATCATTGACCACATTCTCGCTGCGAATCCAGAAGTTATGAAACGAATGGTCTGGTGAAAAGGGGCATGTTCGTTTAAACAAAAATAAGTAAACTTTCTATATCTATCGGGAAGTGTTGAATCTGTCAGTAGCTGTGCATCATGCTGTGAGCCGTTCTTCTAGAGTCTACTTGCGGATGCAGTTGGGTTGATGGATTGATGAATGATAACCATGGCAATGATCTATCGACCCCTCAGGTCATTGTGGCCACGGCCAATCCCAGGAGTCACGGCTACAGCAACCTTTTTTCACTCGCTTTCTGCTGCGCTTGGCTCCTTTGGCCTCGAGGGAAGGGTGCCCGATTGAAAGACACAACAGTTGAAACCAGGTTGGGATGATCCAAAATTTCGAAGAGAATCACTTTGCATCCAAGTTACTTCGCAGCCCAAACGTCCTTCACTGCCGCAAGGGAGTGACAACTTGATTTCACTCATTTGTTCTGCCCTTAAACACAATTTGGAATTGGAATCTGGCATGAACTGGGGAGGCATTTCACCTGTTTGAAATTTGTGGCAAACATTCATTAAAAGGCGAGGTAACAATGGACACATTCCCATAATCAACTCGCAGCCATTCCCTGTACCCTCCAGCAATCAAACATGGCTTCCTGGAAAGTACCCCATTTAGTTCAATGATGTTCGGTGATTTTTCCGAGCTAGAAACATCATTAACAATATTAACAGCTCCATGGCTAGTTTGGAGGTTTCCCAGCGGCCCGCCATGTTTGATAGAATATAACTAAACCCACACATATCCCGTTATATCCCCATATAGATCCCAAATATACGTCACTTTAAAAGTGGCTATATTTATCCCATATCCCCCTATCATTATGCCCAATGCCAGGTCCTTCACCATCTGTTCCAGCTCGTCGCTGTAGCTTTCCATCCCAGCCACTGCAAAGAGTGCTCGTAGCGAGTTTCGCCAGTTGAGCTCTTGGAGCAGCATGGCGCCTCGGAGCCGGCATGAGGCTGCATGAGGGGGATAGAACTCTAGGTACAAGGTGGTGCCCCCCCAGTTATAAGTTGGTTTATAAGCCCCATTAACTATGGATATATCTACTATAAACCATAGTTAACCTAGTTATAAACCAGCTTAGCTATCTAGGGGGCACCACCTTGTAATGGGGTTGATAAGCCAACACGCAGCACCAAAAATCACTGGGAGGTCTTGCCATATCCAAATCTGTAGACCATGTGCGATAAGGTCCTGGAATGAACCAAGGGCAAATTAAGCTGCAGCTGCATCCAAAATCTTTTTCCAAGCAGTAGATGATCAGTAGATGTCTATATAGATGGCCATGGGTGTTCGACGAACGCAACTGGCAGTCGAGCGGCCAGCAAACAGCAGCGTTCCAAGGACAGCGTACTGGGTAAAGCTACCTCTGGAGATATCCAGAGTTCACAAGCTAAGTTTCCCTGGGGAAAAAAAAAACAAAAAAAACAAGGCAAGAAATTGTTATTACTTTTTATACAGTTATACTAGTAAACAAAGGCTCAATGAAGAATCGCCGTTTGTTCAATCTCCATCAAAAAACTATCTCTAAATCTTAGATTTCTATGGATTTCTATGGATTTCCCCTAGAACTTGATATAGATTTTCCCATAGCCAAGGTCAGATTTAGAGTGGCGAAACCAGACGCCTGTCGTGGCGAGCTCCTTGTCCCGTCGAGCCCTCGTCACATTGCCCCAGTCGCTGAGGGGAGGGCGACCTGGGGAGGGAAAGGTTGGAGCCCATGACATCATGACATATTGTTGTTTGTTGATGTTTTTTGGTTTTATTTTGGGATATATATATATATATAGTGGGGATACAGTATTTTTTATTACATAGTGGGAAACACCCAATTATCAGAACGAGAATGTAGTGGGATAGAGTGTGTATCCACCAATAAAGATAATTAAGACAGAATGGCTATGTACGGGTCGTCTACAATGGAGATACAGTGATATACAGTGTATAGTTGTTTTTGTTGCTGGATTTTATATCCGTATACCGTATATTATACACATGCGGTACCGTGCGATATATTGTTTCAATGGATCCATGATCTATAGCATTGTTTTAGCATATTGCTTGTATGTTTTAATGTGTGCAATGTTCTTTTTAATGGACCCACTTATTTAATGAGCCCACTTAAATTCAAGAAAGTATACTAGTAAGTATATATAAACCATTTGAGCCTGAGAACATGTTCAAGAAAAACCCTACAACCATACCTAGAAAAAAAGTATGAAGACACGAATAGAGGGGAGAGCCAACCCATGTATATAGACGCATCTTGGAGACCACCGATTTCTCAACCTTAAAACTCAAACTGCCTGGTGACCTGGTGGTTTCACTTGTCGGGGACCATCCCGATTGTTTGGAATGAACCAAAAAAACAATGAAACCTTCAACAAAAACAAGCATTACTCGGCTTAAATCCCCCTGTCTGTGTTGATTTTCTATCCCCATTTTGGATAGTGTCTCCTTTCAGTTTCACGCCGCGCCCTCGGTATCCTCCCATCATCAGCCCAGCAGCATTGCGTGATCATGACTCCTTGAGGCTGATCATATTTCATGCCTGGGTGAAACTTGGCGGTCCGATTCTTTCTGCCCCAGGACCCTTTCCCCTCTACTTGGGGGTGCAGTGAACCGCTTAATTGGTGTGGGCATATGGCCACAATTATAGGGGCCCCATATCTCAACTCATCGGAGGCTGTTTTGCCATTGTTGTACCAATTTTTTTCACCTCAATTGCACCCCCAAGTCATGTTAAATACCCACCTAGAAACCTGATGTAGTACTGGATCTAGTCATGAATCAGGGTGCTGCAATAGGGGGATTTCTTAGTTTCTGGCATTATGTCAAGCCCGGATTGATATAAACCCTGGTTGATGGCAAATGGGGGGTTCCCTCAAATAGTGACTTCATTGGCTACGCAAGGTAACTCCGCCCCATCAAAAAGCCTGAGCGTTGATTAATCCCGGATGAATATTATAACCTTAGATTATCTTATAATGGTATACCTGCAGGATGTAATATCTTCCATCTCCCGACCGAAAACGTTACGAATCAAGCAAAACCAACCATTCACCCGACGATCGAGTCAGAGCATAGGACCTACCCCAGATGTGGCGCGCGCGCGTGTGCCGAGTTCAAGCCTTTGGGGGTCTGGGGTATGTTTGGTTCTAGCAGCCACCTTCTGACAAAACTCAGAGTCGCTTTGATTGGAGTACTAAACACCCAAACATTCTTTGCACCGCCAAAATATATAATGCCTTGCAGCACCATCAGGTAAGTATATGTGTGCCAAAACTCATGGTCACCCCGCCGGAACGGAGTTCTTGTTCACATCCTGCCGACCCCAAGCCGAAAACTATATGGAAGTCCCCTAGCTTTGACCCAGCCCGAGGCAAGGCACGCAGATCTCCGATATGACTTCCATCTTGGTTCAGGAGCTGCCCCGAGAACCATCCATCTTCGTCTGGGGCCAGGGAGCCATGGTGATGAATCCCTCTGTTCCTCAGATGACTGGGTAACATCAACGATCCATGCCACAGAGAAGGAAATGGCCGTAGATTGCCATAGCTATGTCATGCTATTTCAATGTCTTCTCTGCAGAGGTTGGCAATTTGGGTCGAAGTTTATAAGCCGCAAGGCACTCAGTGGCCCACGGCGCAACCCGAGACATACAGTATCTTGCTAGGTTCATTCCCTGACCACCTATGACTACCAAGTGCTTGTGCATCTAAAAGTCTTACAATCCATCCACAAGCTACTGAACATATTACCTACACTGACTCATGCATGGGATGCTTCTCTTAGGATTCCCCTATGGTAGTCATTAAGTCAATACACTTCATTTGACCAAATGGATATCCAGCCACATCCAACCTGAAGAAATTGGTTTCAAATAAATCACCTACAATCAGTTCACCTTATTTAGGGTTCTTCACACACTCCACATCCATCCACAAGACAGCAGAAACTTCTTGGACTTGGCCCGTGTGCAGACAAGCGGCCGGTCCTTGCAAGGGGGTCAGAACAGATCGCTGAAAGGGAGATGGACATAGTGGGCACGCTGCTATACGCTGCATTGATGTCATGTTATGTCGTGTCATATCATATCACATCACATGATATCAAACTCATTGTTGGTTCTGATCTACCTTGTGCAGCCAACAAAATGACAAGGCTCGGGTATTTTTACCTGCTAGTAATCAGTCTAGCATGGCACTGGGGTATCCCCAAATTCAAGAGGCAAATCGGGCATGCCCCCAGGCTTTTGCCAATGGCAGGAGCTCAACGCCATTGGTACCATGTCAAATGAATGTCGTCTACTCCCGACTACTAGACTCTGTTGATGGATTAGGGGTTTACCACCAAAATAGCAATAAATTCCTCTAAGAAAAGAAAAACGACCAGCAACTTCCCCATACCTGCCCCGTGATTCGTCAACTGGGGTGAATTTATCCTGGGTTCACATTTCCAGAGGACACCACGCTCGGCCAATGTCATGCTAAGCGACCCATTCGTTGAAGTGAAGATGTCCATGGGCATCCGGCTCCACAAAGTAAGACATCCTCGGGAGCGGCTGGATCGAAGCAGATTCTGATTCTTGGACGATTTTCTAAGCAGCAGCAGAATTGAGATCTAGCCATGAAAACTTTGCATTAACCAATGTCTAAATATGAAAGAAATGAAAATCATGGGGATTTGCAAATTAGGCCCTCCAGGATTCTTTTTTGTGAAACAAGACATCCTGATAGACCCCAAGGCATATGAATTGGTACAACTGGATGACTGTCCCATGAATCACAGCTGTCTTCATCGTGGCAAGCAGAAGTCCTATGTAGTTGCAAAATGTGGCTTTGTCTGAAAATAGGGTACCCCTAAATCCATTGGTTAATCACCATTATTATCCCTACTAAATGACTATTTGAGAGGTATACCCCATTTTCTACGGAAAAAATCTTTGGGGACTTTAGACCTTCCAACCAGCGATTTTTGTGTTGATTGTTTCACAAACTCGCTCACAGAAATAATTCGTGAAATAGGATGTCTTCAAATGTCCTGTTCTGTTGGGCCTTTAACCCTAATGTGGGAATGAGAAAGCAACAGCTGGCCAGAAGGATTTCAGATGATTTCAGGTTTTCACGGGAACATATGTGTGTATGTATATACATGATATCATCTATATGCATGTATATACGAAATTATACAGATGCAAAAAGCTTCTGGATTTTGTATGGTCTTGTGATGAACCTCTCTGGTAACAAAAAACAGCTCCATGCAAATCATTCCAAGTCTATATTGTATCTGGCTTAACCGTCCCAACTCAGATCACTTTTAACATTGCAAAACTCAACAGGCAGCAGGCAATCCCTCTGCAACACCCATCCTGCAACCCAGCTGCCCTGAGTCATAGTGCCATTCACCGACTATCTCAGCCTGCGTCCATGCCTGTCACTGAGCTCGGCAGAGGCTGAAGGGCAGCTCCCAACTTGGAACAATTTCGAAGAATGGCCCAAATGGAGTCTATGTCATTTCACCCTCAAGTCTCCATGTATTTGCATGTCTTTACATGTTTTTGTTGCATGTGTTTCCATGTTGTGAGTCGAAATGAGTCGAATTGGCTCTAATCAGTGGCCCAATCTTCCACTCGGATGGCTTTGGGTTGCCACAAATCATTTTGTGTCTTCACACTTAAGACTGGGGTACTTCAAAACTACATGTAGTTTGCCTGGATGATTCAACATCAGCTGGAGACCCAGGGAGACCCAGATTAATCATTAGTGTTTCCACAAGAATCACTCAAACATCTAGTAACTTAAATGATTTGGAAGTCCTTTTGAAGTCCTCCAGTCTCCTTCTCATGCCCTGACCTCCACACTTGGAAGAGAAGTGGCGGACCTGCACGCTGCGCTTTCAAATGGTGGAAAGAGCAGCCTGCTGGAACTGCTGGATCTCCCCAACAAAATGTCTTAACATGTCTTAACTTCCTCTACAGACATGGTCGTTACATTATGATCTGACAGCGATCATTTGATAAAACTCATGTGGGCATTCATCCTAGGTTGGATGGAACATAGATATGTTGAACCACCAAGCAGATCATCGTTGGTTATACATCAAGGTATGTTATATAATATATACATATATATATATATGTACCTTATCTTATTCCACTAGATATATCCCCATGTATTCAATGGCTAAATATACTATGCACTGAACACCATTTATGACACTGAACACCATTTCTGACCACAACATCCCCCGACCCCAACAAAGATCCGTGAACTCAAGGCGCCTGAGATCGGGCTCCACCTTCGAAAACGAACGAGAGAAGTTGGCGCTACATCGCAGTCGAGTAGCTCCTACGGATATCCTGGGTGCGAAGCGAGTGCGAAGAGAGCGTGTGGGGGGATCCTGGAACATCATTCATTGGATTGGTTAATGGGAAATTTTACAGGAAACCCATGGGATTATCCCATGAAATATAGGGGTTTCCGGGTTCAATGTTCCCTTAAACCAATCCAGGTACATCATCACTTCATACTGAAGCGGTTTGAAGTTCGGACCCAATTGGAACCAGAGATCGTGATAGAAAAGTGGGTCATTTCAAGGGGATGAAGCCACAGGTCTATTTTGGTGCCATTCTGACAAACCAAAATGATCTCTCATTAGGATGAGTGTTTCTACGACAACGGGAACGCTTCTCAAAGACTTGTATAAAGGATTACAAAGGGATATCCACAAAAATTACCCTTTGGTATATGAACATAGACCCTGAGAATAGCTATTTTTAGAGGAAACTAATCTTCCAATCCCTATCTGCCAGGGTCTATGTTAATCTACCAGATGGTATATAAAGGGTGTGTATCTGTGTCGTCTGATGATGTCTACGGGAAGATGGGAAGCCCGCACTGAAGAGTTGGTTTGATGCAGCCCTGAAGCAATCAGCAATCCATATTGGCAATTGTTGGGCTTTACCTATTGAAACATGTTGATTTCCCATAGCTATGTGAAGTAACCACAGAGTAGTATTTCGATATCACATGTATCCATTGGACATAGCCTACAACCGCTAATGACCGCCAGAACTATCAACCTGTCGTCCAAGATGCCGCAGGCGCCCCAGCACCCGAAGCCGGCACGCTCTCGAGCTCATGTCAGCGCACGACGGGATGTGCCATGCGGGGCTAAGGATTTAAAAAGATGCTCTTTCTGTGTATTTCAGAGTGACTCAACTAGGCATTTATGATCATCTATGATCATAAATGATGTATGATCATTTTCAAACGATCATCTATGATGATGAATGATCATTTCTGTTGCTGAGTTGTTGGTCCGTCCACCAATCCAACAAAAGGTCAGCACTCTCACTATCGATAAAAAGGGATGGAACATCATCGAATGTGGGAGCAACAGCAGAAAGAAGAGTATAAGGGTTGGAAGTTGTGTGACAATTGACCAGAAATCGATCGACAATTTCTGGCAAGAGTTTTTCTTGATCACTGTTTGGAAAAGATATTGTTGGAAGAACAAACCGGACACCAAGTTCGAGTGCAGCATATGTTTCAACATGTTTGAAGAACACATTCGGCTGAAAGGCTCACATTATATCAAAGCGAACCATTTGAGAGTGGGTCCCATTTGCTTCTACAAACGATGGGATTATTTCTTGCCAAACATTGTCCAACATGGTTCGCACTTCACTGCCTGAGTGTAGATGCTTGAGCTGCAACATATCATGGGCAATTTTTGATGCCAACAGTTCAAGTCTTCGATGGTCAGGATCAACTCTCTTTTATCTCAATACTGCTGCTGAATTCAGTATTTTAGGTGGGGAAACACAGTGCCATTCCAATAAAGTATCCACATCATCAAAATTGCAATTAAAGGGCTCAGTTGTACCCATGCAGATGCTTTCCCGATTTGATCATGTGATGCCAGCCATGGTGAGTGGTCATGAACAACATCTTCTTCCCCACTTGTCTAGGTCCTCAAGGAATCTCAATGATGATCTATATAATGATGTACTGTACACCCAATAATAAACCTTGCTATTTGGGTATGCCATACAATCCATTTATAGTGATTTGGGGGGATGGTTTACTATTGGGTTTACCACATTAGAAGGTATGTCTATATATATATATATATATTCTTTGAACACAATTTTATATGATTTACCATAGTCATAGCACCAAAAATATCGAAACGTTGCTTACTATACAACTTACCACAGTCTTACCACTGGAATGCCACTGTTCGATCTCGTTTTTTTAGGTGGAGGTGCTATGATTGATTTCTGATCAGGGTCCAAATGGTTGGGATCATAGATGAAACCACCAGCCAGATCATGAGTCCTTTGATTGCACGTCTGATGAGGTTTCCATGGTAAAAACATGTACCCTCTGGTAAACTGTTACATAACTATGGAAAATCACAATTTTTAATGGGCAAATCCACTATAATTACATGGCAATGTTCAATAGCTATGTTATTTTACCAGAGGGTAAACACTCCGTGAGTCATTTTTACCTATGATCCCTCAACAACACAAGCGATGTTGGAGGATCATTCTGCAACGCAACATTTTGCAACTCGAATCCGCTAATGAAATAATTAGGTGCCGAGAATGTAGATGCCTCAACTTGGTCAAATTCACTCATTTCAACAATAAGAACATGCCATGCCCCCAACCAACATATGAACCCTGCAAATTACCAATGTTTAGGGGAAGGGTAGTTTCCGACATCTTCCAACTCACGGCACGGTCGGTCACTTATCCCAACAGCTCGGACCACTGGTGACCAGTCCTTCCCATCTCTGAAGGAACGCTCCGCTTCCCTCTCCTCAGCTGTTCTGATGATTTCGACCTCCAACATAAACCGTGATTGGAAAAAGAAACATGCGTATTTAAGGCGTATTTACACCCAAACTGCGATGTTGGTTCCATACCCCCTACTCTAACATGTTTATGGAACATGTTCAACCCTGAAAACAAGGGATGAAGTAACTAGATGTAACTAAAATACCTCAAATAATGGCTATGAAGCAACAACAATGTTTGTTTTCTTGCAATCCAAATTGGACAGCAGCAAAACTTCCATGTTGGAGGGCACCAAATCATTGGACCAATGTCAGACCTCACTGCTTTGCAATTACAGAGCCTCGATCACAACCAATAAATCAGTCAAATAAATCAATGTCAAATAAATCAATGTCAAACACCATCCGGTAATTTAACATAGCTATAATTTTAGACTTTGGTAACATGGCCCATGAATACTTGGATGACTTACCGTTTTTGAAACGCGTGACTTTCTCTAGTGATGTTAAACAAAGATAGGGTAAACCCATGGTTACAGTTGGGATGGTGGAACCTGCCCATGGCTCCCTGCACATGGTTTTCGTCCCATTTTCAAATGCCAAGTTTGAGGTGATTAAAGCAGGCAAATCACCGGATACATAATATATACAGTAGATGTATATATATATATATATGGTTAAACTGACAAACTATGTAATGATTCACTAACCTGAAATAAGATAAACATAGGCTACTTTGGGTTAGTTACCTCTACTAACCGCCATTTCAGTGCTGCTGCATTTAGGTCCTCCCCTGGCTCCATCGCACCAGCACCACACTTCCCGGGGGCCAAGCGGCCAAAGAATCAGATCCTGAAGCTGGTGTGACTGGAAGCCATAGGAATGCTCAACCAATGGTTCTCTGGTAGTTTGGGTTGGTTGTTTTGGATTCCTTGGGATAACCCATCACCATAATACCCTTCATAAGTCTTCATAGGGAAATATATAGGGATTCCAAAGCGCCAAACCAAACCACCAGGTCATCAGTAAGTCACTAAACTTGCATTCAAGAAAACTGACACGTGTTTGCCATGATTGGTTGACCTTACATGTTTTTTTCAACTCAGCTCGTGGTTCATCACAATCAATCAAGCTGAAAACAGTCTACTACAGCCATGATCGACTTGATGACAAGAGCGAGATTGAGTTTGGCTGACTATGGTTGATTGTTGTAATCGGTAACTAATTTGATTGAATTGACATTGAAATAGTCAACAGGCCACTATCATTTAATATGATGATGTGAATGGCCAACTGGAACTGTGATCAAACCATAAGTTCAGTCAACATAATTACAAGTTGAATGAGTGGGATTCTAGCCCGTAATTATTTCGATTCTAGCCCGTTGGCAAAAGATCTGAACACCCCATAGTCCAACACAACATGTTCGTGCGAAATGGACAGCACAGATTTTGGCCCTTCCAAAGTTTGAGAGACACCTATCTCCCCATTGATCCAACATCTGGCCATATTGTTTTCATACCAAAGTAGTGGTGTTTCTGTGAAAGCCTCGCAGTTTCAAAAAAAACTTGCATCATGAATGTCCGTTGCATGCTTTTTATACATTATATACTCGATATGAATATATCATACAAAAAATCGTGATAGATACATAAGATACCTCTACATAGATACATGTTCCTCAGGTTTTCTCCACTGTGCCAATGGCCAAAAACTCAAGACGGGAGCCTGGGAGAACTTTCTGCTCTTGCGCTGCTGCATGCGTTTTCGCCTGCGGTGACCCGGCTAATCGCTTGGTACAGTAGATGCTGTTGGGAACATTGGGGAAGCATCCCTGACATGATGTCCACAAATAGAAGTGAAAGGAAATCAACTCGTATCTATTGAATTGATATTGTGCTTTATTGTTAAGAGGGATTTGGTTTGCTCAATCCACGTCATTAGATGGGAGAGACACGTCTATCTGAAACGAGTCTTAGCAAATTCCAATAAATATATCTATATCTGCTGAATTGGGTGAGTTGGAGTCAATTTGGAGTCAAGTTGGTTCTTTCAAATCTCATCACTCAGTACAGCCCAAAGGACCAAAGGAAGCCTTGCTAGATATAACACCATACTGTGAGGTCTCAAGCCCAACCTTCTCAGATTCTCATTTTGTGCAAGGCACACAATCTCTAAGCTGTGGATGCGGATGCAAACAGAATCAAGTAACTATGTGAAACCACATAAAACCCCCAGTATCAAGATTTCATACTTGTTTCTATCATGATATCTTATGATATTAAGAGGTTCCCCAGTTTCTATCATCAAATAAGCCCCCAGTTGTGCTTACAGCACTCCTCATTTTCCGCAATGATTCACGCGCCACGGCTGAGCGTCAGAAGCTAAAACTGTTGGTCATGTTACCCTCTGATAATTCAACATAGCTATTGAAAATTGCAATTCATGGTTGATTGTAAAATTGTGATTTTCCATAGATGTTATCTAGTCTACAAGTTTACCAGAGGGTATATCCCATTATAAAGACAAAAAAAATATTTGGATATATTCTAATGGGATCTAATGGGATATGATATGATATGATATGAAATAAATGAACATAGTATAATGGGTAAGGGATATTCTAATGGGCATGTAATAATGTGTATTTGTCATAAATGGGGATAGAATATCATAATACTTATGTATGTAACGGGGGGTATGTTGTATACAAAATACACATATATAACGACGACTATGCTTGCAAGGGTGTTTACGAACCAACGAAACTTCATTGGGTGGCCTCACCTTGTACTAGTATCATCATATTATTCTTACTGACTATAGTATTATTTACAAGTACGTGGCATATTATAACACATTCTTAATACCATTAGTACTATATTATCCAACTGAGGGTTTGCAGAAATGGGGTCACCCCTTCCATGATACACATTTATAACCCATCCAGCTATTGGGTAGCCCAAAACAGCTATGGCACCTCGTCGATCCCAGCATGCAGTTCTTGTAGAAGTTGCCGCATGGACCTCCATTCCTGGCTGAAGCGACTGGGATCGGATGCAAAAAGTCGGACTTCCGACGTCTTTTTTGCAGGAAAAACATAGAAAAACAAGATTTTTGGTGCTGAAACCATCCTGAATCCCAAAAAAAAAATGGTTAGATCGGACTAGATCGTATCACGGTTTGAAAGTTGCTTGGAATTTGTTGGATCTAGACTTTTGGATTGTTGCACCTTCACACAAACTTGAGGGGTCCTCTGTTTTTGAGCTTGACTAGCTGCAGTGGATAACTCGAATTCTACGCATACGAATGGGTACCGTATGTTGCACGCAACTCCTGGTTGCTCAAGTGTTATTTTGTCCGCGAAACCCAGATGATTGGCTCCGAGATGTAGCACTTGGATTTTTGTTTAGATCTCCGTTGACGAAGAAGATCCACCGGTTAATCTGTTGGAGACGCATCAATTCCTATGGGATGTATTGATTTAGGGGGATGAATCTCCACAACTACAGCTGTTCTGGTGGTGGTGGTGGCGGCCATCAACCGGAGTTCCCTCGCTTCCAGGATCACAAAACAGGTGAGGTCAAAAGAAGGAAATGAGATGAAATGAGCTCCATGAGATACCAACATCAATTTGGTCTTCAAATGAGGGACCCAAAAATCATCGGAGAGCTGTGACTCGGAAAATTCAGAAACCCAATGATTTTGGTGTCCACAAGTCTTGCGAACACTCAAACATTCGATGCGCAATGTTGAATATCTGCGTTTTTATATACTCACTGTGTAATATACTACGATTTCTGATGACTATGACGATTTTCTATTGGTTTACATATACCTGTTATCTTTGCCCTCGGACTCTCCCGGCAAAATACTGGTACGCCCAGTCCCGACGTTTTGAAACTGTGCAGGAGCAGTCAGATGTTGAATTTGCGGCTTTCTGCGTGACCCTACATAGGAAAAAGTGAAGGCAACACACACACACACATTAGAACCACTCTGATTTTGCAGAATCTCATGATGTCAATGATTGTCAATGTCAATTTTCAAGTTTGTAGATGCAACAAGTGGTTCAAAAAGGTCTTCAAGGTGTCTTGTGAGACATCTGCGGAATGCTTCACAAAAAAAACCATCACGACATGAACCTCCGGCGTCCGCGGCTCATCTGGCGGGAAATCGCGCCGGGGTTCGGGCCACTTCAGCCACTTCGGGCCTGAAGGGGCCACGCAACGTGGGTCTGCTTGGAGGTGCGAATGACCCAATTTGATTTCAGTGATCATAAGAATTGACCCTCTCGGAATCGTGATAGTGGGAAATCATAGCGAGGTTCCAATGGGAAAATCAGGTATAAATGGCCGATTTTCTCTTGAAAGTCATATGAGTAAATGGATGTAAATGGCTGTGCCACCTGAAAATTCGGTCAAATTATACCCCAACAGTCACCATGTCAATAAATAGGACAACAAATTCTGGTTACCCTCTGGTAAACTAACATAGCTATTGAACATGACCATTTGTAGTTGATTTTCCCATTAAAAATTGTGATTTTCCATAGTTATGTTAGTTTACCAGAGGGTAACCGGTGAACCATTGGATTTTCGTTTTGGTGTCCTATTTTCCGACTGAAAAACAGCTCCAGAGCCTGGCAGATCGCCTGGTTTTTTGCGACTCCTGGGGCAGCACTGTGATGATGTTGGTGCCATTGTTGTGCAAATTGAGGCGGTGTTTTTTACATGTCAAATTTAATGGGATGAGCATCCATTTACCAGCTGTTTTGGGGTTCACTAGGTGCCATGTCAATTTCTGTTGTTGTTGTTTCTTTAAAACAAGCTATGCGGATTTTGATTGGCAGTAATCATTGGCACAATGGTACAGTCTAGGGATATGTTGCCAGCAACGCTTTCAATGAAATGATTCAAGTGCAATTGTTGTTTTTAGTACGGACAGTGAAAAAAATATGTGAGTAAGAGCACACCTTAAGTTTGATTGAGAGGTAATCCAGTAAACAAGCATATACATAAAGCCACTGAGTCCTGTATACAAAACAACATCCTGAAGAAGTCTACTCCAGTAATTGATGCAACATAGGCGCTGAGTGTCATCAATCATACCCCCATACCAAATCTTACGTGGTGCATAACTATACCCATATCCAGGGGTTACCAGGGTTTAATTGGGAATATCGGGCCCCAGATCCGTTTGCTTCTTGCCAGAAACCAGAAGCGACAAAAGTCCCAGTTCGCTGATTTGCAAAAAAAGGTCCTCATCAAAAGCATCATAATATGTCATCACTATTATTTTCATCATCAGCACCACACTCATATATCACTTCATCTATAACAAGAGCATCTCTATGGTGGGCTGAGTGAATGTTCAATGCTGCCCACAACATCTCAAAAATGTCTATAATTACGTGGCATATTTCCCAGTATTTCCTTGTCATATCTCCATCATCACTTGCCGAATTGGCATGTTTGCTGGTTACATCCGAGTTTTAATCCAGATGTTTGGTGATCAACCCCTCACCTGATTGGTGAAAGCACAGTGATTGGTGCCCACCGATTCTTCATGATCACGGCAAAATTCTCAGGCGAGGAAAGATCAATAATTTTGTTGCATCAACTCGATGTTTACTGGATTCAATCTCCCATACATCAATGTTTTTGTTGATGGTTTGTTGCTTTCTTACCGGACTTCACCCCGAAATCTACCCGCGAAAGGGTTCTTTTTCAGCAGGTACAGGATCATTGTACATCACCCCAGGCTCCAAGGTGAAGAAACAAGAAACCTTTTTCAGGTGGTCCCCTAGGTATGTTTGTTGGTTAATGAACCCATCTAAGTATAGTTATAACTACTATAAACTCCAGTTATCATAGGTATATTCCCCCCTAACATTGAACACCCCCTTTGTATGGTCCCAATATATCCAAATATATGGTTTCATCCCCCGCGTCCACCATGGTTTGTGGAGGTTGTTTAAGGGCTGAATAGGGGGTATGATAAATCCCCATGACAGAAAAGAGCAAAATATTACTGTATAATAGCTGCAACTACCATAAACTCCAGCTATGATAGGTATATTCCCTAAAATACTTCTAATCATCCAAAACAAATTATAAATTACTCTTGCATTGTCTTTATTCCTGGTAATTCATGTTATACGGAACCGGGTACCGGGAACATGTTTACATGCATATATATATATATATTATATATATATATATTATATATATATATATATATTATATATATATTATATATATATACATGTTGCCAATGCAACCCTCTGGTTATTTAACAGTCTGCTATCGAAAATTGCCCCTGTATTGATGATTTACTTATCAAATCCTACAGTATCAGAAATGGTGAGTTTCCATCACACAAATCACTATTAATCACGATAAATCACTATCAAACTACTATCAAATCACCATTAAGTTCTTACTAATCACATCTAATCACTAGTAATCACTATTGATCATCATCAAGTCACTATTAATAATTAATCACCACTAAGTCACCAGTAATCTCATCATAAACACCAGTAGGTACTATTAACTATGAATCCCTATTAATCACCATTAAGTCAAGTCATTACCATTGGAAAATGTGATGATAAGTGACTTGAAAAAAGTTAAGTCACTATTTATAACCATTAATAACAATTTGGATTCGTCTAAAAATAGGGTATACCCCCAATTATAGCCATTTAATGGGGATAATGATCATTAACCAATGGATTTAGAGGTACCTTATTTTCAGACAAACCCATTTCATCACTAGAAACATTACAAAAAAACAATCATTAGAAAAAATCACTAACCACTTCTAACCACTAATTAAACCTCCATAAAATTTCTATCTTTTCATGGCATTCGGGGAATCCCGTCACAGAAAAAGCCATCACCCGTCCTCAACTCTGGAGGTTCTGTGCTCCAGGAGAAGCTGAGGTGGATGTGCTGCACGACTCCGAGGGCCAGTTCTCCTGTGGGAAAAAACAACCAGTTACGGTGAAAGGTGGGAAGAAAAAAGATTGAACGTCTGATATTATTTTAACCATCATTATGTACATATATATATATATATATTTATGTATGTATGTATGTATGTATGTATGTATGTATGTATGTATGTATGTATGTATGTATGTATGTATGTATGTATGTATGTATATACATGTATTCGTATAGATGTATATACAAATGTATATACTATAGTGGTTTCCTTCGGACATGTTGTTGAACCTGATTCTATGACAGGGAGGAAGTGGACTATAACCGAACAAAAAGGTGCAGGTATCAAGGGCGATTGGGATACGATATATCACTTTTACCAATCATTGAGGAATATATTTGCTAGTGTTAGGGATCATGCCAGCATGGAACCCAAGAATCAGTTCAACATGTGCGGGATAATTTCCATTTATCGGTGACAAAAACAACAATGATTGGAAACCACTCATACGACCGCTTTTCGGATCCCTCATTAATCCTGTTTGACACCAAACATGATGTGCAAGTGAGGGATTGGCAAGTCGGTGTATGCAAAATAACACAATGTTCTGGCACTGCTCTGGCCGATCTTGCCACATATCCGGCTGTGTCGTTCAAAATGACAGGTGCAAGAACTTTGCAACTTTGATCCGAAACTGTTTCTTACCATTGCTATATCCTTGTATTAGTAGTGTTCACTATTCTTCATTATCAACAACAACATCATCATCGTCATCATGATTGACATCATTACCATCCTCACTTATAATCACCACTTCTGACTCACTACTGTCATTCTATGCAATGATTAGCATGATTATATTGCCATTCCAAAACACACAAAGCAAGCACACATCATCAGAATCATCATCACCACCATTATCATCACCATCACCATTATCATAACCCCAGCCCCACTCATCTTCTGTATATGTCTATGTCATCACCTGTCATCACAGTTGTTGTTTCCGCTATTGTAATTTCTGTTTGTATTCAGTATGTAAACTAGCAGGACATATTTACTCTAGCATGACAAGATACAATACAAATATGTTAAACTAGCATATAATACGGTACAATACAATACAATACAATACAATACAATACAATACAATACACTATCAGTATAATTAATATGACATATATATATATAATCTATGGAACGTTTCTAATATGATACAATACCATATTTCATACCATATCTTAAATTAGTTAAATTGGGGATGCCCAAGACCATCCAGGTTTCAATACATTTCAATGTTCAAATCTTGGATGCGACTTGGGGTACCCCCTATCGCTTGGGGAACCTCCATATGGCTCCATTTTTAATGGTAAATTAACATAAAGCAACCAATTATAGGGTTAATAATTTTGAGCCATACCCATATCTTGCCGAATAGGGATTCCTATAGTGGATGATGGTCTCCACCAGCCTTGCTTGTTTTTGCAGCTCGATGACGCCGGCTTTCTGGATCTGGGACATCTGGAATTTGCTCCACCTGACGCCCCTTAAAGGGACAAGCTACGGAAAATGCTGACCCGGATTTCAGGGTAAAAATGGGGTGAAAAATGGCATAGGTGTTGGGATATCACTATAACCAATTGTTGTTGTTAGGTTGTAAACTTAAAAACCCGACCGCGTTCTACTTAACAATACATGTAGCAGATGGTATAAC
Organism: Symbiodinium sp. clade C Y103; assembly: GCA_003297045.1. NCBI lineage: Eukaryota > Dinophyceae > Suessiales > Symbiodiniaceae > Cladocopium > Cladocopium sp. clade C. The sequence goes on from BGPT01000699.1 coordinate 248,294, forward strand.
TACAGAGATATGATGAGATATGTAGAATGTATACTGTGTATATTCACCGTAAACCCTAGTTAATCTAGTGTTAAACCAACTTAGCGAACTATGGGGCACCACCAACAGTTGGCTCAGAGGTAGCGATGGCCCAACAAAAAAAGGGTCATGTCTTGTAACTTCTCAAACCATCAGATGTTGAGCCATAAGGGATGAAGTCAATGGACTCAAGGAGTCATGAACAGAAAATTATAGAAGATGCACCATCTAGTCATGAAGTGCCATGATTTTTTTCGGATGGTTAATGGGATGACAGATCCAAGTGCGGCATTCCGTCCAAATGCTGATCACTTTTTTTTATGTCGGCAAGGTGACGTTGCCGCAACTTGAAGAGGGAATGGCCATAGCAACGTCCTGCTGAGATACCCACGCGGTTTGGAGGTCATCGGAAGTTCCACATGTTCATCTATCATCTGTCCCCAGCAAACATGATCAAACTTAGAAACCATGGAAACATATAGAAACTGGAAAAAAAAAAAAACATTGGTTTTTAAAACACCAATCATCTACGTACATCCCAAAAAAACATAGGATCAAACTCAGAGACCATCAAAAAGACATGATTTGAGTCATGGTTTTTACAGGAGATCAATGAACTTCAGCCAGGTTACAGGAGGGGAGTAGAATTTCAAGCCCGGTTGGAGGGTCAGAGGTTCTGCTCGGAAGCCGGGACGCCGCTCCTGTGGTGGGAAAACGATGGAACATCTTGCAAAGACAAGGGAAGATTCTGGAAAATAGTGGTTCATCTTCCTGGTGCTTAGCAGGGAATGGGGGAATGACCTATAATAACCATTAATAATCATCCCATTCCCCCATTCCCTACTAAGCACCAGTAAGTCATTTTTTGTGTCTCAGGAGTTGCTTTTTACAAGATATAGTTGATTTTCCTGATTTACCTTTGCATCACCCCAGTGATTGCTTGGACCTTTCCCCAAAATGGTGCCTATTGTTTGAAATGAGCAGTGTCCACTTCACCGTCTGTGATCCTTTTCGACTCAATGGTTGATGGGGAGTCCGGTAATGAAAGACAACAATGCCTAAACTGTTTGATTATGCAGTCACCAGTTTTGTGCTCGAAGCCTACACGCAACAATCTTTCGAAGAGTACTCTCGTAATGATCTCCAATTGTCTTCAACCAACAGTTTTTAAAAATGGAGGCTTCATAATGTGCTTTTTTTTACCATCCTTCCAACTAACATAGACCATGCCAAGTAGCTGGTTGGGAAAACTACTTTCCTCCAAACATTGGCTATTCTCAAGGCCGAGCTGTTAGTGGGGGGGGCATTATAAATTCCATTCCCATTCAATCCACTCCAGTGATTGGTCATTATCATCCATGATCATCATCCATATGGAATCCATGTTATCCATCTTCTCCATGTCATAAAATCCGCAATCAAACAGTTCGATCAAACTCCAATCAACTACCATGACTATGAATTCAATTTCCATGAAATCCAATCAAATTCCGTTGAGATTCCCATTACATTCTCCTCAAATCCAATCATCCGCAAATCCTATTAAAATCCCATGACAAATCCCTATCAAATTCCCATGGATAATCCCAATAGATCCCATGCATTATATAAAAAATATCCCAAAACATCAAAATCTATTGGGATCCGGGATCTATTGGGATTTAATGGTATTTTAATGGGATTTAATGCATTCCCCTGAAATCCAACCACACATGCTGAAAAAAAGTCCTGAAGCTTGGTCTTAGACCGGTCGCCTTCGACCGGCTTTGCAGCGGCCTCCTTTTCGAGCAACTGCTGGCGCTTTCCTGGGAGGTGCCACGAGTTGAGAAGGTGCGGAAATTGGTCTTGATGGTTATCTGTACATGGATTTTGAGAGCTTTTAAGGAAGTTCGATCGCATGTACGCAAAAAAATGGATGTAAATGGCAATGTCAAATGCAATGCACAATATAAAACTACAAAGGATAGGGGATCAAACGCTTCAACTGATTTTGATGGTTAGTTACATCAGAAAGCCAGCAAAACGGGTGCGATCAGGAATCAATGCACAATTCTCCATATTGTTACGCGCCACATGTCCATGCACTTGTTTCTAGATCGAGGGGGACGCTTTAATCCAGTGACCAGTGCATATTGGCCACACTATGCAAGGTGAGGTTCAAGGTTACGATAGCTAAGTTGACTTTTATCTGGGTTAACTATTAGCTATGCTTTGTGGGGGATATAACTATAGGCAAGGGGTTGATAAACCAACAAACATCACCTCATCTTGTAACGTTTTGTGACCAACCATGCCTCCGAGTTACTTGGCGTTAGCAGCGTAGGTAGCTGCGGCCCCTCATCTGCACGGCCCATCTGGCGGGAAAGCAACCGACCGAATGACCCAACAATGTCGGTCATCTTGAGTAAACCAAACCATTTGGGTATCTGCCCTCCAGTAGGCTTACAACTAAGGATTCTGATAGGTGAATGCTGGCGAACATTTTTTGACCATTTTCAGCCAAATCGCCTGGAGCTTTACTGTATATAGAATCATAGGGATCTGGATGATTTTGGACGATTTTGGTGGGTTTCAACCACCAATGCTGAAGATACTGGAGAGGCTAGCCAGCAGGGAAAAGCAATATGGACACTGCAAAAATGAATCTGTGCAATGCGGCACTAGTTAGAATAGACAAATTGTCACAGAATATCCCGATTGTTCATTGCTGTGTTTGCGAACTACGGGTCTGGCGTTCATCCGAAAAGCCAGGAAATCTAGAAATATGGTTTTGCCCAAAAATGGTGCAACGTATACAGTATTCCTAAGGATTACTTCGGAGTAAACTGTCGCGCAAACCCCCCAGTTCGCACACACCCGTTTGAGGCACATGTTGGGTTTAGGGTTTTAGGATGTTTTGGGTTTTTAGATGCTTTTAGGGCTTAGGGTTTTGGGGTTTAGGGTTTCAAGTTTCAAGGTTTTCTTGCGTAAGGGTATAGGGTTTTAGATGGTTTTAGATGGTTTTAGGGTTTGGGGTTTTAGGGTCTAGGGTTGTATGACCGTGATGATCATATGATGATCATTGTGAAGATTATGTACAAGATTCGCGCACAGGTCCCTATGCTGTGTGTTGCAAGATGAAAGCCATGATCATGGACAGGTGCATCTTATCCCACAAAACACTGTGTTTGTTTGATGTTCGGACACGTCGTGGACGTCCGCGCGGGCAAACTGAGGGGTGCCCGTAAACTACCATAGCTGTAGAAAACCCATAGTTTCCTCAAATGCTCTACAAATGGTGGGTTTTCCACATCTTGTGTTAGTTTACAGGAGTGTATCATGAGGTCTCGGGCCTAAATTGCCTTTTCGGCGTATCTGCAGTATCCCCTTTCGGACAGAGATCTGACATCCGGGCAAAGGCCCATCTACCGCTGAAAAGCTGAAGGTCGGGACACAGCAACATTTTTTTGTGCATATCAAGTGGCACATACTCTAGCCTTTGTCGACGATTGTTTAAAATCCTTCCCCGACAGCCTACTTTTGGCAAAACAACGACTATTTTTTTTCACTATATAGCCATTCCTTGCCTGAGGCCTAGCCCACGAAACGTAGACAGACCGTAGACACAGCGTAGACACAGCGTAGACAAACCGTAGACAAACCGTAGACAAACCGTAGACAGACCATGGACAAACCGTGGACAAACCGTAAACAAACCATAGACAAACCGTAGAACGGACATTTTTTGCCGTAGAAAGTCTATTTTTGGTTGTAGAAAAAGACGCATCCCAATCAAGGGACCAAGACAGGGCCCTCTTTTTCTGACAAAAAAATAGTCTTTCCTAATATCATCATACTGTATATTAATATATATATATATATATATGCTATGTCAATAACATTCAAAATTCAAAACAGCAATAAAACAGAATATGGATATGGACCTGGGCAACCACAGATTTCACTCTATTTTTAATAACCCAAATCCCATGTCCCCAAAACCTCGGGCAGTAGAAGCTGCTTTTGCTTCGCCATTGGGGCGGCCCACAAGTGGCGTTTCACTCCCTCGCTGTCCCGCGGTGCCGGGAGCAGTAAAAGAGCTGCAGGGGCCCCGGTCCCATGCCAAATGACATTTCTGGCACAATGAGATGTAGGGGTGCAGTTGGGGTGAAAAAACATGGGCAGCCGCAATACGCTTCAGAAGGTTTCCCGTAATCCTATTTAGGAACTATGAACTGATATAAAATGGAACTGCACCCCCAAATGTGGGTGGATGCTGAGAAATTCAGGTGATAGTCCTCTATTGACATTTAATAGGCTGGGTTTTCAGTTTTCAATCAAATGTTGCTTGACATTTCTTGGATCTGCTCAAGAACGTGATAAAATCATATTAAACATCACTAATTACACATATTCCCAGTACAAGTAGATTCCCCTGCTACCCTCTGGTAGACTTACAGTTCGCTATGGAAAATCACCATATTTAATGGGAAAAATCAACTAAATAAATGGCCATTTTCAATAGCTATGCTATGTTAGTTTACCAGAGGGTAAGGACAAGTCCTGCAGCAGTTCCGGCCCACATCCCCACTGTCCGTGCCTCACTGTCACCTTCGAAAGCTTGAAAAAAAGCTGGTTGGGGGCAAGAGCGAGCCTCAAAAACTTCGGGGAAATTGGGACATTATCAGTTTTCCCGAGGAGATTATCATCAGGTGAAATCCAGTTCATGGTTGAAAAAATTATCAGTTTTCAACGATTCGGATATCAACCATGAAACAGGATTTCACCCACCAAACTGTGAGGTTAAAAACTGGATATGGATGTAATGAGGAGTAGCATGAAATACCAAGCCGTATGGATCATGAGAATATGATGATTAGCTAGTCTAGGATGTCCGGCTCCAGGATCATGATAATCCCAAGTTTGGGTAGTAGAACCGTCTATGATCATCAAACAATCAACGTCCACCTCACAGGAGATCTTACCCACCACTTAAATGACATCGTGGTTTTTCGACTTTTCTCCGTGATAAAATCACGCTGTGATCGTTGCAGTTTCTACTAGGCACACACATTTCGTAGTTTATCAATAGTTTACCACTGTGATATCTAGATGTGATGTCTACAACTGATTGTGATGCTGATTGTCATCGTTTCTACTAGTTGTATCATTGTAAAGGCCGCTGTTTTGCTGCTGATCTCCCATCATGTTGGTGTGTCCCAAAATGGAATACCTGGATATTCTACCTTACGGCCATTCGAATGGGGAACACAGGGAAATAATTACTGTATATAATGTGGTAAACTTGTAAACCAAATAACAAATTAATCTCCAGAATCAGCATGCTTGCGGGTGGTATAATCCATCCCAAAATGATGGGTTTATGATGGTTTATGGCATTGGGTTTCCCACATTGAACATCAGATTTTGGGGTGCTATAGATCTAACAGTACAAGATCCACCCGCTACCTCGTGCTTCTGCATCTTGCAAGGCTTTGGCAACTTCCAGCTCCATGCTTTCCAGCGCCTGGAAGATGTGGCCGGCAGCCCCTGGGCCCTGAACATGGAACGTCTATTGATGGCCATGATGTAAAGGAGAATCATCTTGCAAAGATTGGATCGCTATCCTTAATTCATTGGTGGTTTCAACCCTGAAAATATTGGACATTCAGATCATCCTCCTAAATATGGTTGAACATGAAGCTATATCTGAAAGAAACAGCAACAAGTTGAATGTGTCAGGGTCATCGTGTGCAAAACACACTTGACTACTTGCTTTCTCAAAGGGTACCTCCAGTGCCGAAGGATCATCATTCTTCCACTTGAAATGGCAATGTTTCAACTATTCATTGGATTGGTTTAAGTGAAATTTTACAGGAAACCATTGATTTTCCCATGAAACATGGGGCTTTCCTGCAATTTTTCCCTTAAACCAATCCATTGAACTATAGGAAAACCCAATGGATCGTATGAATCGTATGCTTGGTTAATGTTGGTTCTGTATCCCGTCGTTTTTTCCCAGAAGTTTACCATGTTGGTTCCATATTTTGCTGCTGAAAAATCCTCACCATGGCACAGACAAACCCGCCTGCTGAGTGTAGATCGACTGTCCCAATGTAAGCCTCAGCTTCGCGTGGCTGTGATGCCCAAGAGATCTGAGTTCAATGGAATGATTCAAGGCCTGCTTTGTGCCACCACATACGATAGGCTTCCCTTCAATTTGTCCCTCCAATGTCAGGATCATTAGATTCAATTCACCAAAGATCTAATTCGATTGCTTCGATTTTTCAAGCAGCAACCATAGTTTTCTGTCCCATGTCCCATGTCCTCCTAGAGGATTCGTGCGTAATCTCTTCGAGCTCAGCGCATTGGATTGCTTCCATCATCTTCGCTTTGCTGTGACCTCTCGAAAAGCTCAAAAAAGGCCCTGGTTGGGTGCTTGCCTCTTAGATATACATATTCATACATATGTATATATATATATATATACATATAAGCATATATGTATATTATATTATACATAGCTCATCATAGCTCATCATAGCTCCGAATGATTGAACTTTGGTATGATTCAGGTATATGAAGCACTGATCATGTCTGTGTGGAGCAAAAGTGCAGTAATTCAGTGGTGCGTATTGAATGTCTTTCTGTGATGTGCAATCTCTCCTATCTACAACGATCGATACGCCAAGGGAGAGATTGAAAACATGATTCCGCATATCCAAACATGATCCAACCCCCCTCTTTTCTCATGAAATCATTTCTGTGATATTTGATGACGCTCGACGCGACATTGCCTGATTCGAGCCAACTCTTCAGAATGTCGCCTCAGCTAGTTGCGTCACTGATGGAGCCCAAAATCCAACACATGACAGCTCACACATCATCCACCCCACATCTTTCATGCATATGCCATGTCATCCCCATTTGTTGATATGTTTTGTAGCTAAATAAATCTAAACAATATGTTAATTTCTTCAAAACACACATTTTGCTTGTTGCTTCAAGTCCCCACGTCTGTGATGATCAAAAACGCCACAATGGATACAACGCCAAGGTCCACCGCAACGGAGCACAGATCCCAGCGACAGGAAAGCACTGGAGGCTTCCAGTAGATCAAGCGGCAACGACCTGAAGTGGGACATCTCTGGATTGGTTAATGATGTAATGGGGATATATCAGGATATATAATGGTGGAATACTGGGGATATGGGATAATATATATATATATTATGTAAATATATATATATATATATATATAATTTTATATACTGTATATATGAATGGCGGACAAAATTACTTACTAATTGCCCGCAATGGACATGGCCAAAGTGGGTGGTCCCCTATCGGTTGTGAAGGTTTTCGCACAAATTTGAACATCCCAAGTCCATTCCCTACTACTCTGGTCTTCCGCTAATTTTGTCGGCTCCTCATATAATATGTTACTGTATAATATCATATTGCGGGATAATCAGGGTTTAAAAAGCAAAAATAGGGGATTTAACTATTTAACCATTGAATATTGGGATAATAATCGATTACAAATGTATCTAGATCTGATTCACGAGAGGTAAGATGGCATGTACCCGGGCTTGACAGGATGTATTTATGGTAATACTTGTATAGATTGTATAGCAATATCCGCCGACCCCTGCCGACAGCATGGGGAGCGCGTCAGAGGAGGACTTACCAGGAACAACGCCGTTTTGGCGCTTTGAGACAGCAGTGGGGGCCGTTGCCCGCAGGCCCCGTCCGACCTTCAGGGGCATGGTGTTTAAGCATGGCGCAGGCGCCGTTTTGGATCCTCGGCGGCTGGAAGACTGCTATAGTTTTCTTGTAGGTTCAGAAGGTGACGTTAGGCACTGGGGGCCGTTGCCGCAGGCCCCGTCCAACTGGGCAGGTGCCGTCTTGGAGCCTCGGCGGCTGGAAGACTGCTATAGTTGTCTTATAGGTTCAGAAGGTGACGTTAGGCACTGGACGTTAGGCACTGGGGGCCGTTGCCCGCCGGCCTCCTGTCCTTCAGGGGCATGGTGTTTGAGCGTGGTGCAGGCGCCGTTTTGGAGCCTCGGCGGCTGGAAGGCTGCTATAGTTTACTTGTAGCTTCAGAAAGCGACGTTAGTCACTGGGGACCGTTGCCCCAGGCCCCGTCCGACCTTCAGGGGCATGGTGTTTTGGCGTGGCGGCGCCGTTTTGGAGCCTCGGCGGCTGGAAGGCTGCTATAGGCACTGGGGACCGTTGCCCCAGGCCCCGTCCAACCTTCAGGGGCATGGTGTTTGAGCGTGGCGCAGGCGCCGTTTTGGATCCTCAGCGGCTGGAAGACTGCTACAGTTTTGTTTTAGGTTCAGAAGGTGACGTTAGGCACTGGGGGCCGTTGCCCGCAGGCCCCGTCCATCCTTCAGGGTTCCGCTGTTTGAGCGTGGTGCAGGCGCCGTNAGGTTCAGAAGGTGACGTTAGGCACTGGGGGCCGTTGCCCGCAGGCCCCGTCCATCCTTCAGGGTTCCGCTGTTTGAGCGTGGTGCAGGCGCCGTTTTGAAGCCTCGGTGGCTGGAAGATTGCTATAGTTTTTTTGAACGGTTCAGAAGGTGACGTTAAGCAGTGGGGGCCGTTGCCCGCAGGCCCCGTCCGACCTTCAGGGGCATGGTGTTTAAGCATGGCGCAGGCGCCCTTTTGGATCCTCGGCGGCTGGAAGATTGCTACAGTTTTCTTATAGGTTCAGAAGGTGACGTTAGGCACTGGGGGCCGTTCGGGCGTCCGGGGCAGGTAGGAAGTCCCGGGGCGACAAACTCGCACGTGCAGGCGCCGTTTTGGAGCCTCGGTGGCTGGAAGATTGCTATAGTTTTTTTGAACGGTTCAGAAAGTGACGTTAAGCAGTGGGGGCCGTTGCCCCCAGGCCNAGGCGCCGTTTTGGAGCCTCGGTGGCTGGAAGATTGCTATAGTTTTTTTGAACGGTTCAGAAAGTGACGTTAAGCAGTGGGGGCCGTTGCCCCCAGGCCGCGTCCGACCTTCAGGGGCATGGTGTTTGAGCGTGGCGCAGGCGCCGTTTTGGAGCCTTGGCGGCTGAAACTGCTATAATGTAGCTTCACAAAGCGACGTTGGGCACTGGGGACCGTTGCCCCCAGGCCCCGTCCGACCTTCAGGGGCATTGTGTTCAAGCGTGGCGCAGGCGCCGTTTTGGATCCTCGGCGGCTGGAAGACTGCTACAGTTTTCTTATGGGTTCAGAAGGTGACGTTAGGCACTGCCCCCAGGCCCCGTCCATCCTTCAGGACCCCGCTGTTGGAGTGTGGTGCAGGCGCCGTTTTGGAGCCTCGGTGGCTGGAAGACTGCTATAGTTTTTTTGAAAGGTTCAGAAGGTGACGTTAGGCACTGGGGGCCGTTGCCCGCAGGCCCCGTCCATCCTTCAGGGCCCCGCTGTTTGAGCGTGGTGCAGGCGCTGTTTTGGAGCCTCGGTGGCTGGAAGANGCCCGCAGGCCCCGTCCATCCTTCAGGGCCCCGCTGTTTGAGCGTGGTGCAGGCGCCGTTTTGGAGCCTCGGTGGCTGGAAGACTGCAATAATTTTTTTGTAGGGTCAGAAAGCGGCGTTAGGCACTGGGGGCCGTGGCCCGCAGGCCCGGTCCGTCCTTCAGGGCCAGGGGTCGGCGGCAGTGGGCGGCANTCAGAAAGCGGCGTTAGGCACTGGGGGCCGTGGCCCGCAGGCCCGGTCCGTCCTTCAGGGCCAGGGGTCGGCGGCAGTGGGCGGCAGCCCTTTAATTTAGCTAGGCGGGGTTACAAACAACAAACATAATTGCCGGGCTCCTTCTCGTAGGATACATCTTCGATACCCTAGCTTTAGCGGGAAACGCAACTCAGAGGTGTTGCTGTATACCTCTCTTGGCAATTCTATATTCCAACTATTTGTCCATTTCTTGTTTAGATGATGTTTCTGGATCGGGGATATCCATCTATACTCTCTGGTAATCATGCATAGGAATAGGAACTCGGCGATAAATGGAGGCTTTAATGGGAAACTCATCTATATCCATAAATGAGGGATTTTCCAGCAAGCCCAGCTGGGGGGCATATGAGCACCTTCTCTTCGCTACAGTTTATTAAGGTACGTCTGAGCTAGCGACCCGCTGCTGTTTTTGGATGTGGATGCCTGCAGCCAGCTGAGGTTTTTTCCTCAAGAAGCGTTCAATTACCCTCTGGATCCCTCGGTTATGGACAATTGCCCATTTAGTTCGATAGTTGTTTATGATTTACCTGTCAAAAATGGTGATTTTCCATAGTCCATAGCTACATTAATTACCAGAGAGGCATATACCAGGACTAAAGGAATCCTCAAATCCTAGATAGGCCGCTACTCTGCTTTGATTTACCCCTGTGGGCCTCTCGCAATCCAACGTGGAAACGGTAAATCCAAGTCTTTATACACTAGTGATACTCTTGCAATATCAAGTACATGTGCAGATTTATGTTTCTGTTTCCAGTGAAAAAGTGAAGAGATTTCCAGCTTTCGAGATCTCCGCCTGCTTGGGACCCCGTTTGGGTGACAATCTCGCGCCGATACCCAATGACAAGCGACCTGGCAGATGCCCAAAATGTTGTCCCTTTCTGCCCCTCTGGTATATTAACATAGACCCTGAGAATAGCTATTGTTAGAGGAAACTAATCTTCCAATCCCTATCTGCCAGGGTCTATGTTAATTTACCAGAGGGGCCCCTTTCTGCTGGTTAAGAACGGATTTCTCATGGATTGTGACAAACCCCCAACATCGCTTTTGTCAACACGCGCGCTGAAACATTGAGATTTGGGGGCGTGGGAGTTCTAGTGTGTGCTGCAGGGTTTGAATATTTTGTCCATCTACTAGTATAGTATAACCCCGTAGAATAATTCACCCACAGGAGTGTTTTGAACACGTCTCAAATGATGTTCTTGTAGAATCAGAAGCTTTTAATGTGATTGTGCTCACTACTCAGCCATGATATTGTCCACAAGGTGGTTACCCCCAGTTATGTTTGTTAGTGTACAAACCCCCATGAATACTAAAAGTGTATCTACCATAACCCCTAATTGATCTACCTCAAAGCCATCTTAGCCAAGTAAGTCCCATGAAATATTATTTTCAACCCCCCTTAAATCCCAATTGGATCTTAATGAAACCCCATGACGTCCCATTGCATAGTCCCATTAAGTCACCGTAGTTCTTCGCCTGACGTCCCGGGACGCTGCCTGAAGCAAAAAAGCTGGTGAAGATTCACACAAAGACATCCAACTGAGATAAGTGGTTTATACGTGGTTTATGCATGGTTTATAATTACCCTCTGGCAAACTAACATAGCTATGGAACATCACCATTGTTAATGGGAAAATCAACTATAAATGGGCACTTTCGATAGCTATGTTAGTTTACCAGAGGGTATACATGTTTATTTTTTCGGATGAAGCACTATTAACGATTTTATAGTGAAGCAATATTAAGAAACCGCTAAGAAGTTATCAGCTATGATGATCGCGTTTGGATAACTTCTTAGTAAGGCAATTGCCAGAAACCGCCCATATGTTGATGGTTTATACCACCCATTTATGGAAATATTGGGGATAGTTCACTGTTGCTTTACTAACATTAAGCCAATATTCAAATGGAGGATGCTCAGAAAAATCTACATGTTATATATATATATACATTAATATGTGATTCCATGATAGCTACCCACTTAGCAATAGATTCGTGGGATACATACGGATTGGAACAACATGTGTATATATATTATATACATACACTAATAGACATATAATTAATAGATATTTAGAAATTGATTGACTTCAAACAGGATAGTCGCATTCATTTCTCAGTTGGGAATTAGAAGTCTGTGTCATCATGGTATCAGCCACTTTCGCATTGCCATAGCACTTTCACTTTGGTGAATTCTTACACAGTCAGGCTCTCGGACCAAAATTCCACAGCAAATCCAATTGATGATGGCCAGCATCTATGGTTTTTAGTTAGGATGAATCGGACCCTAGGAATTCATCAACCCCCACACAGGAATTATGAATCCTATAACTTGACATGTTCTTTAACAGTTTAAGTATGGAACATGGCCCTTTTAGTTTGATGTTTTACCATGTTTGAAGGCGATTGTCCAGTTCGCAGACTCGTAGGTACACTGCCTGAAGCAAACGTTTCGCCAACCACCTGCCAAGACTTTGAGAAGCGCCACATAGATCCAACTTACAAAACCCATACGCCGCTGCCCTCTGCCATTAACATGGCAATTGAAGATTACCAACGTCTAGATTTATATGTACATAATTTCAAATATCACAATCATTGGATGTACAATACTGATGGAAATGTTCTTCTTATTCATGGGTTCCTTCAATTATCTCCATGGGATTCGAATGATTTTACATATTTACATCTCATGATCCACATGGAAACAAATGGAAATGGATTCCCATGGTCAGGTGGGGCGTTTCTGCCGTGGCCAAGTGGCATTGGGTCCAGAGTCAATTCAGCTTCCAAGTCCTGCAAGGAAGCGAACTGAACAGGACTGGATGGTTTTTCAGCATGTTTCAGCCATCAATAGCCCAAATAGTTCATATTAAACACACCCATAGTACGGTCCCAATTATGTATTTCTTTTTCCGGAGAGCGTTGAAGATGAACAGGGGATGGGTTACATGTTGAAGGTTCTTGAAGAATGGCAACATCAACACTAAGCAACTATAATTTGATACAGCTGCTGGTTTCAACCAAACTATCAATCCATTGGGATAATCATGCCATGCAGGGAAGAATGAATTTGATATCTGATATGATCAACCAAACTAAGTTAGTAAATATGAAAAGGATATGTGGTTGACAATTGATTTCAGCAATAGACCCCCATCACATCAGCAATGGAATGTCAATTTAAGCATCAAACGTGGGTGTTTCCTGCAGGAATCTGTTGCATGGCTGGAAAACATGACTGTTCACCAGCAAAAACGAGGACTCGTTTGCAGTCCGAATGATTGATTGCTGGATGTTGCTGGAAGGTATGTTCGACAATGGGCTGGGGTGACTCAATAGACAGTGCACATATATACACACATATTACATTATATATAGTTATATGTATATATATATATATGCACACAGACACCAGAAAATCAATATGAACCTCCTCACAAAGAATGGACACCATAGGGAATTTAGCTAAACAAAGCCCTTTTTCAGGTGGCATTAGTTTTCAGGTTCCGTCTCCAGCTTGTGACCCAAAACCAGGAGAACCCAAACCACCTTAAATCGTTGAAAGCAACGCCCCTATCACGTGAAAACATATGGCAAATACTCCATGATGTTTAGAGGATTCTGAAAGGAACAAGTCGAGAGCGGTCATTTCAACTAATGTTGGTAAAACAAAGCCATAAACCATCCCCCAAATCACCATAAATGGTTGGTATAAACCCTTCCCAAATGGGTGGTTTATGGCATTGTTTTACCAACATCATCCAAAAAATTCATGGACAATTCTGTACCCTTTGACGTCGCTTTGATCCACACGCATGATACAATCAAAACAGAGTGAAAGGTAAATCACCCAATATATTCCGAATTTCACAAGAAATGGGTGGTAGAAAGCCGGAAAAAAAATAACAGGTTTTCTCTTTTGAGATTAGCCTCTGCTTATTTAACATAGCCATGGAAAATATTCTATAAATGGAGGTTGTAATGGGAAAATCATCCAAAATTAGCATTTTTCATCCATTTTCCGTGGCTATGTTAAATAGCCACAGGGTATCAAAATAGGAAATATATGGATACCTTGGAGCTTCGTGGCCCGCTCCCTCCATGACCCCCACTGCCATCCGATGCGAAGCCTCCAACTCTGACGTGAGCTGTTGCCACTGACCGGAAACATCTTGCCCAGCCTCAGAGCGACGTGCAAAGTGGGGGATTTCTCCCCAAGCTAACCAAGCAAATGGGCCATGATAATTTTCATAGGAGATTTTTTGATATGGAGAATTGTGAGAAAATATGTGACAAAACTATCTACAATTTTATTCAAAACATGTCAAAACCGTTCGTGTGCCGCTCTAAATTGGTGGTGCCGCCCATCATGTGAAACGTTTCCAGAGATTTCACAGCGCTGTTCCTCCAGCCCTGCCTTTCTCGGGGGAGATCAGTCCTAAACACCAGTTTCCCAAACTTGTCATCTCCCCTCCGGTAAGTATTGCTCAAGAAATTCGCCGAATTTGATGATGATTTCCCGTTGTGGTGACATGGTGATTTTCCATTACAAACTGTTGAAGTACCAGAGGTGAAGTCCCACAAATTGTTGGTCAAGAAATTGATGATATTGATGCTAATCCATGGTGAAGATCTAGTGCTTTTCAATGCTTTTCATGCAGTTTCGCAAGAAATTTCAGAGCCAAATCGAACCAAGCAACGGCCAGCGCATCATCATCCACCAGGGCGGCTGAGTGACTTGCTCCCGCCTGGGACATTCGTAGAATGGTGAATTTCATCTTAAGAATTGCAGGCGAATCCGCTGTTCAATACGGGTAAAGTATGGTAAAGTGGTATCAAAAGAGCAGAATTGAAATAACAAGATATTCGGAGATGGAAAAAGTCAAGACATAAATTACCGTAGAGAATGAGAGGACTGTGTTGAAATGATGAGTAAAACTCATTATAATTCTGCATGCTCTTTGAGAACCCAACGAGATACACTCTCGACTGCGTTGTCAGTCTTTGGAAACAATGAAAACCCACCAAACTTCTGTAAATCCTGGAAATCCTATGCAACAATAATCAATAATTTATCAAAATTCCTTCCAAACAACATGGTGGCCCAAAAATGGTTCCATGAATTTAGGGTATAGCAACCCCCAAACAGATAGAACAATAGTCATCTACCACTACTTTTGTAGGCTCTTGCTGTATTGTTGTGTTGTTATGTTTTTAGGTATTGCTATGGTCGAAACATTAGCTTCAATCGACTTTCAAGCCGGCTTTCCAAGCAGTGGCGCACCCTCGCAGCGCTGAGCAACTTCTCTACGTCCTGGTAATGATGACTGGCAAAGGGAATCATCACAAAACATGTTTGCTATTGTCAAAACATGGTGTGTGATCTATATAATGGGAATCCGAACATAATAATGGGGATAATGAAAGTATAATCATAGGAAATAATAATGTAATGGTTAATAATGGATAATAATAGGATAATAATAGGATTTTACATGATTTAACCATCAACAGTGGGAATTGTGGACTCGGGATAATGGGAATTCATCAACAACGGGATACAATGAGTAGATGAATCCACATCAATGGATTGATGACCATCCCAAATATGGGTCCAAATAATCCAACCGTTGACCGCAGCACATGTGGTTTCACCATCGAAAAAAGAGCTGAAGATCACAACCCAATCACACAAAGATTGGTGTGGGAGATCAGTATCCAATCCGCATCAACTCAACGTGGATTGGGAGTATGGCTATGGGTCAAAACCAAACAGTACCCTTCTGTGAAATCCCCAAAATAGCTGATTTATGGAGGTGAATCATTCACCAAAAATGTGGGATCCGAGGTTTTGACATGTTTTGACACCCATATCAGCTCCAGTACTGCTAGTTGTGATACCCTCTAAGCATCCATCCATCCCTTCGATTCACCCGCTTTCCCCCTGCATCATCCTGTCGCTGCAAATACTGCCGACCAGCCATCAGCAGTCGATGTCCATCCTGGAAATCGATGCATCCCTTGATTCATTCTGTATTGGATACCCCCCCCGTCCTATCGGCACCTCAAAACATTAATAAAAAATAACAAACGTTTGTGCCATTACCTGCAGATTCTTCCTTTCATTTTTTGACATGCTGCTCACAGTTGCGGGTTGAGTTTGTCCCACCATGTCCCAACACTGCGGCATGTTGGCACGACGACCAACGCCGCTGCCGAACCTCTCCAGCATCACCACCTCCCCTCAACTTCTTGCGGAACATCCTTGGCCATATGGTAAACTGAGTTTCCTCGTATCTTACCTAGGGAACCTTGATCCTGCGAATTTGTAGGGTAAAAACAAAAACCTCGGGTTTTCCCACCTACTTGGCAAAAACCTCGGGTTTTCCAAAAAAACCTCGGGTTTTCAAGAAAAGCTGTCCAAAAGGGCTGAAAAAGCCTTATTGTTGGAATTGCGCCATCCCATATCAGCAAAATGAGGGGGCTCAAGGGTCAAGACCATGGAAACCACATTGGATGGATAATTGGGATAACAAATCATCCATTATATAGCCTTTCGATGCCTTTGGAATGTGCCCCATGGAGAGGCCCATCCTACACACGATTTGTGAGAGCTCCAGCACATTGTTTATCAACAAAGTTCAGGAAACATAAGTTAAGGATTGCAATTTTTTCCGATGCAAATGGCAAAATAGATTGATTGGGCTGGAACCCATGACCCATTCATCTATAGGACATCGCAAGGCTGTATCCCAACACCATCGCAGCTTCTGCAGCGTTGGCCATGTCGTTTTCTCATCGCTGCCCACTCTATCTCAAAGATTGAGGCGCGGTTCACTGCTTGCTCCTGCCATTGCGGTTGGAAGCATTGGGAGGGGTCCCATGTGGAGTGGAGTGGACATGGTCCAATTTCTCTGAAGATATATTTTTTAGGATCGATGTTCTTTATATAGGAAGAGAAACCTTTACAGTCACATACACACACATTTATACACCTTGCAACTTGGATTCTGACGTATATGACCTCGTATGTGCCCAAGCATTTGGCTCATATTTTGCAGAAAGCTGTGGGACTCTAGGTTCCAATTTGGAGTCATGAGCATGCCGAGTGTGGAAGGCGATGGCCAGGCCAAAGGGCTTGCCATTGCCGGAATTTCTTCTGAGTGGGAAAAGTGCCAAGCCATCCGTCAACATCTTCGTGGTGAAGGCAATGTGCTTTTCGAGGAGGGGACTTCAGAAAGCGTGAAGTCATCCTGCCAGCCTTGGGTCCATGGATACCTGGTCCCTCTCTTGATCCGCATGGCGGAGGCGGATGGGAAGCCTCAGCCTTTCGTGGACCCCTTGCGTGATGAAATCAGCTCCCTTTACCAGTTGTTTTCCAAGCAGGTCGAGGAATCCCAGGTTATCTTTGACTCATGGATGACCAGAAAGTTTTTGGGACTGGTGAAAGCGAAGGCCCGCAGAGAGCAGCCTTCCACCGACCCTTTCTTATGATTATGGCACATAATGTTTTTTTGGGACTTTATCATCAATAATCTGTAAAATGTTTTGAAATTCACAGAAACATGAGTGATGCTACAGAATATTTCCTTTAGTATATATGCCGAAGATGTCAAATATAAAAAGATAGGGATATCAGATATCAGAGATTCTACAGTGGTGGGGCACCTGTTGACATAAGAACCACCTATTCTTCCAACTCAATCCATCCAGTATATAGTCATGATCCTTTCTGCGGCTTTGTTGTCTAAGGACAAGCGGTTCCAAGAGCTGGTCCTCATCTTGAACCCGATGCTGGAGGAGACTGATCTCTTATGTATGCAGACCGGTCAATGTATATACAAAACAAGTGAGAAAAAATGGTGTGTGAACTGTGGAAAATTTTGGTCAAACAAATTGACCATCCATCATCCCAAAGCGATCGGTGCAGAACATAGATATTTAACATATTGGGAAAACCCGAGGTTTTTGTTTTTACCCTACAAATTCGCAGGATCAAGGTTCCCTATATAGGTATAGATTATATATTTATGATAAACTGAACCCCTGATATTTGAATCCAACCCGGCCAGTCACTTCTCCAATCTCTTCCTCTGCCACTGGCCAGGATCTTTGCAATGAAATCAACCGGAAGAAGGAGGAGAAACTCAAAGCTAGTCTGGCAGCAGGTTCCGGTCAGGACAGCTGCGGGCGGTTGGTCTGCCCCTAAAATACATGTCTAAATGCTCAGCTTTCCACAGTTTGAGGTTAGTGACATCAAATATATATTACATTATTTCACCGATATATACACATCGTCATGTTTTATATATATATATATACCTTTGTAATACGAAGAATTGGATATAGCCCATGGCAGGCAAAAACATGTCGGAACCATCTTCACTTGGTATGTTTGGGATTCACTAAGATCCATTGGGTTCCAACGAACATGGTTATGATATATATTATATATGATTCTTTGGTTGTTCAAGTCTTCCAGGACGATCCCGATGCTTATGATTCCGATGGTCAAGAGGAAGAACCTGCACCACCGAATCGAGTGCCACAGGTAGAAATCCCTGACAGCCAGCCCATCCCACCTACGGAACTGGACAGTCTCCCATGTTCGGAACCTGCACATCCTGCGGCAGCCGGCTCTGCTGGTTCCACGAGTTCTGGGAGTGCAGGATGGGGGAATCCAAACCACACCTTGGAACTTTTCTATGACACATGATCTGTTGGTAACTATCCCCTTTCGATGGTTCTGAACATTTTTGGTTGTTTTGAAATCCATCATTTACCTTTTAACCTCCCTACAGGAGATGGTCTTACCAATGTGGCACCGGGAGCCGGTAAGTTGGATCTTGAGACAGCCAAGAAACGTTTGGAAGAGTTGGGGGCTGAGTTTTTACCACAAAAGGTCAGGAAACTGCTTTACAATCATCACATGTAATTTAAAGATATGTTTCCCCTGCTGGAACAATTTAAATTTCTTTATGCGATTCACGGTTTAACATGCTTAGGATTCGTGCCAGAAAGGCAGCTTTGCAAGCTGCGACAGCCTCAGCAGCTCCAGCTGCATCCCCTGCTGAGACGCCCAAAACAGGCTATGGACATGTTTTGACATGTATAGGCCCCTAGTTATGTATTTCAAATATGTTTTGTTATACATTCGTAAATCATTTGTTGGAGGTCAGTATACGGTATATATATTTTTTGATCCCAAGAGTATATGGTATAGACAGTATATTTTAACTATATATGTTTGAATATGCGGTTCTTATCATATCTGCTCAGCATATGTTTTTTATAGAAGACCATGCAGCACTTTTCAAATCCATCCCCATCACAGATGTGGGCCATTTGTGCAGGTGGCCCTGCTTCTATAGATGTGCAGGATACCTTGCCAATGTCAGTTGAACAGTGTGCTGCAGCTGCCACGGCGGCTGCTGCAGCTTCATCTCCTGTCCCGTCCCCATCTCCCACCATGACGGGGAGTGAGCGCAGAGCCCAGTACCAGGGTCCCAAGCCAGACGGTCCTTCTGAAGGTTCTTTGCCTTCCTCTCTGGAGAAGAGATCTCCTGCGGAGCCAGCGGTTGATGATCAGGGCAATGCAAACAAGAATGAGGCTATGTACAAATCTTTTTTTTTGAAGTATATACCAAGGCCCACCCATGGATATCATATACCGGATGGGTGTAATTCAAAGTTTTTAACATGTACACCTCCCTTATCACACCTATACTTGTCGCCTGCCCCCCTTTCAGGTTCCTGACGCAGAGGAATTCGTGACCAGGGATGCGCAACTCCGAATGAAGGCGGATACCAAAGGCAAAGGTAAGCAGGGCCAGCGAAAAGGGAAGAATGGAAAAAAAAACAAGAAATCCAAGAAATCCAAGAAATCCAAGAAAGGGAACACAAGCAATCGGCCAAGAAGTCCCCGACCCCATCCCCCATGAAATCTCGCAGGCGGCAAATTCTTTCTGCAGGTTCCAGCCAGGTGGCCAGCAAGACAAAGAAGGCTAGAACCAACAAGAAAGAGGTTTCGCCTGAGGTTGAAGGTGAACCAGCAGTCCCAAGCAAGTCTCCAAAGGTTTCCCCTGCAGCAAAGTCACAGGCGATGGGCACAGCACCAAAGGCAGCAGCAAAAACACGGGCCAAGAAGCCAGCAGCCGCCCCCAAGAAAGCAGCAACCCCCAAGGTGAAGAAGGAGCAGGTGAAGCAGGAAAAGGTCAAGAAACGCCGCGGCAGAACAACCCGCAAGCCTGGTTTTGACCTCCCCGTGAATCCCCTGCGCAACAATGAAATTGTTGAGAACCTCATGGAGTTCGCACGCAAATTCCCAGAAGCCCTTGAAGACCAGCCCAATAAGCTTAAGGCTGCTGTGCTGGATGAGATGTCACCCTTGGAGTACTGCAAGCTCATGCCGTACTGGTCGCGCAATGGGTGTGGTGTCAAGGTGATGCAAGAGGATGAAACTTGGTTAGATGTCCACTCATTCACCTTCAATGCCTCCAGTGCCCCGCGAAGATACAAGTTAGCTGTAGCTGTTCGCTGTGCTGAACTTGCAGTGTCTCGTTTGAATGTTGAACCTTGTTTTCCTTTTTTTTGCAAATGAGCTTTGTTCCCAAAACCTTACGCGAAATGGCCCAGCGCGCACAAATATGAAACTTTATCCCAAAGCATCCGATGTGTAGTATGACATGTTGATTCCCAAAAAGAATGTTCAAGAACTTTGGGGGGCCGTGGGGAAAAAGTCCAAAATCATCAGGTATCACACGTGGGCCCATGTATATATCCAACACATCCCAATAAAAGGGTGCATACACATGGCAGCACATATGTTTAGCAAACACACCCCCACACACACACTCATATAATAAAGGGCTGGGGCTGATTTATAGAAAGAACATTTGGGGATACGCGACCTTCCAAAACAAACATCCCCATGTCCAAGGCTATGGGCATTGATTTGGAAATGCCTGGCTACGAGAAGGATGGACCCGAGATCCAGCGCTTGAAGGTCAATGGTGCCCTGGCCCTATTCTTTTTCGTGAATGAGGACCAGAATGATTTGCCCCAGACTCATGATGCCTGAGAGAGCTCCATGAGATCCCTGTCGTTCGTGCTGCAGGCTGAAACGCTTGTATATTTTTCAAAGAACTTGATTTGATGCGATCAGAGCAACAAGGCTCACTGAAATAGAATTCCAACTATAGAGGGCTCTTGGCAATGCAACGGGGTATGTACCGGTTGCCCATCCTAGAACCGAGTTGCTGCTTCAGATGGCTGAACCCAAAATGAAAACAGATTTGTTTCTTTATTTGTGAGAAAAATGAAACAATTTGTTTCCCATTGTTCCCCTATTTCCGAGGGCAAGCCATGTATGTTGGAGAATGCAGCACATCGGCTGGTCGGCACCGGTATCCACGGGGTGTTGCGACACTGTCAAGACTTTCTACCTATAGAGCTGTTCACGGTCAAAATGAAAGATCCGCTATCCCGTTACTGCTCAGGTGGCTTATGTTTGATCTTTTTTGCAAAGCCCCACGCGCACATTATATATATGTGGCTCCCGAAAGAATTTAGTTTGAAAAATGTGATTGTCAGGGACAGCGCCCCCTCTGTCCAAGATGTTCTGTATATTTCCCTTTATACCGGATGAAGAAATGGTAAGCACCTATAGCTGTACATATACCGATGGTGCAGCAGCCCCAAAAAGTTTCAGCTCGATCAACCCAGCCGCTCCTGGCAGGTGTGGCGCCGCAGACATGCCTGCCTCGCGTGGGAGCTTGTTCAGAGTGAAGTCCAAATTTACTAAGAAAAGACGACCCGCCGGCATGATTACAACCACGCTGTATTTCTTATTTGCTGTGCAATGACATTTTGATGAGTATATAATCTTGAAGAGAAGTAACAATCACACTCCTTTGTGCAGAATCTTTCAGAAAACACAAATTTCAAGATGAAAACAATTTCGTCCGTATATGCAGCACAAACTGGTCATTGAACGACCGCTACCCGTTGCCATTGAGGGGTTAGGGCGCCGGGCAGGAAAGCACGTGGGGTCACAGGAGCTGGCTCTTTAAGGGTTGACCGGTTCCAAGCCATGCCCATGCCCACCGGATTTGACTTAGATGCGGTGATGTATCGTCTACTACAGTTGAGGGTTCCAAAGGTAGGAACCTTAGATATTGCCTGCATGCTCAAAAGTTCTTCTTTACTGTCGTGACCCTTGGGTGGGATGAAACCCAAGGGGCCCTTTTCAATCTTCCATGGACTTCCCGGCCTCCCAGGTCTTTGCATCGTGCATTTTGTGCGTTCTTTGGACCTCAACCATCGACTTGGAAGAGGCTCTTCAGTGGGTGGCATGTGCATATATGCACGCAATGGATGCAAAATTGAAAGCAATCTATGTGATTAAGACCAACTTGCGTCATTGAAAGTTGTTTGGTGGAAAATGGCATTCCATTCTGTGGCTGATTCCTCTTATATAAAGGAAAGGTTTCCACCACAAAAAAATCTATAATGCTATATAGTTTTTTACATTGGATGATATGAATATATACTTGCAAACAATCCATGTGTATAGAAACTAGTATATAGATAGCTCTGTAGAAAAGATTCAGGCACGGGACCAATATACCATTCATTAAATACCATTCCCTGATTTTCCCTGACTTTGAACCCCCTTCTATAAATTATCGAACCGGCCCACGCCAGTGCTATGACTGTCTGGAGTTTTACGCTGGACGGGGAAATCTCAGTCGATGCATGAAGCTGAGTGGTTACCGGACGGGGAGCTTGGATATCAAGTATGGTGGCAGAGTCAAAAGAGGTCGTCGCTCTATTCCAGGTAAGGTCTCCAGTGATCCTATGGATATCCTCAGCCCTTCCGGATTTGCGCCCCTGGTCCATTATGGTTCAATTCTATACATGTTAATTGTTTTGGGTTCGTAAACAGCTGTGTAAAATTTCACACCTATCTTTTGATAGACAACACCCCAAAAATAAAGGGTCAAATCCACTTGTGCTTACTGATCAATCTAACTTTTTCGGGGTTCAAATTGGAACCATCTAAGGGTATGCATCGCCAGCATTTTGAAATGCGCCAAGAGTTTCCTGGCATTCTTTGCCATCAAGTGCGCCAGTTGGACATCCATAAATCAAGGGACAAGCCACCGTAGCCCATGTTGTTCTGTTGGCTTCGATGAGTACGCCTCGGTTTCAACCAGCAACGCAATGCTGGAACGGACCCCTATCTGAATTTGCTGTCAAACCATGACGACAAGTACAACAATTTCTGTTCCATGTTGCTTTTTCTGATTTACAAACAACAGATCGCAGCCTTTGTTGTAGTTAGGAACAAGAATGGAAAAGACACCCCATCATCACATATATATAGGGGACGATACAAATATATTTGGGGATTCTTTGTGCCCATATGGTTACAGGGAAGGGGTTCCATTTCTTTTTTGCGCCCAAGGACCATCTACCTGATGATTCTGACAGTCGTCCTTGGAGGAACCTTTGGCCTGGAGCAACCGAGAAATTCGCACCTAGAGTTCTACCCGATGTTCATTGAATTCCTATCCATGTTGTACAAGATGGAACACAAAAGCGCAGTGTCATACCCTATATAAAATACTAATTTTTACTTTGTGGTTGGCAAAGGTATTTGTTGACTGGGTCCCTGAACTGTAATTGTTTTGTCCTGGGTTCTTTCTATGTGGCTAAGGTATGGAGAGTCGGTTGGTGGATGGCCCACTATTCCAGTTGTACCCCGAAAAGACACTTTGCCTATTCAAACTCAGCCTATATCCGAAAATTGGACAAAGGTGTTTTGCAATGGAAAAGCAGGGTTGGCCGCAAGGGGCCCAAGACTGCTGTGACTTACAAGTCCAAGTCCACCGGCAAAACCTGCTACAAAGGGACATCGGCCCTCAAGAAGACGGAGACCCTAGGATTTTTTGGTGCAAACAATTTCCTTTTCTGTTTTCAATATGGGTGATACCATACCCCGTTATGTGAAAAGATCCCCTGTGCTCAATGGTCAGCATGGTATTTATAAACTTGATATGGTTCCTTACATAGCACTGCTTTTCAATTCGGTTGAACAGGTAGCTATTATATTTAATATCCCCATTTTCACCATTAAGATTCCTGGTGAAACTATTTATGCATCTATATAGGCTAAACCTCTTTAGCGTCCATCCGTCATCGATAAATGGCATGTTCCCAGAAAACCCACAAAGTAGAATGTTTAAATTCTGGGGTTGTATATATATAGCCCATGAAAGTCCACTGTGGTTTTGGGACCCTGTAACTAAGGGAATACACGGTCCAATTTGGACGTTGCTTGGTGGATCTCTACGAAGACTTGGTTGCAACGCCATGTGGCCAGCCACCTCTATCATCAGAAGTGCCCCCTCCCCCGGCTCAGTATTCGTACCAGGCACTTCCTGACAGTGGATGGGACCTCGGCTACGCAAGATTGGAGGATGTCTACAACTACCTTCGGCGGGGTACCAACTTGGTGATTCCCCCGGAATGGAAAGATTTGATTCCCAAACCTACCAAGTGAGTGGGTTGTATACTTCCATGGTTTGCCTTCAAGCCACTCTCTCAAAGCCCAGGAGGAAAAAGGTGATTGTGTGGAGTAACATTTTTTCAAGCTTTCTAAAGGGGAAACATGTTTACTCACCTTTCCACACAATGACCTTTTTCGAGACTTAGACTTAGTTTTAGAAAGGAAGCCCACTTTGGTTGCCGACATTTGGGGATCCCAATGCCAATTTTTGAGTTCCATGATGGAAAATTATGGTTTTTTGGTGCTTTTTGATGGTTTTTGATGGTGGAATTTAGAACCCGTAGAAAACCCGTAGAAAACCCGTAGAAAACCCGTAGAAACCCGTCGTAACCCGTAAAACCCCGGGTTTCCAAAAAAAACCCGGGTTTTCTAACCCGTAGGCAACCCGTAGAAAACCCGTAGAAACCCGTAGGAACCCGTAGAAAAAAGATGGGTTTTTTGGGTGGTTTTTGAAGGCCAATTCAGCAGGCCCAACAAGGCCTTTTTGATTTCAACTCTTGCAATTAGATTGCAATGGTGCCGTGAAACCAGATCATCATGGCTGCTAAGAGGGAAAAAAGTTGGTTGATGCTTGCTTTTTGTGGGTCATTGTCAATTGACACAGCTGAAAGCTTGGTTTCTGGGATTGTTGAGGCATTTCTTGTGCATGGAGCATCTTGCAACCTTTGTGTGCATAAGTTTACCATGGGATATATAACAGGCATTTGGCCGAACGTGTGGTTTTGGACACCGGTGCAAAAAGGACCCATTCCTGCCATGAGCTGTGCTAGTCTTCCATCAGAAGCTCCTACGTCATCTCGTGTGTGGAGTTGTGCCACATTTCAAGAGGGTGTGGACCATGTTGCTGCGGAAGCGGCTGCTCTTGAAAAAGAAGAACGTGAATTAGAAGAGCAGATTAAGGCCCCCCGTATTTGATGGCATGGGTTTCACATGGGGGCCCAAGCTCATTGATGTCTGGCCACTTTCACAAAAGATATATAAAAGATAAGATATAGCAATCAAAACATATATATTTATCTATCAACACATGGAATCCCCATGAAAAAAATTACCCGCTGCATCCATCTATCCCTGAAGTATATCTGGTTGTTTCACCCCAAACCACAGACAATTTTTACCCAAGCTGGTTTTGTCAGGCCATGACATTGGCAGCTACAGCTACGCCTGATGCATGTGCCCCTTCTGCTGTTGAGGCGCCTGATCTCAAAAATCATTGACACTTGAATTCATCTGTATACATACCTGCCAATATATATATACTATATATAACAGACAACATACATATGGATCCAAATAAAATTGTATATACTTGTTTTGCCATTGTTTCCAGCGGTTCTGCAAAAGTTCCTGCATCCCCCCTGCTTCTGAGGTGACCGACGTGGACGAGAAGAAGTCGGACATAGCTTTTGCAGAGACCCTGGAGGTGGGGCATCGCCCCATGAACGGAAAAATGGGATCGGGGAAAACTATATATCCATCAAAACTATTATATCTCTATCAATGGAAAACTATATTGAGGAATGTTCCTGCATCAGCTCCTATTCATCATACCTATATAGTTGGGTCTCGAGAGATTACTTTTTAAAGCTCTCCCTGCCACTTGTGGCCACAGGCTTCTGATCTAGAGCTGATGGCGGCCGGCCGCCCCAGTCCTGCAGATCTCAAAGACGAGGAAGCCAAGAAGGCCTGGGTTCGCTCTGGGCAAGCGTACTTACAAACGCAACGAACCACACCGGAAGTCATCTGAATGAACACCCTATATTGTTTTGGGAGGTTGAACCTGAAGCCCGGCCAATTCCTACACCAGCTCGTGTGCCGGATGGATCTGGCAATGAAGCTGCATGGAGCCCAAGGAAATAGAACTTGTAGAGATGACTTCGCTTTGCCAAAGATCTCACAAATGCATTCATTCCATTCGAATTCATTGCTGTCAATTTCAAATTTTTCCAACCAAATTTGGGGGCAATCATCAGAACCAGTTCCCTAGGTTGGAGATGTAGCTAAGACGACGCCAGAGGAGCCTGAACCTAAGATTCAAGAAGATGCTACTTCTACTCCAAAGGTGCCGCAGCCAAAGGTTGCAAAAAGACCTTTGACGCGCCAGGAGTGGTATAGTTTCACTTCCTTGTGCATAAACACTGCACGCACATCCATCGATATATGTAAAAGCCTTGTGTTCAGCAGTGTGTGTGTGTGTACGTGCGTGTGTGTGTGTGTGTGTGTGTGTGTGTTCAAGTGTGTGTCTTTCGATCGTTTGTAGTTGAGAATTTCCCAACTTATGTTCCAGCCGCTGTGCAGGAGAAACTGCGTGAAGCTGCGAAAGCGCGGCTGAGGAGAATGTGCAAGGATCACAAGACGAAACAGGGGCTGAATGTTCCTGACTGGGTCAAGGAACAGTGGAAGAACAGGGATCAGAACTCGATGGCCAAGATCCTAATGGATGCCAACTGGTCGAAGGACTGGCAATTACCTTAAATATGTATACGCTGTTGGCATACTTCTGAGCTCTTGTCTTGGGCGACATTGTTAAAGTATATATGTGTGTTTTACAAACGTTATTTCAAATTGTGTGTTGGCACCAGCACTATACTGCGAAGGAGGGGTTTATCGCCCAATTGGAGATAGTCTGCAAGAAGAAAAACTCGCAGACTGTGACGGTAGACGAGCAGTGGGTGAGTGAAGCCGAAATGAAAACTGATCTCAAGTGGTCTGCGACACTCGGCATTTTATATATGTATGATGATATTGGCTTCACTTACATTAACAAGAAATGTGTTTACATGGTGGAATGTATATATATATATATGTGGAGATATATATACCATAAGATATGCTTTCACATATTGTATTTGGAGCAGATCCACACACACACACACGCACACACACGCACACCAACACGGACACACACACACACACGCTCACGCGCGCGCGCCCATAGCCCAGGAACCGCATCCAGGGTGCCAAGAAGACATGCGAGGCCAAGAAGGAGACCCACTGCAGGACAGGGCACTTGCAAAATATTTCTCATATATATATTTCATATATACATCAAAACCGTATAGTTACTAAAATGACATTTTACAGTTTCCAAATTTGGACAAGCCGCGCACAGCCTGTGGGCCCTAAGTAAGGAAAACAAGTCTTTGCCAGATTACATGTGCCAACAGTGTGAGACATATATATAGAGATAGATTCGAGCAAAACTTTGGGAGGAAAAACTTGTATGACGGTGTGGACGAGTATCTGGTTGTGGTTCGCGAAAAAGCTCAGCGCGAAGAGCAGAAGACCCAAGAGGAAATCCACCGCAAGATCGGCAAGGCAGTTTGAATATATGTATACATTATATAGTATATATATGTTCCCTCCATACACATAAGACTTTCATACAACTGAATTCAACCTGGATTCCAAACATCGAACCATTGTCACAAAACGATTCCTCTTGCAGGCGGAGAAAGAACCGGAAGTTGATCCTGAGGCTTTTTCCAAGCTTGAACTCATGGATGCTAGGCGCCAGGCTGAAAAGGCATCTGACAGTTCGCCGGGCTTCGCCTCCAATGCGCAGGAGCAGGAGGCTGGGAGATGTGTGAGCTCTACACTTGGAGAAATTTGAGCTGTGTATTATACCAAAAATCTCTCTCTCTCTTTCTCTCTATATATACACCTTCCCATCAATGATTGCTATATGATGCTTTAATCCAATCCCTCAGAAATGCTGCGGCCAGACCGCCGAGAAGTTGAAACGATTCCTAGATTCGTTGCTGCAGAAGAGCGGAAAGCTTCGCTCACTGGTCCGGGATTTGCGAGAGAATTATTCTGAGGCTTCAAACACCCAAGAGTTCTTTGACTGTATATAAGAGATTATTTGGTCACAAGTTCAATGGTTGCACCTCCAAGTATTATTTTGAATATGAATCTGAATGAATGGGGTGTTGGCTCCTCACCAGTTTGTCCCTCCAGAAAAATTCCGCCTGAGGTACATCGCATCGCTTCAGAATGGCCTGAAACTGATGGATGAGGAGTATGACAAGTGTCAGCAAGTTTACTCTGCAGGGGAATTCTCCAACTTCCAGGGTGAGTTTCTTGCTGATATATAAACAATGACTCTTTCATGCTTCTCAAAAAGGGAAACGATTTTCACATTCAGATTTGGTGTAAAGATTCTCGGGGATCAGGCTCATTCTTTTGTGGCTGCAATTCTCCCAGGTTCGTGACGAAAGCCAGTGAGTGCATGAAGGCAGCTACCGTGGTGTCAGGGCCTAAATCTGTTTAGCTGCTTTCTATGTGATTTCACAAAATCGATGCGGTGAATTTTGGTGAAGTTCAATGGCGGTGTGTCTTTCCATATGTGCATGCCGCATAGCCAGATCATGAGCAAAGAAAACAATGGGAAGTCGATTGAGATATATTCCGTTTTCATCCAAACCTCTCCCAATCTCAACATCCAAACGTTCATCCATCCCGCTGGTGCCTCTACTCAGGGCTGGCAAAGCAGCAGCCATCGAGAAGAAGATCCAGCCAGGGCCTTGGATTCCCAACATGTTGTGATTGTTCTTTTTTCTGGCTTTTAAGCATCTTCTTACATATGTGTGGGGTTTATCACCTGTGTCCAGGAATGCCAAACGCTACGAGAAGAAGGACGCAAAGCCAGATGAAGCGAAAGCTCCCAGGAAAAGGAATCAGGAGGAGGACGGAAACCAGCAGCCACCTAAGAAGCCCGCCAAAGCGGCTTCCAAGAAACCGAAGCGATCCTAAGGATCTGGAACCTATATATATATATATATATATATATGATGTTTGGGGGTTGACTGCGGGAAGCCAGTAGTATATACTACACGGTATAGAACCTGCAGCCGGGGACATGTCACAATTTGTCCTGTGCTGAGTTCTTAGAACTTCGGATGTCTCAACACTGATGACCTTCAGTGTTCAATCCTTTTGACAGCACGACAAAGCAAACCGGAGATATGTGGAAAAATGTGGTGTGAAACATCTTCAATTCTGGTGCTGGCATTATAGCTATAAAAAATCTTGCGTGAGCTCGTTCCCCTGAGCCAGGTGCTGGGAAGGCCCTCCAAACTATTGCCAAAGATATTGGCGAAGGGGTTGCCACCTCAGCCATCACTGGGACTGAGAGAAAGCCTCGTTCCTTAAAGCCTTACCGCTGTCCATGTGGCCCAAAAAAAACCGTGTATAAGTTTCACCTGATATAGTTTGTGCCAGCTCACTTCATATACAAGTATATATAATATACGTCTTCATGTTTCCAACTTAGCAGTATATATATATAATGAAGAAACAAATCTCATGCAATATTTACAGAGGAACCCATCTTCAATGGTATTCTTTCAAACAAATAAACAGACATGTTTTTGACTGTCGGCCCTGGCCATGTGCGAAATTTCTGGAGAAACACCCGAAGAGGAGCTGTTGGATTTGCTTACCTGTCATCGTTCAGACTCTTCGCTGGATTTCTGCCATTCACCCATTTGAATTTCACCCATTTGAATTTCAAAGTATAGTTGCCTTCCAATTTTCCTAGTTGCTATTGACTCAGGATTCTGAGGGCCCATACGCGTGGGAAAGTGCTTTGGAAATCAGCAGTGCCTTCCGGGGTTCAAAACGGCATCGTAGTGGAGATGCGAAGTCTGGAGTGATGTGTCCTACCACCCCACATCCGGTGAAACCTGACAAGGTGTCCGCGTGGATGGATTTCATCCCTATATCTTTGAGGTCCACTCCCGGCCTCAAGGCCATGCTCGAGGAAGCAGGAACCATGGGCTGCATTGACTTTAGGTTGCCTCCCTTGCGTGCAACTTCAGGGACTGTTCTGTCCCGTGCAATAGGGATCATAGAAGACCTGTTTAGAAAACATTACCCCTGTATTTTCAAAGTGGGATATTGTCACAACTGTGTCTTTCGTTGGACCAATCCACTGTATGGCTATTCTCGAGCTTGCGATAAATGGTCACACATGTGCGTCCTTTACATCTCTGATGAGCCCTATAGCGTGTCCATGCTTGAAGCTGCACTGATAGAAAAGTATACTAGTATCTTGCCAGTGTTCAAATACCATTTTCCTCCCCAAACCTTTGTATTTCAGACACGGGATGCTCAAAACACTGGAAACCAATCCTTTCACAGCAAGTGCTCTTCCTGAGGTAAGCCTGGATGCCGGAACATCAAGTCTGGAGGTGACAATGTGCACTTGAGGGAGTCTGATTGGAATGCCTCCATGTGCTATTTTGTGTACAGATCTTTCAAGGAGAAACCCAAATAGGTTTGAATTCCGAAGCTGTGGTTTTACACCCCTGCTTTCCACACGGACAGCGCAGCCATGCGGCAAACTAAGTTGTTGAAAGCAAAACATATATTTGTCAAATAAACTAATGTGTACGATGTATATCACTGTATATCCCTTTGCTTATATGTGTATACACGCGAATAATGAATTACATGCATATATGAATATATAAATATAGGACCATAAAGTATATAAGGTACATATATACATACATATATACACTTAGAGGCGCATGCAGCATGTGCACATCTACCCATGCAGCAGTGCATAAGCACCCAAAGCATTCGCTTGCGCGCGTGTGCCGGAAAACCTGTGTCCACAGGTGTTTAATTAGGCAGCTGCCTGGATCTATCGCGGGCATTGATGGATAAAAGAGCATGTGTTCATTCCAGAGCATCTCAGCTAACAGTTTTCCAAGTAGACAGAGCACAGAAGGATACTCTGCCAGTGCGCATTTCACTCTTGAGCCAATGTTTTGCACGCACAGATATATAAGTGACATTTTTCCTGAGATTTATTATCTTGGCCGGCTCTGAGGCTACTTCCTGCCGCGCAGCCATCAGAACGGCGGCAAGCGTTGTGGCTGACCTTGGTGAGACTGCGGCAAAGCAATCGTCAGGCCTGACAGCTCTTGCGAGATGCAGCCAAACTCACTCAGAGCGCGATGTGCACCGTGTCGTTGTCAACCAGTACAAGCTTGCACTCCCTGTTGAGATGACAACCATTCCAAAGCTGCCTGGGATGATGTACAGCGGAGAAATCAAAGTGTTGAGCCTGAAGCATTGGGTCCAGTTCATGGTGCAATACAATTTGTGGCACATTCTTTGTGGTCTCCGAAGGGCTGACGACAACAGAGAGCGGAAAATACTCTTAGAGTTCTGGCGGAGATTTCGGCTTCTAAGACCAAACCACTCAATCTGGGAGCTGTCCGACTCAGGTCAGCTTGACCTCAGTCGCACGGCCCCCTTGATGTGCCATGGGGATGAGGGCCGTGGTCGCAAAAAAACTGGGTTTCTGGTCATGAGTTGGTATTCCTACCTTGGGTTTGGCACGCAGGAAGCCAATAGCTCGAGGAAGCATAGGCCCTTCCTTTCCATGAAACTGAACTTTGAAGGTAGCACCTTCCTACATCGACTGGTAACCAGCGTCCTTCCCAAAATGTTGAAGGACGAATGTGCCTTGCGGGCCATCTTGCAGTTTGTGGCCAATGACGCTTGCGAAATGTTGATGACAGGCGTTCGCAGTCCCCAAGGTCATGTGTACAAAGTCTGTTGTCTACAGATAGTTGGCGACTGGCAGTGGCTGGTGAAGGCAGGCCAGTTGAAGAGGTCATATGCCAATGTTGGCAAGCGTCCATCAAATGCCCAGACAGCCCCAAAAGGGATTTGCCATCTCTGCCAAGCAGACCAACGAGGAGTACCATGGGAAAATTACCGAGCACAAGGGTTTCCTGCTTGGTGGAACACAAGGTATGTGGACAACCCCTTCGAGGGAGAACCTGCTTTGAACCAGATCCCGTACATCCCGCATCAGCGCCCAAGCTTCTACACATTCGACATTTTCCACAGTTTCCATCTCGGAGTGGGCAAAAGCCTGGCAGCTGGATGTCTTGCATTGGCAAGCGCTTACATGTGGTCAAGCAATGTTGATGATCGACTTGAGGAGTTGAGCTTGCTATGGCTCACCTGGTGTGATGAGAACTATAAATCTCCACACGTTTACTCACTCACCCGCTCAATCTTGGGGTGGCCTGACACAAAAACATATGCAAATGGACAGTGGTCGAAAGGCCACGTCACAACGAACTTGTGCTGTTTTTTTGAAAGCTGGGCATCCTCGCAGGATCTACGAAATGATGGCCTCATGAGGCTTGCTTTGGAAACATGCTCCACCATCAACCGATGCTTCCGCAACATGTACTCGTCGGATGTTTGGTTGGACCGGCCGTGCGCAGAGGAAATTGCCAATGGTGGCCTTTCTTTCCTGCATGGGTACAAAGCATTGGCCACGCAGTGCTTCCAAAGCAGCACTGCACTCTTTCCGCTGATGCCGAAAGGACATGCTCTTGACCATATCTTTTGTGATTTGAGAGCCGACCTCTCAGTACAAGGACCTCACCGACCTGAACACTTTTTGAATCCATTGAACCACTCAGTGCAAATTGCTGAGGATTGGGTAGGTAGGGCATCAAGGATCAGCCGGCGCACAGGGCCGGCACAAGCGATCCAAAGGACGCTTGAAAGGATCTTGAAAGCTTGCCACGCCAGGTGGCGGGAAGAGGGTTTTATCACTTGGTGATATACTTGGGGAAGCGGAGAAGCTCATGAGAAAAGAGATTGCCCAGATCAGTTGGAGTTGTCTGGCACAGGTTTTGATGATGTGCACATGTGTACATGCTGCCTTGGCACAATGTATATCTGTTATATGGTCTTTGTATATACATATATTTCATATATATATTATCATATGATGATTTTGTGTGTCTTCGAAGCACATTATGTGCAAGTGTCCCTGACATTCTGCGGGTGCCTTGGCTGAAATTCAATTACACACTCACACATGCTATCACCAAAACATCCCAAAATCCAAAACCCCGGGTTTTCCAAAAAAACCTCGTGTTTTTTTTAAACCCTACGTTTTTATAGGTTTTGGGTTCTTTTGGTACAAGCAAGTTGTCTCAGAAAAAAAATCGTCACCCTGGGCCATCCATGTGTTCTTGGATAAACTCACTGCCTGTTTGTCAGTCAAAGTCACGTTTTTTGAAGGTGAAATGGTTCATGTTCTCTTTGTTGGATGACTTCTCCCGCTCTTGACGGCTATATAAATCAAATGTGTTTCGGCTCGGAGAAGGTCACTACTTTGGTTTGATAAATCACATTTGTGTGTTGGTTTCGGGGAATCCTCGATGAACATTGTCCATTTGTGTAGAAATTCCTCCATCTTTCCAGGTTAAATCACCGTCTTATTGGTTTCGGGAGAAAAACGCAATTTAGAAATTAAAATCATATCGTTTGCTGATTTTTGCTAGGAATAATTGTAGTTAGATCATATTAGATCATGTTAGATCAGCATTTAAGCACTTGAAGGAATATCCAGCAATTTTCGCTGGATTTATATGTTTTAAAATGCTTTAATCTCTTTAAATCACATTGTTTGCACGTTTTGGCTGGTTTTCAGGAGTACTAAATCAGATTGTATATCCCCATATGGCCACCAACTAATTATAGCGATAGTGAATGATTAATCACTGGATTTTGCGGTACCATATTTTCAGACAAACCCAAATCATCAATTTCTCCACTCTCGTATAGTGTTACAAGTATCATAAACCATAGTTCTTGGAGTTGTGTTCACCAACTTGGCGATTTCGTAAACGGGGGCCCCACTTTAGAGAAACACCCAAATCATCAGCGTCTCCTCTCTCATTCATGACTTCCCCAGCTAGAAAACTCAATTTCCTTCGAAAATTATCGAAATAGCTAGCCACGTAGCTGATATCCCATCATCCTTTTGATGGTTGCTGGTTAAATCCGTTAAAAAAAAAAAAACATGTCTCATCGATTAAGTCCCGATCGATCAGTGGTTAAATCCCTCAAAATCCAA
The DNA here is from genome assembly GCA_003297045.1 of Symbiodinium sp. clade C Y103. Lineage (NCBI taxonomy): Eukaryota > Dinophyceae > Suessiales > Symbiodiniaceae > Cladocopium > Cladocopium sp. clade C. The sequence goes on from BGPT01000699.1 coordinate 282,485, forward strand.
AGTGTCTGACTGTCTGAGCCTCCGAACTCTACCTCTTCCTGCAGAGCTTGCAGCTGTGCAGCAGAGACCGACAGGGCGGGACTCAGGTCCTGCCGGGGCTGGTGAGGTTCATGATGAACTGGTGGGGGTTTAGCATGTTTTAACCACCTAAACATGAGCTGAACATGGATGAGCCACAAGAATTGGATCAACCACCAAAAACCTGTGTTTATTTGGGTTACAGTCTATAATGGGTTTCATCCCACCTAAAAATTGGATGAAGCAGCAAAAAATGCGATGAGGCTGTGATTCCCATATTATGAATCCGGCAGAAGCTGAGATTGATCACCATAAGTGGGCATTTAATCATTACAAATGGGTACAACACCAGCAAACACATGGGGATGGTTTAGGATGAAAGGGTATGAAAGCTAAACCCGACAACTTTGCAGGATCCTTCATCTGCAGGGGCTGCGTGTGACTGCGCTTTGGCATCCTCGGTCACAAATGCCATGAGCATTTGCGACATTTCAGATCTGCAACAATGAGCCACAGAATCGGTATGTTGCCCAAGAAGAAACTTAATAGATATGGAAAAGTAATATCGGAGATGTCAAGCATCCAATTCCCAATTGTTGTAGATGAAATGTCTCCGGGCTCCGTTTGAAATTCTGAGGGAGATCAGCAACACTAAGACTCGGCTCATTTTCGGACCGCTGAGCTTCCCCAACAACTTCGACCGGCTCATGGCCCAACCTGGAAACTTAAGGGCCGCTTGGAAAAGGGGCCGTATGCAACAAGAATCTGTGGATTTCCAGTGGAACTTAGTGAGGTTTATATTGTGGATTTACATGCCATTATAGCTACGTAAGTCGATTTAGACCTACTAGAACTATCGACAACTGGGATCTGGTGGCTTTCTAGCAATAAACTGATAGTGGGACATTATAAAGCAACTCACAACTTGCAGGGACCTTTTCGTGGTTTCAGCCATATGATTTGATTCCTAGACACGAACATTGTTTCCCGTTCTGTAGATATTTCCTAAAAAAACATCAGGTACGCTGGGAAACTCTTGATTTGTAGCTCCCCATCGTTCCCCATTTGGTTTCGGAAACTCCAAGGATGCAAACACCAAGGCGCTTGATAGACGTCCTCCCTCTGCACCATCTCCTGGGGCAAAATCAGCGTTCCGTGCAGGCGGACATGGAACAATTGGGATATGTTTGGCTATTTAGAATAAATTTAGGATGGAACTGGAATAGGATTGAACGCTTCTGATTTCATGTCGTTTGAACATACAACCAGCTTGGGGGACTGAGCGAGCAGTAAAACTGAATAAAACTGAACGCCAAATGACTCGAGATGTCAGATTCTGTAAGGAACCTCTTATTTGAAAAGGTTTTGCAGGTCCATAGCAGCTATGTGACCCCTTTCTGTGACTCGCATCCTGACAATGGCATTTAGCTCTCTATCATGTTGGTTCAATCTCTGATTCTTGCTTGTTAGAATCCACGTGTTCTCTTTTCGCATTTTTGGTAAGTACAACCCAAGGTTCTGGAGGTATCTGGTACTCTTTTGTTGCTTCTATTTCCGATGCCCATGAAAGATCGACTGACAATCCCTTAAGTCCCTTAAGTCATTCGGTTGGTTTAAGGGACAATTTACAGGAAACCCTTATATTTGATGGTAAAAAAGCATGTAAAAACCATTGTTTTCCGGTTTTCAGACTTCCCCAACAAACCAACCCATTGAGGGATTCAAAAGCAGAAGGTACCTCCTGGCAATTTCTTTTTCCGCACCTGTTGGTGGAGCCGGAGAGAGCCGCGGTAACTGGATGTGACATGGAACCATGGATACAATGTGGTGCCACCAATGGGTGTTGAACGGGTGTTTAATGGATGTTTAATGGTATCAATATTGAGATAAAAGCATATATATATATAATATATATATATATAAGTATATAAGCAACAATATCCAACAATATGATGATGTTTGTTGGTTCATAATTCCCATGAACTAGTTCGATGAAGCTACCATGAACTTTAGATATGTTAGCTATCAAAAACCAACCTAGCTACCTATGGGGCGCCACCTTGTAAGTGGCTAGGTGGTCATGAATCAAACTTGAAAACTCAGTGAATCACAGATTTGGAACTTTGCTGAGTAGCAAAAGTAGACCATCCACAACCCTTTTTCACATATAGCCATATAGTTAAGAGTGGTAATATGCCGACTTGTGATGGTTGAAAGCATGGTAAGACCCATTGACAACTCCAACTGCAAACAGGAAATGGAAGTCGTTTATTCTATGCGATGTTTCATGAATGAGTATCCCGCAAATGAAGAAATACGGCTGTCCAAGTTTCAACATGCCGACCAACACTCCAGGATGACCATTGAGTAGTTGTCGATCGCCAAGGATGGGTGTATGAAGGGAGCCCGGCTAAATTGTAGACGGGTCAAATTTGGGCACCCCATAGCACCCTGGATCCTCTTTGTCCAACACACCATGGGAACCAGTTGAGTCAGAACAGTGCTATACGGATTATTTTCATCCTACCATGATTAGGAATTCCAAATACATAATTAAATTTAGACAAATATTGGATAATATATTATATTGGTACTTGGTAATTGTATGAATCCCTATTAATTGGATTCATGGCCATCCCAAGTTTTGACTCACTGCACAGATGAAGCGTTGCCAAATCAAACCATACCAGCAAGTGGTGGCCCCGAATCACCGACTCTTTTGGTGGAACCGTGATGAGCATACAACAGTATGTACTGTATCTATACCTGTTTGGTAGCTTCAACCCATCCGTTGATCAAAAGGGGATAGAAGTTAGAAGGTTGGAAAAAAACAAAATATGAGCTGTTGTCGAAACTCTATACATAAGAGAACTCTCCTTCCATAGTATACCAGAGTTTTGACAATACCTCATATAATATCATATAATCAATCCTAGTATCAATCCTCCACTCGAGTTCTACGGATTTACCACACGAACTGGTCGCTATCGGTGTCAGCGAGCCCTGGAATTCCGCTCCTGGTCCAACTGGTCTTGCAGCTGCGTCCACACGTTTCGCAATTGCCTTAGGAGATGGGGACACTGGCAGTTAGTTCGCGATTTCAAGTCCCATCTGGGGTTGGTAGTAACTAACCCTTCAGGATCTATTTTGGTTGGTTAACCCTCCATTTCATGGGTCAAAACCTCTAAATCTTATCAGGGTCATTGCAGCCAGGTGTCTTCCAACTCGCGCTTTGCTCCTCGGAATCTCCTTCCAGGTCAATTTTTGGGAGAAAAACAGAACAGCCTTGGAGAAAGTATGGGGGTACTCAGTCCCGTACCATTTGCATACATCCACTTGTGGTATAATTTTGAGGGCATTTGTGTGAGTTTTGGGGCACATTGGATCAAATATGCAAGCACCTTTTATGATTTCAGTATGAGTCTGAGTCAGAAATTGAGGACCCCAAATCCACCAAATTTGTCCAAACTATGGCTATGTCACCCCTGGGGTACAGTAATCATGGCAAAAACTGGTTGGTTTCATGCCAAAAAACATAAGAATCTCTGGTCTCTAGGGACATTTAACAGTTTGCGAACTGGAAGCCATGGCCCATTTATATGATGGGCTATGAAACATGGTAATTTCCATAGCTATGTGAAATAGCCAAACGGTAAATTCCCAAATCCGTTTGTTGATCATCATTTTCCCAAGTGGTTATTTGATGGTTCTGGGCTAGCAAGGCCCTATTTGAGTCTATTTGACGACAAAGGATATATGTTGGGGTGAAACCACTGGGATTAGCAGAACGCACCGGCAGCCCTTTTCTCAATCCTGCTTTGGCAGCTGCAGCCTGCAGCGGTGTTTGGACAGGTGACAGAAAGTGCGGGGTTTGGCTCCAGAAATTGCTTGATGGTTCAGATAAATGGGCTTCGTCCTGAGAATCATTCCATTTCAGGGCCTTGAAAATTGGATTGAGACTCAAGAAACTATGACGAAAGGCGAATTGTATGATCAGTTCAAGCCAATCATTGTTTGGATTTTGTAAATCCACCAGCAATTGGTCTCTGCCCAGAACCCAGCAGGGCATCTGAGCAAGAGCTCCCAGACTTCAAAACATCGACCATATGTGATTCGCGGTATCAATTAGCCCCTTCATAAACCAACATAAACCAACACACAACTACCATGTGAATATATGTGAATCCATTTGACCCATAATTGCCAACATCGAGTTTGCTAATAATATGTTCCACCATTCCAGTAAGAATTTCCCATCATGTCCCCGTTCGAAAAAGCGCCTCACAGGACTCGAGTTCCTCCATCAGAGTCTTTTCCATCTCGGACAGCTGATCTTTGCCCTGGGCGACATGGGCACAGGTGGATGGGGGTGGTACCAACTTTCTTTTTCAATGGAGGATTTCATTGTGTAGATATGTCCGGAGAATCAAACAAGCATGGAGATTCTGATTTGGTTTCTTTGGCAGCGAGGGTCTGGGCGGAAAAAACACAAACAGTGAAGTGTTGTTTGGCCAACAAAAAACTGGAGAATTTACCAATTAATTATGATCTATAGATACATAATGAAACTGGGGCATAGGCATAAGTTATAAGCTTAAAAGCAGCTGGGCCAATGGATGTGGGTGCTTTGGCTAATCAGCCATGCCGAAAGAATTGGATCTACCACTTGCCATGACCGACAATTAGAAGACTGTTTGTGGCAACTGTATCTTTACATCGCGAGTTTGAGGTTGTCATAGACTGTGATTCATTGCTCAATGTGAAGACCACCTGAGCCAAAATTCCCCAACTCCAGGGAAGGAGATCTTCACCCAGTCTACTGGTTGTTCACTAATTACCCATAAATCATCGGCGGGCGAAGGTGTCGCCGGTGCTTCAAACACCCAAAACAAACCCTGTTTTTTTCGCAGTGTCCATGAAGGAAACCTAAAAGGTCTTTTTGGGCCCACTTAAGGCATTTTTGGAACCTCTTTCTCATAAAATGATGAAACATGTGATACATCTCCGTGAATTGTCTTCGGAATTGGGAAGGTAAAAGCCTCAACCCCCATCCTGAATTGTAAAGTCACCATGACACATGTTTGCGTCCGCATTTTTAGTGGACTTTGGTCTTGGTGCTTCATATCCACAATAAGCCGAATCTAGTTTTTCTCGATTAAATCACCATACGGCCTCATTGAACCACCAGTGTTGCCGGTTAAACCATGTTAAACCAACAATTTATAACAATTTGCTTTGTTAAATTCCAATTTTGAATGGTCAAATTCCAATTTTGAATGATTTAAATCACATGTTTTCTCAATGAAATCACAAATTTCATTGCTTCACCCTCCCTCTGCAGCTCAAACAGCGGCCACAAGGGGCCTGCGATCCTTTCAAGGCATGCCCAAAGCGCGCAGCCCTGGCAGTCGCCTGATTTTCGTGGCATAGAACCGTGCAGTTGCTGCTAAACCTCCGTTGGTTGAGGATTATTGGATTTTTATGTGGGTTTTAACCATAAACATATGGGGATGTAAGTCGATATAACTGATAAATGATGGTTGATTGATGATATTTTCAGGAATTATACACTATACTAACTTTCATATACTGTATATCGGAATATCACAATCCATGAACGGGGAATCCCGTTCTCAACCAACCAATAAGAAAGGACGATATACCCTTTGGCTATTCAACAGTTTGCTATGGAACATGGCCCATGTAGTTTGATGATTTCTGATGATTTCATTATTCAAATGGTGATTTTCCATAGCTACGTTGAATCAAGAAAGAGCAACTGAGCAAGTGATCTACCCATGATTTATGGAAGGTTAACAATCAAAATGAGACCCTATCCCATACGATTGTACTGGTTGGTGAAGAGGTATCCTATGAGCAAATAACAGGTGATATAAGTGTAGAGTGTAGAACCCACTAAGAATCACTATAATAAGCAATCAACCATCATTAATCAATGATATCCCCATATGTTTCAATACTTCAAAAATACCTAAAACACTTTAATTGATGTTTCACAGTTCATGAAAATCCCATCGGATTGGGTACTGTATCTTCCCACAACCCCGGGGCCCAGAACGGCCGAAGAGCCCGCCTCCTTCAAGCCTTTCAGCCAGGCATGTGATCGAGCCTGCTTCAAACAGGGAGATCAATTGGGTCAAAATGGTGGATTTGCCCCCTCCAAAAAAAGCGAGGGAGGCTTGGTAAGATTCAATGAACCTAAGTAACTAGGGGTTGATGGGAGTGATTGCTGCCAACACACCAACGCAAACACAAGGCAGAAACTGGGTAAAGAAAGAAGCAAATCACCAATTTCCACCCCTTGTGGCTATCATTTGCTTAGGGTTGGAGTAACCCTGCAACTTGTGGCCAATTAATTTTTAGAGGGAACATGGCGATGGAAAACACCATGGACGGGAGGGGGTTCCAAACTTTAAGGCAATCCGGGATGGGAACCTGGGCGAAAAGAACCCATTTGGTAGATGGATAATGATGTACCATCCCCATCTGGTGTTTTCAATATGGTAATGAGAACCCAATATAATATGGTAATATAATATAACCTATTATTGGTACCATCTATATAATATGGTAATAAGAACCCAATAATGGGCACCATCCCCATAGAGGTTTATTGAACATACCCCTAGTTGGGATGATTGAAAAGGGCCCACAAATGGATGGTTAATGGGATGGTTTATTCTGACTGTGATACTACTTCCAACTTAAAGGACTCATAAGTAATATCACAGAAAAAACCATTTATCATTCTGACTTATGAGAACTGTGATTTCTGAAAATGATTATCAATCACAGCATAAAGGACTTGCAGGAACACAGAAATCATTCTGACCAAGTGCTATCCCGTGGTTGCACTGCATGTGCTGATTTCTTCCTAGCATCAGCCAACTGAGATATGCCCAGATCGACCGCTAGTATCAATCTCCGTGGCTGCATTCTCTTGGTATTCCCAGAAGAACGGGATGTCGTAAAGGAGAAACCCACGCTTGATGTTCATGGTTTTTTGGGTCCTACCACACCTTGGTTTGGTTGTTCATACATTCATACCCATGTGTTTAATATAGTACCTGGGATTAAGCATCAAGCAACATACTCGGATACTCATCCCAGTTTATAGAATGGTTCATAGCATGCGCTTTTTCACCCACCTATATCAAGGATGTAGTTACTGTACCAAGTATTACCACATGTTACCACATACCCATCAAATGATCTGTACCACTGTCCAAACATGGTTTATGGGTCCAGTGGTCATGCCACTATCAACAAGGAATCCTGATGGCTAACCCGTATGAAAATGGGATATGTCCATCCCCAAATATAGGAAACTCGCCCAAATGTTTTGCCCCTGGCACATACGATATGGCTAAAATCATCTAAAATATCATCATTTTCGATGGCAACTGGACTTTTGTATACCTATAGGATATCTAGTTCCGAAGTGAGACATTCCCTTCTCGATGCTCTGGGCCTGTCTCTTGTTCCCCTTCTTCTGGCCGGTGAACCTAGCACCATGGTGGCGCTATGGCGCAATGGTGCTGTGGATGTCAAGCAGCGAACATGTGGAAAACACGTGTACATAAATGGGGGTATGATGAAGATGATGAAGATGATGAAGATGGAGATGATGATGATGATGATGATGATGATGATGATGGTGATGATGATGATGGGGCGAATCCACTTAGGGCTACTGCCACATGACCTCGAATGAAAATACCGCATGATCGATGGAGATTCTGCTGGTATTTCCCGACAAAACAACCCGGAAGAAAGTGGCTTTGGGGCCCATTTACCTCCCATTGGAAGATCAATTCGAGTTGGTTCATCCCAGTATTTCGATGTGAAGCAAGCTGAGTAACTGGTCTATATACAAATAAACCTAGTTCTTTCCACTTGTGACTGGAGGATCCTATTCACAACTAGGGAAACTAACCCCAGTTTCCAGTTCCTGATTGGGCTGATCTTGGAAGTTTCACTCCCACCGGTGCCTGTCACTTGATCTGCCCTGCGACCCATCTGAATCAGGATCAAAGGTGACTTTTTGCCATGCACCTGGCCATCACGTGGCACCACAGTCGGTTGAAGCCTGCTTTGACCTATGATATGGAGGTAAACCCCCCAGTTTATCAATATGGGGGGTTCCCAAAATAGTGGTATTTCATGGTATTTCCCTATATAAATGGTACCCCCTCCCAAATTAGTCAACCAGGCTTTATCAATCCGGAGTTGACATTAAAAGCTAGAGCAACCATCTACCACTGGGTCGATGTCCCGACAGGTGGAGGGGGTCATCAAACAATGATTAAGATCACTAACCATTGCAGCTTACGTGCAAAGAAACAAAACATCAAACAACCATCAACAGTGAATCACATTTACGATCTGGTAAATTAACATAAACCCTGGCAGATAGGGATTGGAAGATTAGTTTCCTCTGAAAATAGCTATTCTCAGGGTCTATGTTAATATACCAGAGGGTATTTACTTTGCAATCCCTATATGATGTCATATCATATCATAACATATCATATCCTATCGTATCAGAATCGTGTCTCAAATAATATTGTGTCATATCATAGAATGATATCATATCTATCAAACAGTGTCACAGCGTACCATGTCCACCTATCTCCCCTTTACTTTGCTTGTTCTACCTATTCTCTCATCTAATTGTCTGAGCTATCCAAGCTACGTATACCTCTCTACCTCTCTACCTCTCTACCTCTGTATCTATCTATCTATCCATCTATCTAACTATCTCATCATCTAACTATCTCATTATCTAAGTATATAAGTATCTAACTATCTCATTATCTAAGTATCTAACTATCTAAGTATCTAACTATCTAATTACCTAAGAACTTCCATCTGAATCCTTGAATCTCTCTAAATCTCTCTGAATCTACTGGCCATCTACACGTGCCCAGCCTGGAGGAAGGCCGCTTCCTTCGAGTTTTTCTTCCAGAGCCTGGAAAAATAGTGATCTATTCGCGATGAGAATGGAGCTTTCCTAAAATGTACCGCCAAATCATCCGATTTTTGTCGACCATTTTAGTTATGATGAAAGTTCGTTGCATGGTACGAGTAGAAGAATTGGATACACACATTGGGGTTAAAAAAATGAGATTCCGATTCTGACAAACCTACTGATGAATTGGATAAAATATGATAAAGTCAAGACTCAGGGACTTTTTGACCTAATCATAGATTTTGACCCTTTCCTGACTGGGATAATTCTACAAGCAAGATCGTCTTACCACGGGCATTTTTTTGGATGGGTGAAAATATCTGTGGAGGCAAATGAGAACGGTTAGTTTGATGGAAATATATGGGTCTCTGTCTCAAAATCTTTTTAACGGATGCACAATGATAAAGCATCCCCACTGCCCCCAAACATTTGATGGGCTGGCAAATCATTGCAAGTAACGGTATACACAATAACAAACCACAAAATCGGGATGTTTTTTTTTACTATTGTATATTATTGTTGTTCTCAAATTAGGCTCCGCGTGGTAGAAACTAAGCATGCAAACTCTACCATCTGGCTCAGGTTGGAAGACGCAATTTTGACACCATCATCACCAGATTTTGCGCATACCTCCACTTGACATTTTTTGCCATCTAAACTTGACATCATCAAATCTTAAATTTTGGGATCTGTGAAGTGTTTTTGGATTATCATTCTGTATCATTCTCCCCATTGGCTGGTTGAACAAACATTAAACATCTCCAGCCCTTCAAAACTGCGAACTCTGCTGGCCTGTTGCAACTGCTTCATCTCCTCAGGGCTCGGATCCGAGACGAGTTGGGGAAACGGGTCATTTCCGGGTCTCATCACTCTGGGAGCCTCCAGTAAACTAAGAGTTTGCGAAGTGGAAAATTGCCAGTTTCAATCGGATTCCAAAAACATATAGCTTTTTTGGAGACAACTGGATGCTGAAAAATCAGCCTGTCAGAGTGCAATGATTCACAACTGATCTTGGATACCCTGGAAAAAAAGCTGTGCGAATCATATCAAATCATACTCATATCTACAGTACTCAGACTCATATAGAGTATTATAGAGTCACATCACATCATATTCATAATATATTCATAATTTATTCATATTGTAAACATAACACAATCATATGAAATCCATTTAACCACCCAAGGCGTACCCCTCTTTTTGGCACACCATTCGGTCCACCTCCGGCAGTTCTCCTGTGCCAGCTGATCCATCAACTGCCGATCCGCATCGGAGTACTCAGCACCGCCTTTCGCGATGTCCGCAGTGGTTGCGCGGGATGCACACCGCGCTTAGGAAGTGGATAGCAAACATCTGAAATACCGAAAGATACCCCAGATCGAAATGGAATGTTCACACTTTTTTTAGGGTGATAAGTTATAAACCACTTTCGAACTTACTAGCTGAAGAGCACATCCAAGTACCCTCAGGCTGTCCTAACATGGCTGCGACGTCCATCGGAAATGCAAATGATTGACTGATTAAACCCCGGCATGTTTTTCCTGCCATGTTTGATTCACAAATTTCATTTAAACTATGTAATTCCAGCTGCACTGGACTGTTGTGAGATTGGTTTTGGCTGTCCCGGTTTTGGGACATACAATTATAGAAATAACTATAGAAATAACAGTCACTATAGTCATAATGGTATTGAGAATGATGTTGATAATGACAATAATTTAAGGAGTTTGGGGATCCTCTCTGAAAAACTTAAAAGAACAAACAACTTAATTACAGGTGGAAAGTTGGAAACTGTCATTGCTTAATCTGAGATGGTAAACATCATATCTAGCTTGATCTAGATGTACAGTACAGTATATATCAACTTTTGATGGTTGAAAACCATCTAAGTACATGCTCCATCTTTTTTTGGCTTAAAAAACTAGGTGTTGGTTTTCGTCGGGCAACCACAATGCAAAAACAACGCCTCTTCCATGGGTCTTCCCCTGCCCGCCTGCTTCCTCCCGTGCCTGGGCAATCCCCAGCCCGTGTGCAGCGTGGTAGTCGTGTCATTGTAAGATATACTTGGGATATAGTGAAGACAGTGTGTATGGATTTAACATATATATGGGACCATATAATCATATAATTGTTATATAATGGTGATAATCAAAAAATAAAGCGAAGAATCATGTCGATTGTCTAGGGATGTCATTGAGATAGAATGGGATAAATATTTACAATCTACATGTGGTACCGCATTTTCCAAATTAAACCCATGAACCTAGTGTTGCCAGTTGAGTTGTTCATAAATAATAAATAAACCATCCAAAACAATCAGATCTGATCTTTGGGTAAGCACATTTCTATCGCGTAAGACTAGAGATTTCAGCTGCAGAAACGACGAATTGAGCAACATGCCGATTTCCAACTTGAAAACAATTTCATCAGCAGAATACATCCATCTGCAAGCCCTGCTGTGATTGATGCCTCAATGTCATTGCTTTCCACAATCCGGCCATCGCTCAACGTGGCTGAACTTCAAAAATGGATCTTGCAAAACAAAAACCAAGATGAACCTTTGGGGCCACGTATCTTGGAAGCTTTCGTGTTTTCGTTTTCCAAGATCTCAAAAGTTCATCTTGAGAAGGAAACCAATCACTTCAACTTTTGAAAATGGATTGAACTTCAAAGATGGACCTTCCCAGATATGTGGCCCCAAGATGGTTACGTTAACCTCCCCAAAGTGTTGGTCGGTGCCACCGCAACGCATCAGGCTATCACAAGGCCCCGGGCCGCATGAAGCTCCTGAATGTGGACCAGAAGGTCCAGCACATGGTACTTTGGAGTGCAGTTGATGTTATTGACGAGTATATAGAACCATGATTACAACCACCATAAATTGGAATATAATGTAACCCCTATAATCCTACAAGGATATCCACTTATAATTGGAACTGCACTTGCAAGTATAGGTATACCGATGGAACCACAAAAGGCTGGTAATTTTTCGGACCCATTCCCTCGTTCCATATGAGCAGTGTTCAAAACTCTCTGTTCTGTCCCTTTATACTAGTTGATCTATAGCATTTCCCGGAATGGATTGTGATAATCCGGAATATCGGGTAGGAGAACGCCCCACAATCATCAACCAATAGGGGTTTTGAACACTGCTCATATATTGAATAGCCCAATCATGTACCCTAAGTCATGAATAGATTCAATACGAAATCAGGAATTCAAGGAGGAAGGGATTGCTAACTTGCTAAGCCATCCATTGTTTGGACATTTGAGCCAGAGCAATTCTTTGGAGCCAAATCACAATTGCATCACATAAAATGACTCAGACAATGAAGATGTTGTTGTCAACTATCAGGATGATTACACCGAAAATGGAATTGAAATCAAAACATTCCGAGAATGCGGGAAGAAACATGTGGGTCTCAAGAACATTCAAAAACAGACATGAATCAGCAACAAACTTGGGAATAATCAAGACGGACAATTACATAAAATTACCCTCTGGCAATCAAACGTGGCGGAAATACCTGAACGAAAATGGAGGTTTATAGCTGGGAAAATTGTCTATAAATGAACGATTTTCCATTGCCATTTTCGATTTGAAGTGCTATAAATGGTTGGTAAACTAACATAACTATGGAAAATCACCATTTTCAATGGGAAAATCGACTATTTCTATGGTCATTGTCCATAGTTATGTTAGTTTACCAGAGGGTATAGCGGAGGGTAGCTACGCAGCCTCCGAGAGTCTCATGAGGCTTTCATAGCCATCAAGCAAATGGCCAGCAGTGATCCTGAGCACGAAACAGCGCAACGCTCAACGTTATGTTTGTTGGTTTATAAACCCAATGAATACTATAGTCATAAGATCTTATGAGTATCATAAACCATAATTATTGGAGGTATGTGCACCAACTTAGCCATCGTAAACGGTCAACCCCACTTTGTAGATATGGGGATAATTTTCAACACACTGTGCACCACAAGAATTCCACGGTTGTTCGCTGCTTACGCGGTTACTATACCATGCTATATATCCCTTCTGGCAATTGGATATGTTCGAGATATGTGCACCAGTTTCTATCATCAACTATCAGCCACTTTCTTTCGGATCTTCGTCGAGACAGTTCCCACTTCATTTCCATGGTGCAACAGAACAAAAGCTGTTCCGAGCACCACATAGATCCAACCAGCGTCATAATATATGTACCATGGTCAAAACATGATCCCTTCCACCGCTAATCAAAAAATTCCAGAAATAAATGAACATAATGGGTGTATCATGGTGTATCAATGTGTATCAACCCCCAAAAAACGGATTCATCACCATCCCCCTTTTCTATGGCATATCTGCAAACACCCTTGGCGCCCCACAAGTTCTTGCGGCTGGATCCAAGCTCCTCCATCCTGAAGCGAGAATTCAGCCCAGGGCCCCAGGCTTCGGAGTTCACCATAGCATGTGAGTTCACCATATATGAAACCAATTTCATTAATGCTCTAATCACCAAAATCATGGGGGGTTAACAACTGTCTATCAGCATTTCACCAAACATGGGGATTAAAATCAAATGAAATAAGGATGTTCACCACCAATAATATAGGCATCTGACCAACAATTTAACTGGCATGTAGATGGATCTATGAACCGCTAGCCACTTCTGCTGGTTCGTAATCCTTATAGCTTGGTGATGAACCTTCATTTTAATCATTTTACTGGGTGATCACTAATCAAGATATAGCCACAGCAGGTTTGCATGAAATCCCATCTTAGTCCCCACTTTGGCTATATATCCATGTTTTTTCGTGGTTAAAACATAAGCAATTGTAGTGGATTGGACTGTTGGTCTGCCGTCCCCACTCCTCGTCTTCAGCTGGTCTAAGGAGATCTGGAGTTTCGAGGCCTTCTGCAGACCTTTTTTTCGGATGTTCGGCATCCACAAAAGGGTTACAGTATATACCATCTGGTAAATCAACATAGACCCTGGCAGATAGGAATTGGAAGATGAGTGTCCTCTAAAAATAGCTATTCTTAGGGTCTATGTTAATATACCAGAGGGTAACTATCAAAACTGGTGGAATTTACAACCAAAAATGATGGTATAATGATATGAATGGGAATATGTTTTTTTGAAATAATGGGGAACCCTCCAGCAAACTAAGAGTTTGCACATTCCAAAATCACCTTTTTAACTTTCAGAACAAACTGTTGGTTTACCAAAGGGGAGTTTAATCCACAAACAGAGCCTGCAAGCAGCGAGACATTGACCAGCAAACACTGGGACTTTAACCCAAAATTATGGTGAAACATTGGCATGTATAACTTCAAAAACCATCCAAAAACCAGGATCTAGCCTCCAACAAAAATGGTGATATAGATGCTAGGACAAAGCTTAGGTGTAGATGCGCTGCGCAAACATCTTCAGTGAGAAATAATATGTCAAATTGATCTGAACAAAATGGGAATGGATCAAAACGCTTTCAACACCCTGGTGAATGGAAGTTCATCCAGCTTGTCACATTGGCTTGTCCGAAAAATAATGGGATGTTCATAGTTCAAATCAATATCAAACATCAAATGTTGGGTCCCGTTTCAGAGAAACCCAATATGTTTTTTTGTTGGCGCTTTTGACCCATCACCAAATGGCTAAACGTGACCTAATCCTATGACTTGACCCATATCCCGCTGTAGATCATGGAAAAACAAACTGTATTTAGTACTTACCATAGCTCCCCAAGTATGGAAAATACATGAAAAATACATGAAAATACTAATATGTACATATGTTTACCAACTTATACCATGGATTTACCATATTTTTAAAATAGTGACCGTACCTGTACCTAACCCTTGTCCTGCTGGGATCTCCCAGCTGGCTGCCACTGAAGGTGACAGCGGCGAAGCACCCGAATGAAGACTTTCAGCTCCTTCCGGGAGAAGGCATGGATGATATGGGGATGAATCATGATGAATAACCTCAAATCACATGTTTCTGGTATAACCAATACCATGAATCCACCATTTTTTAGGTAGAAACATTTGAAAAGGAACTGATTAGGCTATGGATCAATACCTATGGCCTATGGATCTATGAATGCATGTTTTTTGAGAGTAAACATCCCCAGACATACCAGCGTTGTCTTGATGTTCACCAGGGTCATAGACTTTTTGACCCACCCCCATATTGCCAGGGTCATTGCCACGACACCCAAGTGGGCTCAATTAGGTGACAAAAACTACTGAAATCAATGGTCCACCGATCTATTATACTATATTACAAAATGTGGCAATTGGTTGCACTTGGTACAACTTGTTGGGAAATTCTAAATTTTCCCTACTCCACATTACCCCATTTGAATATTCTGTCTACACATAATCCAGGAGCACTATATGAATGCATCTATATAAAACAAAAATGATAGTAGTATGAGTAAAAACTATAGTAGGAATGCTATGAAATAATATGAAATAATTAAATTCAAAATTGCATAGTAACAACAATCATGGGAATAAGACAACAACACCATAGTGACACACATGTCTTTCATTCTCATCAAATTACAAGGTGGGCCCCCCTCTATAGCAAAGTTGATCTACAACTAGAATGACTGGGTTTTTTGAGTAGATATACCTACATTTCATAAGGGTTTTAAACCAACAAACATAGTCATAATTTTGATTGTATCGCAATAGTTATACCACTAAACACCATTCGGCACCATTCAGCAGCCATTAAACAACTGTTAAACAGCGGTTAAACAGCCATTAAACAAACATTGAAAAGCCATTAAACAGCCATTAAACAAACATTATCAAGCCATTAAACAACCATTAAACAGCCATTGAACACCATTAAACGGCCAGTAAACAGCCATTAAACAGCATTAAAAAAAACATTAAGCAGCCCCTAAACACCATTATATAAACAGACATAAACAGACACTAATTCAACCCCCTTTGAATCAACCATTCAATATCCCAATCTATGACTTTGGGCATGAAATCCGCTTCCGCGCATCTCTGCCTGTGGCCAGCGCAGCGACCTCCAAAAGTCGCACGCCGCTCTGCAGCCGTGAAGATAAGTCCTGCCAGATACGCAACTAGATATGTATATAATTGTACACATTATATCATACACATAATGCTATACAGTATAGATTTATAGAGGTATCTCTATACATATATATTTTGAATAGAATATCATCATTTATGTGCAAATGTGTATAGTTGTATATATATATATGTATATGTATATTTACATTATATATATACACATAATTCTATACAGAATATATATTTTATAGGTATCTAAATATATATATATGTATTCAATAAAATATCATCATCTATGTGCAAATGTGTATAGTTGTATATATGTATGTATATATATATACATTATATATATACATTACATATATATATATACATTATATATATATATATTATCATACACATAATTCTATACAGAATATATTTTATAGGTATCTAAACATATATATATATATATAACATATATCAAATAAAATGTCATCATCTATGTGCAAATTGTATATGTCTAATATGATTTGAACATACCTTTGGAGCATACCCCCAAGTCCCTCCGGCAAGTCCAACAAAAGGAACCCTTTCATGAACCCTCTTCTTGTCGGTATGCCCACCTGATCAGTCACAAAAACCTGGCCTTCAAAAACAGGCTGAAACGCCTCCCCAGACCAGACCTGCCAAAAATCCATGGGGTCAGGCGGTCAGGCGACATGCTTGTCGGGATAACCTGTTTTCCCAAATCCGTTCTTTTTTTAACCATTTGTGAACGATTTCACTGATGTTGACCACCAATTCTGGGCTTCCGAAATGCGATCACTCTCAGTCACCATAAATTGTGGCTGTAGCTTAACTGCCATATTTTTGCGGGTTCCACTTCCCTATCTTTGCTGCGCCGAGCGATCAACACAACGCTCGGCGCATTTGGGCGAAGGCGGATCCCCCAGCCCCACGCCACAGCTGTTGCGCTCCTCTCGAAAGTCTTCAGCAATTGACTTGGCCTGGCGGTGAAAAATCTAAGTCAGACTGAGGACTAGGTTACTTCTCAAATCCTCAAAGTTTTTTTTTACAGATTGCTACCAATGGAGATGATGTGCAATAGAAGTGGATCATCTTTTCCCTTGAGACAATTTCATGCCCTGCAATCTTCTCATGTTCAATGGATTGTCTAAAGATATTGAAGGGAAAACCGATAGGAAAGCATATATTTCCTCATCAAATACCCAAGTATCCTGTGAATTGTGGCTTTAACCAATTCTGGGACGTATGGTGAAGCATGTCCAAACCTATGAGATTAACTCTTAGGATGCAATCAGACTGGTTGCCCAATCAGAGGAGTTGCGCAAAAAACAATGATACTGTGGAAGGACAAAATATGACAAAATCCTGCACCAGTTGGTAACTATGGTTAACTACGAAACGCTGTACATAGTGGGATTAATATGCAAGGGGATAGACATGGATAGACCATACTGGTGCAGGATTTCTTCCATCTATAGTACCCTCTGGTTATTCAACATAGCTATGGAACATCACCATTTTTAATGGGAAAATCCACTATAAATGGCCATTTTCAATAGCTACGTTTAATTACCAGAGGGTATATTTTCCAATTTTCACCAACTGCATGGTAGGCGACCCTAGGTTCCCAATGTTTGCTGCTTTACTGCCTATCTCATCGGGCCAGATCATCAAAAAAACACATGATGTTTCAAACCCTTTAAACGACCTGAATGCGCGAGCGTGCGAAATTGGGAGATACCCAAAATAAACACTGCTAATGCAACAACTAGTGGTGAACCATTGGTTTTGTCTTAAATTGGGAGACTTCCGCAATGGTCATTCGAAACGAAAGTATAAACCATTGGAGTTTGGGGCACCCAATATTCTCAGACTAACCCCATGAAAAACTGAGAATCTTCTTGGTATGTAGCCTATTTTAGCCTATTTGGCGTACTCGTCTCAGCACAACGATCCTCCTCTTCTGCTGCTTGCAAGGCTTGGCTACGGTGAAGCCGACCACTCTGGCGAGCGTGCCTAGGAACTTGGGGATCATGACTGAAGCCGTTTGGGTGAAAGTCTATTATTACCAGTTGATTTTTTTTATGCAGCTATGGAAAATGGCCCATTTTATAAATGTACGTGATGATTTACCTGTTCCAGCGTTTTATGTTTTATGTGGAAACTAGGGTACCAGGGTCTTGGTTCATAGCCATGTCACTCAAGAATATTACTGTACTTTTGGCTGGGCAGTTGCTGCAAACCGTTTCAGAAAAGGTTGGTATATATCATGATCTATCTAAAGTACATGACCTACTGAGGAATGTGGGAAACCCAATCATAGGCCCCTTTTTGGGGTATGATAATACTATATTCAATACCCACCAAATGGTCAAATGAGGGAAATCCTCCACATGGGTATAGATAGAATGGTATAGAATGGTATATATAACTATCAACCATCCGGCTTTTTGTTGGCGCAACTGGGCTCTTTGGCCCGCAACCAATTGGGGACCGGGATAGATACTCAGATTTCCGAGCTCCAACCGGCTCCAAATCTGTAGCTTCACGGTTTCAGGTGTGGGTCCACGAACGCGTTGTTGAAAAAACCTCGGGTAAACATTCCCAGTTTCAGACCATGTCCAAGCTGAGTTCACCCGCCATGCCCAAGCAGTGCTCCGCAAATTGCCGGGGAGAGCCTGATGAGGCGCAGAAGAAATTCTGCCAGGGCCGAAATTAGATGTCCCCCTGCAAAAGACTAGATCTTTGGCTGCTTAGTGCTTCGGTTTTTCTTAATGCGTATAAAATTCTACAAATATACAACTAAATTGTGATATACTGTATACTATATATATATAATATATATATATATATCCATGTATTGCAATAGATTGGAGTACTACGTCGTACCCATCCAGGGAAGACTCCGTGAATGGTGGTTTGATCGCTGGGTCAAGGGCCCATCCCTGGTTCATCAGCCTTCCCCATTAGAAAGTATGTCAATCCTAAACAAATAGACCCTGACTATTCATTGAAAGGTAACCCCCAAAAGTGATAAATTGCCATTCAAATGGGCAACCCCGTATCCCGTATCTATAAACTCGGAGTTTATTGTGGTCTATTCATCCTAGGGCTAGCGTTAACATTAGCCATAGATTTGGGACAAAAGCTTGCAATTTGTTGCTGAGAAACACTGCCAAGGGTTCGTAGGATGTCTTCCACATCATGCAGTAGTCGCCATTTGTCGCCCTGTCAGACGCGTCAGTCTGAGGCAGGTAGAGGCCCCAAGGAATGAACTGTTTGGGAGGATATGGAGGGGTTGGGGGAAACATGGCAAATCTCCAGTGCCCTGTTCCCCAGTGTATTAACAGGAACAAATCAACCCACTCAACCGTACTCAACCAAGGGGTGCCCTTGGTTGAACATGATCAGAACAAAAGCCAGTCCACGAAGAATGGAATACAAGGATAGGGGGTTCGATTCACAGAAGTGCACATCATTCACATTCACTGACTAGATTTCATATGACTTACTACCTCATGACTGTATTTGACCGCACCATGTCTTTTGCTTTCTGTTCATCTGATAAATGTGTGTGTGTGTTGCTTTTCATATGCCACATTGATTCCCCAATTGATTGCAGCTCCACCGTGCTCCACAACCCAACACCTGGCGTGTGTTTGAGGACATGAACTTCTGCCTTAGCCGAAATCAGATGGCTTCCGGACTGTAGGAATCTGCAATCAGTAGCTCAACTATTACGAATCCCGGAATAAATCACAACTTGGACGGAAAGGCATACCAATGAACGTGGAGAAAATTGGTTTTGATGTGTCAAACTGCCAAAAACCATGAAAGCTATACAGTATCTATACTAGCAACGCCTCCAAGAAAATAGGTCTGTCTACTTTCTTTCCGTTGGAACACCTCTAGGGTTGGTGGGACTTTCCATCTAAAGTCAGCTGTGATGCTTCCAATTTAGCGACGTACAGATTAGGGCTGCAATCGGTGGGGGGCAACATGCCACAATGACTTCATGATCCGCAGTGAGGTGTCCGGCTGTAGATAGGCTATTAATTTTCAAACACTGCTCAATTTTCCATATGTATAGGCTGAATGATCTGATAATCACTGAATGATCATTTTGGGCAAATATCAATTTTCAAACACTGCTCATCACCGGCTGTATAATTCTGTATATAGGCTGAATGATCTGATATTTGCCCAAAAGTGCCCTCTGGAAACTAAACATAGCCATGGCACAGTGGCCAGGAAAGTAGATGATTTACGTCTTATCTCATGGCCATTTTACCAGAGGCTATGTTGGATTACCAGAGGATGCAACATTTTTTACCCGTTGGTAATCAAACATGATTTGCTGGAAAGTAGCCCATTTAGTTCGGCGATATTTTTCCATTTGTTTTGATGGTATGTTTGGTTCTGCTACAATTCATGGATAAACATTATGTTTTTGGGTTGCCATGACTAACAACATTTTGTACAGTTGTACATATCATGCTTGGGATTGTTTGGGTATGGATATAGCAACCCAAAGAAAAAGGAAACAATATAAAGAAAACCTACTATACTAGCGGCAAATTTCTTTTCTATCCTGTTGCGGGGGTGGTCCAATCTCAGATAGCCTGCGGAAAAGGGAGACATTCATAAATGTCATCAAAGTTCAACCAGCATATGAGATATTTGATATGTGCGTGCTTTATATTCTTCACCATGTTTGCCCTCCGGTAATCAAACGTCGCAAAGGAAAATCCACCATTTATAGGTGATTTTCCCATGAAAACCCCATTGATATAGGATGTTCAATTGCCATGTTTGATTACCACAGGGTATAAGGTGAGGCCCCCTATATAGGCAAGTTGCCTTGTAACTTGGCTAACGTTTAGGTGTATGGGGAATGTAACTATACTTGGTAGGTTGACAAACCCACAAACATACCCGTGGGGCCTCGCCTTGTAAGGCTTCATGACCCACCAAAAAATTGGGAATACTAGGAATACTCCATGGGTAATGACTGGGTATTTCATGTGGTCAGTACCCTTTCATATGGCGATTTCTGAGCCCCACAACTCGTTCTGCCCCATGGTCCCCATGGTCCCCGTGGTACACTGTGGCCCCGAGCATGGCATTGGTCAAGCGCCCCGCGGCGGCTGCTGCACTGGAGCTGGTGATGCAAGGCCTGAGAGGAAGTGAACACTGGGAAAGCTGGACATTTTGAGTATAATCCAACTCACATACCTCACATCCTAGAAACAAGTTACTATCTTTTTGATTCTTTAGATACTAGCATTCTGTAGCACTATTACAGCTATATAATGGTAAAACAATAATAAACCATTATAGGTGATATAATAGTGATATATAAACTATACAGTTTGCTATGGAAAAATCACCATTTTTTATGGGAAAATCCACTATAAATCACCATTTTCAATAGCTATGTTAGTTTACCAGAGGGTATAATCCAACTCACATAGCTCCCAAATCACCATAAATAGGTGGTATGTTCACCATTCCAAAATGGCTGGTTTATGGCATTGTTTTACCCACATTATAATCCAACTCACATCCTGGAAACACGTTACTATCTTTTTGAGGATCTTTTTAGGGTTTACTCCAAGCGATATGTTGGTGAAATTGTCTACTTGAAAACCCGAGCTTGAACATGTTCAACCACTTTTATCCATTGCGCAATGTATTTCATTGGTCAATTTTCAAGCAAACTGTTTTTCATGTTGTGGTCTTATTGAAACAACAAGGCCACTCGGTTTGGCTGATTGACAAAGGTAATCAACCATTGCAGCCGTCTATTGAACTAATGAGTACCGACGTATCATATCATTCAATGTATCACTCATGAGTATGTAGAGAATAGATTGTCAATTGATCAATCTTTTGAAATTCATTGATTGGTCAATCAATAAATGTCCTATCGACCATCGGAATCATCCGTTGATTCATCATCCAACTGATGCGAGCTATCGACCATTGTCTATGTATGTACTTATTTCATTATACACGGCAACAAAAATCATAGAATAGTTTTTTAATAAATTAATGTAGCAGAATATCCCATGGTACATTCTTCTATATATTTCTATATCTATCTATTTATGAATAGATGTTGGTGTGTGTGTTTGTCCACCCCTCCAGCATCACTGATCATCACCACATATCACCACCCAAAATGTCAGGGTCAGAGAACTGCCAGGTGCCCTTGAGGATCTGCTGAACACCCCCAGCAGGCAAGGCCGACACCACAGCGGATTCGTGGGCCTGGGATTTTCTGATGTTGTTTTCATGGAGTTTTCATGGTTGTTCATGTTTGCACTATGAATGGCTGTTTAGAACTGAGAAAAAAAGGTGGATCATGACGTTTAAATACTCTCAATTCACAACTTTTGACCATTACAATCGTAAACAAGATGGGCTGGGAATGACAATCAGGGGATGGGCGTGTTCAAATTGAAGGAGATGGAACATATGAGTGTTTTCACATTGACCATTTTGCTGGAAATAAATGGGCAGGGAACGACACTATAAATCTACAGACATTGATTCAACTGATCTGGGGTTTGATGGGATGTTCATGATTTTGTTTCAATTTGAAGCATCAATCATGGTGGACTACTTTTCACCATCCAAAAAAAAGGCGTGCGAATGACAATCATGCATGTATATATTTATCGGGCAAATGACAATCATGCATGTATTTATCGGGAAAGATAATCATGGATCATTGAAGATAACCATCAGATACTGTACAAAGACCATCAACATGGTTTGTGAAAACTGGAGATTCTTCTTCGGGATTCCAAGAAGCCAAAGGACCAAGACCATTTAAGCAGTTTTTAAAAGCCCGTGTCAAAAACTGGATGGTTGGCAGGGATTGCGATTCCCACTTTGGGTCATGAGAATCCCCAAAAATTATTGGAACATACTGGTGAGTGCAGTTCCAATGATAAGAAGATACAAGAATCATATAGTGAGCGAATGTTGAAGAGATTATAACCTAACTTTGGATGGTTGTTACCATGGTTATACTTATGTTTTTCACCCCAACTTCAGCCCCAACTCATCCACCAATCGGGGTAACTTGGTCTGAGAGCCAGGCCGACTCATCTGCGCCTCAATCGGATCGATTTATAATATATATATCCCAGAGGATCGAATGTATGGTATTATTTGCTACATTCACGGATGTTCGTTTATAAACGATGTAACCGGACGCATATCGGACTCTTTGCTGTTTCATTTATGACTTTTGCCTGGTACCCATTTATGGGTTCACCCCCCCCTCACAGATCACCATATCCCTCACTCAAAGCTCGATTTTCACACTCTTTGGCTTCAAACGGTAAGCACCGAGGCGAATCAACCACCGACCAAG
>BGPT01000699.1:315472-329625 GCA_003297045.1 Symbiodinium sp. clade C Y103
TGGCTGCGATCTCCTTGTACTTCTGCACCACTTCCGGTGGGCATCGAGCACCTGAGATCCATCGGGTGAACACAATCCAAATTATTTTCTCTAATATATTTTTTTTCTTGGGAACAAATTCCAAAAGTCAAAACCAAAAACACACCCACAACATCAAAGTATTCACTTGATCAGACAATGCACTTTTGACCGACCTGTAGAATCTCATGTACGCATTCTTCAATGCTCTGAGTGCCTCCGTCTCATGGTCCTCCTCGTCANNNNCCTGGTGTCTCAGCTGGTGTTGTCGCAGCCGGCGTTGGCACAACTGGAACCACAGCCGGCACCACAGCCACATCCGCAGTTGGCGCTGGCACCACAGCCACATCCGCAGTTGGTGCTGGCACCACAGCCACAGCAGCAGCTGGTGTCGGCACCACAGCCACATCAGCAGCAGGAACTGGAGCCAAGGCAAACTCCTGAGTCTTCACAGCCGGCACAGGCACCATGTCAATGGTGTTCTGCCGTGCCAACGCATGGGCCACATCCTCTG
Organism: Symbiodinium sp. clade C Y103; assembly: GCA_003297045.1. Lineage (NCBI taxonomy): Eukaryota > Dinophyceae > Suessiales > Symbiodiniaceae > Cladocopium > Cladocopium sp. clade C. The sequence goes on from BGPT01000699.1 coordinate 316,005, forward strand.
CTGTGGGGCTGTTCACAGTTGCCGGCACAGCAACCTCAAGGCCAGGTGGCCCACTTGATCCATCACCAGCACACGTCGATGTACACGTCGACACAGCCACCTCAGCTGCTGGTTGGCCATCAGCAGCCGGCTCCTTGTCCTTGTGGAACTTCTTCCAGAAAGCTTTGTACCCATCTTTCACAGCCTCAGTGGATACCTCCATGGCATCACTGCTCGGAGGCAGTGGCTGAGTTGGCTCTGGTGCAGCACGGACATACATAGGCTCACCTGAACCTTTGGCTTCTGATTCCACTTGTGCAGCTGGCTTCTGAAAGTGGCCCTGCACAACAGACTCCAGCATCCCACCCAAGCAGCCAGGGTTGGTCTTCAGGATCGGGTTGTCCAGAAGCTGTCGCAAGGCCTCTGCCACCTTTCAGGGAAGACAGATCTTGGGAGATGGGAGTTCTATATTATATACATCACTTGTTTTTTTTCAAAACAGCGGGAACATTGGCACACTCAGGAAAAGGGTTCCAAAATACCACCGGGCCTCAGGCGAACACTGCACCCAACCATCTTTCACCGCAGTAGCTGCACCATCAGATCCACTGCCAGCCGGGGCACTGGCACCATTCACTGCAGCTGCATTCATGGCACCGTTCCCAGCAGCTGCATTGGCACCATTCACAGCAGCCGGTGCATTGGCACCATTCACAGCAGCAGCTTCAGCCACAGCAGTAGCAGCTGCACCACTGGCAGAGAAACTGGGAAGGTGAGGTACCACAGGCATCGGCTCCACTGGCTTCGCCTTCGGAGACGGAGAGTCCTGATGTGCAAACAAAAAACAAGAACCCACTCCCACACATCACATCACAACACATCACATCACATCACATCACATCACATCACAACACAACACAACACAACACATCACATCACATCACATCACATCACAACACATCACATCACATCACATACATACATATATATATATATACTATATATATATATATAGTTTCTTATTTTTATAAATTAGTTAGCGACAATATGGGAATTTATCACTTGATGTCCCCATGTTTTTCTTCCAATGGATTCAAGCTCCACCCATATAGCCAAGATTCCACCAACATAGGCTGAGTGGCAGGAATGGTATCATCCTCAGATCAATCGACAGTGAATAGATGTAAATACTGGGGCTTGAAGAACTATTACCACCCACCCCTTTTTGAGATGTAAACGTGTAGCCAAGATTCCAGCTGGGTGTTCTGACTCTCCGGGATAACTGCTGGTTCCTTAGACCACCAATTGCAAGGACAATCAATTTACCCTGGGTTGTATCCAAATGGGGTATTGATGCAAAGTTCATGGAATATGTATTGTAAGTATAATGAGATACACTAAGGGGATTTTGGTCCATGGCCCAACCCTAAAATACAACCAAGAATCCATCTGGGTCGCTGATGGTTCAGCTCCAGCACTATCATCATCTCCAGCAACTTCCTTAGCTATAGGGTAACTGAATCGGCATACCCAGTGAAGGATCCTCATAATGCCAGCATGGTCCAAATAGTTTTNATATATATATATATATATTAGATCCAAGATGCTGCCGGGATAGTGTTCTGGGTATCATCAGGCACAACCTTAGATGAGCATGTGTGATTGTTACATTAAAGTTGTTTTAGATTATGGATTTCATTGCGGATTAACTGTCACCTATATTAGGCCTGTTTGATGGGTATAAATACAAAATAGGCAATGGTTTGTTGTTTTCTCCAAGCAACAGCTGGGAACAGATCTCGTGGTTGGGCCGGGCTGATTAGGTCACTTTCCCTGAGCATCACCCGTTTGGCATCAGGGGTAACCTTAGAACCCGGGNAGAGGCAGCTGAGAGGGAATCCTTCACCAGAGCCCGCTTGAGATCCTTCGCAGCAGGGGTCTGCACCACAGACATCAAGGTCTTCCTCCGGGAAGCATTGGCCATGGCTGCATTCATAGCCTGAGATTTTGCATTGTGCGGATCGCTGACAACATTTTTCAGGATCCCCGGCACAAGGTGTCGGTATTTGGCTTGTCAGCTCTCGGATCATACGTTAAACAATGGCCACCGACTTCGCATTGCCAAAGATATCAAGGAGACCAGTGAGGGCAACACGACCACTGGGGCAGTCAGGGCATACATCAGGCCAGGTGCAGCCCAGAAACCTGCAGCAGAACATCTTCCTCTGGTGAATCCGCTGGCAACGACGCCATCAGAAGCAGATGGGATAAGTCCCCTCAGCCTGTCACCCCCCCTATGAGTCCAAATGGCTCTATTATTACATGAGATTCATCACAATTCACGCCAATTCACGCTAATTCACGCTGACCCCCAGAGTCATAAATGAATGTCTGTTCTCAGAGCTGACATTGGGCCCAATGTATGATCTCAGATGCGACATTCATAAATGGTTTTCACGCTAATTCACGCTAATTCACGCTGACATTGGATAATTGATTTTTTGTGCCAAAACCTTTGTTTTTGTCTACGTACCCCTCATTAAGAGCTAGATTTTGAAGCTTCCCCACTGCACCACAGGTGCAGCGCTGCCATCTTCGCTGCCATCACCCAAGCAAGCCAGGAATCCCAGCTGTGGCAAGTGTTTTGGCGGCGCTGCTTAACGATCGGTGATGCACACCACAAGTCGAACTCATAGGCCAGGCCAGTAAATTAATGAATAGGATCTTGAATAGTGAATTTTATGTGGAAATGAATCAGTAACCCACCAGCCCAACTGTCAATTGTGGTGTGGAACTTCAACGAGCTGTTCTAGAAAGGTGTTGTGATTTGTGTTTTCTTTGGTTTCCTCTATGATTTGATGGTGGCTTCTGTTAATAAGTTATATCTTTACCACATTTTCTATTTTTTTCATCACAACACCTTCATAGACTAAAAAGTCACAGCTGTGTCCCATTCAATCTTTCACTGATGGAGACATGCCAATTACTAATTATAAATAATGTGATTTCACCATCACAACGGAATCCCTTCTACCGGATTGAAACGTCCTTCCTTGACTTCTGAAACCAAGAAATCTCTGATTGCATCCAACTCCGCATGGGCCCAATCGAACGGAGGCACCTCAGATGTCCCGGTGCGAGTAAATCAAATGCCCAGTGCACTCCACATGAACAAGGTTTACTCCCCCCCTACATATAGAATATATAGCGATATATTCTATATGTAGGGGGGGGGAAGTTCCTATTATATTTACCCAGTAGTTTATACATGCATCGATCCCTCCTATAGGTACCACCAGCATTAAACCCCAGAATATGAAAAGATATATGTGGAGTTTTACTATATATTGCTGACTATCTGGAAACCACCTTGATTGTTTTCCCTTGATGACAGACTCTAGGCCCTGTCCCATGGGTGTGATTAGTAGCTGGCCTGGTATAAATAAATAGGTTCGACGGTGGATAAGTCACGGGGATAATAAATTAGGCCGATTGCACAACTTTGGATGACTTCCGGCTGCTCGACAAGTGCCTACACTGAGGCTCGGCAGATTGGATTGAGGAGCACGGGAAGATGTGCAGACCTAGGAGCTCTTACAAGAAGACCAAGAAGGTGGCCTCTTCAGGACGCAGACATCACAGCGTACGGCAGGTTGGAGGCGCTCGATTGACCGGGCAAGTCACACATGAGGTCTCTTGACCAGAACGGCATGTGGCTTGCCCGGTATTGCTTGGGCAAGGCCTGCTAGGTAAACCTTCGCAGAGAGCCAAGCTTCGTGCCGAAGTCTTGAGCCTGTTGCTTCGGCAGCATCAGCGCTGGAGCTGAAGGACGTGACGAGAGCGGCGAAGTTCTGGGTACGGCCCAGAGTCAAACCCTTGGGCTCGCTGGGACCGACGATTTGTCCCCCATATGCGTGGTTGCCTCGGCCAAGTTCTACAGACGCTTCCCGACCCTGCAAGAGGCCTTCGAGGTAGGCAACAGCAGAAGACGCTCTACTTCTTGGAGACGAAGTGCGACACATCCCATGAGCAGGACTCACAGCCAGTTGAGGCGCCTGTTCTTCTCCACCATGCCATCACGCATATAATTTAATCTATAGGTAGTGATTAGATCGATTAGCCTGATATAGCAGGGAAGGACTTAGATCTACTTGTCAGTTTGATCTGATTCAATGCATATGGGTATGTGGCCCTACATCTTGTGCCAAGGCACCAATGGCTGCATTGATTTCAATTCGTCGACAGTCTTCGGCAGATCAAGGTAAGGCAATTCACCAGCAGCCTCATTGGCAGAGAATTTCTGGGATATATTGGATATAGCCATCAGCTGGAAGGATCTAGATATATATATATATATATAGCTATATAGGGAATATATAATATATTATATTATATAATATATAATAATATATTATTATATCCCATCACCATTTAAGTAATCCTGCTGCCAACTCCTGTAACCAGTGATCAGCTAATATATAGCCAAAGGAGCCCATAACGCAGTCTGGTGGTGCACCACGAATTCACAGAACTCTTGTGGATAGGCGGCTGATCCTTTTAATGAAGGCCCTCCACACCTCAGCAACTGGTGTACCAGTAGTACCCCAGGATAAACAAATAAATAGAGTCATATGGGATTGTGGCATGGGCTGCTCATATCCAACAGCAGATCCATGATATCACAGCTATTGGTAAGAAAGTAATACCATCAAAGTGATAGTTATTGCCACTACCGTCGACTGGCTATCCAACTTGAACGTTATTGATCAAATAGTTCAGTTCAATTTGATTTGAGTCCCTGACACCTTGGTAGCACCAGTGACGGCATCCTGGGACTTCTTTACCATGCCAGATTCACCAGATTTTGATAGCTCCAGCTTCTTCTCAGGGGTGAGGGTTCCACTGAGATGTTGGATCCATTGCCTCACTATGAAATCGACAGATCCCCGGATCATTTGTTGGACAGGCATACTGTGCTACGTGCATCTTGAAGATCTCAGTGACTGACGGGCTTCCCAGAAGGTAGCTGGCTTTCGGTGTCGGGCTGCCATATAGCCCCATCCAACTTAGATTGGGAATTGAATCACGACTCACTACTTCAGGATTTCCAAGATGAATTCAGTAACAACTAAATTGGCCTAGGCACAATCTTCTGAAATTGATGAGGTCAACCCCACCATGTTTCCTGGCCCATGACTCCATCGCCAAAACGATATGTTGGATGTAGGGCATCATAACGAGCCGGCTACTGCTCGGCTGTTCTACCTGAGTAACGGATCATGATGTCTTCAGAGTTGAAGTAGTTATAAATATATATAACAAGTCCACCAACTTTGCCGCAATATATCCCAGTGGGTAATATAATATGAAATGAAACCACCCTGCAATCCAAGAATCGGTCCAATGAATCTGCAATGCAATGCATAGCAGAATCACCAGACTAAATCTGGCCAGAAGACAATTGGATTTCATAGCCAATGGACCTGGGACCCAGCATAGAAGGAATGGGATGATAGTTTGAAAAAGTGGATTAAGACCGGGATGATAGTATTTGTTTGGAGTAGTTTTTTGGGATATAGTCTGATCAGTCATGCATTAATGATCTACGCAACTATGGCGGAGCTAGATGCAGTGCCGGCTAGCTGGTCAGCAATTGGATCCAGCAAACAGAAGCCCGTCAAGGGCCAGCATCAGCTTTCCTTCGCATGGGTTGCAGATACGCAGAGCCGTCCGCTTTGGAAACGCACAAGGCAAGGCTCGTGGCGTCTTGACTCCAGCATCCACGAAGGTGCTTTTCCCACGTGTACGTCGGGCCATGAAGGAGCCCCGTGCGCCCAGCAGGCCCACCACACCCAGTACGCCTACGGCCAGTGCACGGCCAGTGCACCCTGGGGCAATGCAGCAGTACGCAGGAAGATGCGCAGGAAGACAGTGCGCTCGCTGGATCGCTTTTCGCTTGCAATATAATTAATATATATATATAAATAATATATAATATATATCAAATATATCTATTAGAATATATATATTATAACATGTACATGAAGATATCTATTATATATATATATATATTATATATTATATATATACATATAATAATACAATCTATGTATATATATATATATACACATCCCTGAGGATCCCTGTAGCCCATTACACTACATTCCCCATGTCATTCCTGAGGCATGAATGGCCTAACTTTTTGTTGATAAGTCAATGAATGGGACGAAATGGATCTCATGAGATTTCCAATATTGTTCCAAATAGGACCCCATATCAGTAACCAGGTTGGTCATAACTATAATTATATTGTTATCATTCTTTTCCCTCGATCTTATTGTATTATATTATAAGGCTCTATATCCCCGATCAGTTGTCTTCAGGGCTAGCTGCAGCCAGTTCGTCGAGGCTACATCTGCAAAGGCCGCCTGTTGGGTACATGTTTTGCTAGACCCCCAAGATAAATTCAAGACAGGCAACCCCCTTCCAAATATACCAAGGCACTGATCTTCGATCCCAATATGGATAAGTGTCGGCAGTGGCTTCCAGTTGATATCCATATAAACCTTAGATTGGATACCATCAGTGTGACACTGTCTTGGATTTATATTCAGGCACCCAAGATATATTATATATTTTGGAGGTGGGAATGGGAAAACCAAATTTTTTTTACAAAACCCAAATTGAGACACGTCACCCGTTGCATGGATGGCCACCGTGCATATACCCACCGGGTTTCACCCTCATCACATCTCGGATCGCAACCAAAAATCCAGTGGTACTGGAGAAGTCATTATCAGGTCGCCCATCATAATCGTACCAATGGCTAGCAAAGCCATGCTGACCTCAACCCCATGTGTGTTGTTGTTAAAGTTATATCAATCCAGAGCCAACACCCCTCAGGTAAATTTGTTTGTGTGATATATATAGATCTATATAGAACCCCGATATGATTTACTTTTACCTGAGGGTGATATGTGTTTTGTGTGTGTGTGTGGGGAAACCCATAATCAAATAAGCATCGGACGAAATGTCGAAGTCATGCACACTGTTTTCACATCCAAGGTTCACGGACCCAATGGTGCCCATTAGCCACAGAGACTTGCTGCAAATAATCACAGCAATGAATCCTTAGTTTGGACGGGCACGGTTATCCAGCTACAGATCTAATACAGGTCCAGTTGCTGAGGATTAATATGAAGATTAATTAATGCAAAGTATTATACTCTTTGCATTGCTTAATCTTCAGCCACTGGACCTGTTGCCCATTGGGTGTGGCGTTGTGTTTGATAACTGCTGTTTGGGAATAGATTGCATGCAAACAAGCAGTTACACACAAAGTTGGGGGTTCGACTCCCTCCAGGTCCGTTGTCTATATCTATCTCATATCATATTTCTGGTGTTCAAGGGCCCCCCCCTCCATGATCAGACTCAACAACAAATGCCAAGTGTCAAGATGGGCGGACCCCCCAGCAGAAGGATGATTGCAGCAGCTCTCGCTGATAGGCCAATGGGACGATCCATTTGCTCCATCGCAGGACACAGGAAGGGAGGTACCGGTGGAGGCAAACTCAAAAGGTGACTTAATGGTGAAGTAACTTATTCCTTCAAGGTGGTTCTAATCAAACTGTGTTTTTAATAAAAACCTTTAGTGCTGCTAGTAATTTATAGCCAGTGCTCATCATAATCTGTTTTTAACTGTGTATATCCAACCCAACTGAAAACTGGAACCAAACTTCAGGCACAGGGGCAGCCGCTACAGAGGCTAGTTCTGATGAATGGGCAGTTGACAGCAACTACAACCACGCCGCTCTAGATGTTGGGTTTCCTGGGTTGCAGCTTTGCCTACAGCTGCCCTGGCTGGGCTACATATATATAGCAGATGGCAGCCGTTCACAACAGTTACAAGAACCCGGTGGTGGTCATTAGCAGTCTGGGCCCAACCCACCGGATGGTCCTAGCTGTCGAACAACATGGGGACGCATGAGTTCACCCCTACAGTAGTTGTGGCCACTGCACATGATGATGTGGCACAGTGGCTGCAAGTGGACTGGCACATTTTTTCGACGAGAAGTTCATCGTATCGATCCATCGCAGGTCAAGATAATCTACTTCCAATTGGTCATGATTTCACATGGGCCATCGGTACCCCTGAGTCTAGGATGATGTCAAATAACCATCCACAGGAATGAATTTGGGAACCAGTAGTGTGAATTACACAACTGGGTCAGAGCCTTTGCTCCTCTTCCCCCCCTTGAAAAACCTATTTGGATGGGTTTGGCCATTTGGCACAACGACGAGCCAGATCCCAAGCCACCAAGTGTCCACCACGTTTCTTGATGGAAATGGTGACCCCATGGGAAGTGTTCTTGGTCATTCCCGAGGGCAACGGCTCCTGGGCATTGTAGATGTAGAAGGATCCACTCCACCACCTCAGATAATCGGAGCAGCTCTGACTGTCATAACATGTTATAACCTGGAATTGGATCAGCTGGAAATATGGTGCTTATATTCTATAATATAGCTTACTTCCCACAAGATATAATCAGAATCCTCTGTCTTGTTTATCCATCACTTTGATCAAATGATTAGTGAAGTGTTGTGCAAATTGACCCCTTTCAACCACTTAATTTAGCCAATGGGCAGCACTCCAATCGCAGAAGCATTGGGGGCACTCTTCGGAGGAGGCAGAGTAAAGCTCTTCTTGTACCCATCATAGTCAGCAGGAATGGGAACTCCAGCTTGCTTCATGAAGGGCTCCTAAATGGGGAATCAGCTTTGTCGGTACCGGTATCATGTTTATATATATATATATTATATTGTTATCATTATTATATATTATATATTAATATTAAGAACACACAAGTGTTTCAACATATCCCTGAAGGGGTCCTGGTCTTTCCAGCGTTTCAAGATATCATCGGGGGATGCCTTAGTTGACTTCCTCTTCGGTTTGGCCTCTGGTTCATCCCCATCAGCTTGGTTATCATCCGCTGGGACCTCCTTGTCACCCTCACCCTCACCCTCGGCTGCTGCCTCTGGCGCTGCACCCTCACTCGGCTCCACTGAGCCTGCAGGAGCTGGTGGATCAGCCTCGGTCTGCTTGCCACGCTTGCGCTTTCGGGTCTGTGCCTTGGGCTTGGCCTCCTTGGGGACCGGTGGCGGCACCTCTTCACGCATAGCTTTTTTCACCTGCCCAGAGGCCCCAAAAAAATAGTGAATCAGAATTGTGTTTGAAACCATGAGATATATTGATAGAGACATCGGCTCCCTTTTGTGTTCCCCACCTTAGCCTGGGCTTGCACAAGATCATCATCCACACCCTCTGGTGAAGGCTCACATAGCTTCTCGAGTTGTGCCTGCAATAAGCAGGTGGGATAAGTTATGGGATAAGTATGACCAAATGATTTGTGAGGATACTGAGATGTGAGGATACTGATCTGTTCAATACAAAGCAGATTGATATTCAAATAACATGTCTTCTNTGGGATAAGTATGACCAAATGATTTGTGAGGATACTGAGATGTGAGGATACTGATCTGTTCAATACAAAGCAGATTGATATTCAAATAACATGTCTTCTGGGTACTGTGCGGGAAATAGTGAGCTAGGAGAAGATACTATTGGTTAGATAATCTTATGTGTTTCGAAACAGTGGCCTCCAAGGAGCCATCAACCACTGTCGTACCAGACATCAACGGTTTAGACTCCTGGATAAAGATTCAGGTGCGAGGTGGTAGCAANAACCACTGTCGTACCAGACATCAACGGTTTAGACTCCTGGATAAAGATTCAGGTGCGAGGTGGTAGCAATAACGGTGCTTGAGATAGATGGTGATGTGACAACAGCAATTCCATAATATCAGAATAAAAGAAGTCAGCATGTTTGGAACTGCCGTGATGGAAGCAACACCTCGATGGGACTGCCGTTTGGGCACCGGTGNAACAGCAATTCCATAATATCAGAATAAAAGAAGTCAGCATGTTTGGAACTGCCGTGATGGAAGCAACACCTCGATGGGACTGCCGTTTGGGCACCGGTGTGGCTGGGCTAGTGTCCAGTTACTCCAGTTGTGATTTGCTGGAGGAAACGATTATCGATACAGGTACTGGCCCTTGCAATGTCATTGTTGTCATTGCAGATCCTAAGTTCCAAATTGGACCACTCCCAAGTGGGACTGGACTATGCGCTCCTTGAACGCCTGACGTCGTTCTGCNGCAATGTCATTGTTGTCATTGCAGATCCTAAGTTCCAAATTGGACCACTCCCAAGTGGGACTGGACTATGCGCTCCTTGAACGCCTGACGTCGTTCTGCAGGAGGTTCCACATGCACATCCTTCGGACGTGCGCAGCTTCACGCAAAGGTGGGGTGTCCCCAATTCTGATGTCTTGACATTTCGTTGGAGGAAATCATGACATGGCACGAAGCCTTGGTGTGCTTGCGACATGACCCTGCTGGACAAGATCATCCCTATATATCTATAAATAATTAATATAATTTGATCAATATGAAATAAATAGTTCATCGATCTTTTTGATTTTCCAACCACACCCCAAGGTCCTGGTCCAGAAACATCGGCTGGGTCTCCATGTTGTCTGGGTTAANATATGAAATAAATAGTTCATCGATCTTTTTGATTTTCCAACCACACCCCAAGGTCCTGGTCCAGAAACATCGGCTGGGTCTCCATGTTGTCTGGGTTAACAGCAGCGGGCTTTGGAGCTTTCGGTCGAACAGGTACAGGAGGTGCAGGCATCTCAACCTGAGAGTCCAGATATAGATATCGAGATACATATAGATAGGATCGAGGACCCGGATATGTTCACTGGCCAATGTCTTAGACTTGGGCTCACCAATTGAAATGTACTCACACACACACATTCCCAAAACGAAGAGGTGGTTTAACCATGATACCAAGGGATAACATCTCCATGAAGTCATGAAAATATATGATACCATTAGTTAAAAACAAACCGCTATAATTTATAGCTCCCCATGTTGATGAAATTCATCAGTTCAGTTTTACCTCAAGAGATTTTGAACTGAATAAGTGCATTCAAGTAATTCCCATTAGGGTTCAGTTGAAGCTGCAAATGTGTAATGATATCGACACCATGATTACATAATACCAAGAAAAAAGTTTGAAAACAATAGGATTGGGATATCCTAGTTGGTTTTAATCCGGAAACCTTAAAAGCCAGCGGGTCAAACCAACCCCTCAATTGGGTTAAGCGACATCCTTGACCGGCGGTGACTTCCCAGCAACGCTCTCTGAGGAGGAAGAAGCTGGTGAAGCCACTTCTTGGTCCTGGGAGCCCATTGGGTATCCCCCCAGGCATCAAACTTGGCCATGGAATATCCCCAATGAGTTTCCCATATAAACCTATAGCAGGGGATAGCCTATTGCTAGGTTTGATTCCTGAGGGGGTATGTGAGTGAGAATCAACGATCCAATTTGCCAAAATAATCAGGGACTGATTAAACAAATTAGATATGAGTAACGTAAAGAACACCCTGATTGGACATGGTTGGATCAAGTCATTCTGGGAGTGCAGTTGTTTTTTTTTTCTCCTATTGGGCCCAAGATTGTTGCAAACTTTTGGTAACTATATGCAATAAGAAACTGGGATGAACTGCACACCCATGTAGCGTCCTGACTAGATCTGAGGTGCATCACCTTACCCAGTCCATGCCAGTTCTGATTATATATATAAATTTAATATAATTTATATTGTGAATTTGATGTATATATTTATATAAATATACATGTTAACAGCAGGCAGCCAGATGCTGTCCTCAGAGTCCACCAGCTGCTGCATCATCTTCTGGTCGATGACGGCGTCGGCCACATCTCCTGGGGGAGAAAAACCAAACGATCGATGGTTGCTCTAGGATACGATACACTCCCAGGGATGTAATGTGACATGAAACCTTGCAATCAGCTGGAACCCATTCTTCTTACCCCACCTCCTCCACACATCTCGGCCACAGCACCCTTGAGAGTCTTCTTGAGGTACATCACCCTTCGACTCCTGCAACAATCACAAGAGACCCAGAAAACTGATGGCTGGAAAAGGTAAAGACAGCAAATTCCTTCCTAATAATCAAATAGTAAGCCAATCTCTAGGATCCCTGAAGCAACAATACAGGCCACATCACCCCCCACGTGAATCAAGATGCCGTCCTGGACCCCTGAGCTCTGGTAGCCAAGGTCACCCCATGCTTGCACATACCACGTGCAACTCCAGCTTGCCACCCAGCCCAATCCTAGGCCAGAATCTGGAATAGTAGTATCAATGGGGAAGAACACCACATACGCATGCATGTACATCATCATGCACACTTAAAATGGCCTTGATCTGCTTCTTGGTGGTCTTAGCTGGGAAAAAGCCATACTTCCGGGCCGCACCATAGAAGACAGCCTGGCCCATAGAAATGGATTATATCATGAGATATGCCCCTTGGATCACAACAAGGGATTGCATATATTTATAACAAGTACAACGATTCCCATAACCAGCACTGCCTTGAAGATGCCCTGATGTGGCAGCGCAGCTCCAAACGTGGCATACACATCCATGAGGAAGAGCCAGTGCGCATCAACCTCAAGTTGAACTCACATATATATCGAATGTGTACATGAAGAACAAAAAGGATCATCCCCAACTACGATTCACATGTTGTCCAATAGTGGATATCCCCTAGCAAGTCAGTACAACCTCCAGGGATCACTCCAAATGCCAAGCAACCGCCTCCATGGACTGCGGCCCATTCTTGTCCACGGGGAAGAGGTTGCGGTTCTGCACAGGGCACCCCCCACCAACATGTTGGCCATGCTCCTTTTTATTGGTGCTGCTGCATTATTATATATATATATATAGTTGAAACCCACAGCCAAACCCCCTGCCAAAAACAACACCCGGCCTCCCTCTCTCTGACCATGGGGATCCTCTCATCGATGGCCGTCAGCCACGAGTTCACCACATCCTCCAACAGGATATGGTCATTGCTCTTCAGCGCCGAAGAGACAGTCATCGTGGGCCGCTGAGCCAAACCCTTCTCCCGGTCATGGCTGGCGAGTGGAGTGTCAGCTGCAGCAGCCATTCCCAAGCTCCCTCACTCCCTCAAATTGATATTCATTCTCACTAGTCATCAGATCCAAATATTTTCAGACAAATCCACATAGGTTTACAGGAGTCCCAAAGGGGTTGTTAACATCCGTGAATGTAGCACCAGACATTCGATCCACTGGGGTTGGAATTTGGTCGGTGTAAGCACACCATCAAACTCTGTGGGACAATTGTGTNGTTGTTAACATCCGTGAATGTAGCACCAGACATTCGATCCACTGGGGTTGGAATTTGGTCGGTGTAAGCACACCATCAAACTCTGTGGGACAATTGTGTTGGGGGTCCCTCCAAACAGAGATCTGTTTCAGAGTGCAGTGTGATGTTATATTCATATAATATATATTCCAAATCTCACTAGTCATCACATATAAATATAATATATATATATATATATGCATCTGGCACGGCTGGGGGGGGTGATGCACCTTCTGGAGCTTCAACGGACACACCGCAAAAGGTGTCATAGCGAGAAGCAGCGACCGCCCGCTGCATGGGATATGGGTTTTGG
>BGPT01000699.1:329843-349843 GCA_003297045.1 Symbiodinium sp. clade C Y103
TGATACTTCAAGATATGGATCAAATAACCAGGATTTTCGATCAATTTCACCATCTAATCAATTAAATCATGTTGATGATGCCATGAAATCCCATATATGGTTTTTTTGGGGTGTCCATTTATGAATGTATGATCTGAGAGCTGACAAGCCAAATGTCACGCCTCAGGAACGACATTGGGCATGTAGTGAATAATGTGCTACAGGGATTCTCAGGGNATTTATGAATGTATGATCTGAGAGCTGACAAGCCAAATGTCACGCCTCAGGAACGACATTGGGCATGTAGTGAATAATGTGCTACAGGGATTCTCAGGGTATATATATATATATATATGTGTAGTAATTTGACATACCTCTAGCCTCCAAATATCTCCAAACAAATGTGCATTCTCACGAAAAAAATCTGCTTCTCATGGCAGTAGCCCTTTGATTTCCCAAAAATCTTGCCAAAAAAAATGCTTCGACGGTTGGATTTCACCATCGAAATTTCCCAACACGAACGCCATGGACGGGACTCCCAGCTGTGCCGAGGACTGCCGGAGCCGGCCACGGTCTCCAGCTCGTTGGAGCAGCCGCTGGATCTCAGCCCATCCACGTCGCAAAGCCAACTTGTCTCGGCGGCGAATCAGGAGGTGTATGGCGGTGTCATAGTGGAGGTACCCGGTACCCCGATAGCTGGATGTTTTTTTCCGTTTATACTTGAAAATCCCAAACAAGAATGAATGATTTGGGGAGTCTATCTCGCATGTACCAGAAGATCCGTAGAACCTACCCAACACAGGGGACTTTCCAAGGTCTCGCCCTTGACTGTTTCGTACTTGTCTCAGCAGGATGGCAAGTTATCTATATAATTGTGAATGTATCATCTATTTACATAAAAGTAGATATAGACATATGTACTAGTATACTTCGATGCTATACATACAATTCTATAACATTACATATTTTACATGTGTATAGATATAAATTATAGTGTTTCAAATTGATATGTCTGATGCATGTTCATATACACATGTACATGTACCTCTATATATACATACTAAACCAAAGAAAGAAATGACATAGCCAACATTTACAACTATCTTGTAGGATGTCAATTTTGTATCTTTTGAGGGGGTGCTTGCGGTGTAAATGAAAACATGTATTTTATATGATATGATACAAATAGATATGATATGGTATGCAAATCGGATGAATAGACACATAGATCTGGTATGATATAGTGCGGTATCCGTGATGTCATATCACAACAAGGTATGATATGTGTGTATGGATATGTGTGTATGGTATGATATGGCTATAAGTCAAAACCCTGGTACCTAGTGAACATCAAAATAGCTGGTAAATGGATGTTCATCCCATTAAAATTGATAACAAGAGGTTTTGACCCATCCCCATATATGTCTATGATATGATATGTGTGCATGCGATGTATCTGTATACATATGTACTATCTACATCATACATGTGCATATGTCGATGTATAGGAAGTATGTATATAAAATATATATATATATATATGATTGCATATTAATAAACTATACTATTAGGTGTAATCATGTGTGTATTCTATTCAATGTATCACCCAATGCGCCACCTCGGCTCCACATCTGCAGCTCCAGCCTCGCTCTTTCGCCTCTCACCATCGTCCTCCTGGTTCACCTGGTGATCCAAATTTACTGTTTAGTAGTTCAGCCATCCATCTCATAAAATCAGGTTGGATCATTTTCATCTCACTAACTTGGTTGAAACAGCCAACCAGGCATTGTATTCGGAACGCCCACACAAAAAAACACATGTAAGGGGTGCAATTTCTGTCCGAGTTCCAGATCTGTGTAGTGAAACTTCCGTGAAGTACAAAAAAATGCCGTTAACCCCAGTTTCCAACCTCTCAACACAGGGATACTCTGTGCATCCATTTGATTGTTTTGCAGTATCCAATGATTCTATAGTCACCCCAAAAAACATAGAAAAATCAAATCCCCCGAAACTAGCGATAAATTTTGTTTCAACCTTTTTTGCGGGGTACTAAAATATGTTCGAATGCCTAGGGTCACTCGGGGCTGCCAAGAGGCTTTGTTTTCTGTGGGCTCTTTGCTGGATCGCTTCCTTCTCCTGCCACTTCGATATCACTTTCTTCGGGATTCAAAACTCGCAAAAAATCATCAATGTATATCAATGTGCTTAATGTGTAATATAATGTGGTTCAAACAATAATCAAACACCCATTTGGGAATGGTTTATATCACCTATTCATGGTGGAATTGGGATGGTTTATTATTGTTTTACCATTATATAGCTGTAATAGTGCTACAGAATGCTAGTATCTACTAAAGCCAATTATAGGATATTGTAGGATAGTTGTCCCGTACATTGCGGAGAAGGCAGCTGAAAGTCAAGGAAACTCATCGGCACTGGCTTCAGGGCCAGGGTTGGGTATATGTCCATAATTTCTCAAAAAAAAAATCAGCACTTGCTCTCCTTTTCTGGGACAAAATCTCTCTCCGACATTGGTCCACATGGTCATATTTTCTGCACTTGTCCGTGTTTGCTTTTGGATCAGCCATTTCCATCTCAGCATGGCTCAAAAAGCTCAAATTGATGGTAGCTAGCCCTAAAACTGGCGGATCATCCAATATCTATCGATTTCAGGAGTAACTGAGAATATCTGCCCCATCCAACATATCCCACACCCTTGCTCCTGAGATATCGTGTCCAGTAGTCTCTGCAGCACCAATGACTTTGCGAGTCTTCAGCAGGGCCTGTGCATTGGTAGATTTCGCAGTGTGGCCACACCACCACAATTCACCACTTAGTCATCACTTATAACTTATAGATACTTGTAGCCTGTCTTCCAGTCAGTTAAGTATCCATAGGTTTTCCCAATTCAGGCTTTTTTGTCTGTTCACTGTTCGCAATTTGGGGTTTGGATCCGCAAGGTTTAGATCCGATACCTTTGAAATCTCAAAAGTTCTCGAAAGTTCCCAAAAATTGAGGCTGCTTTGAGACATCTTGGCTGAAACAGGTGCCTGATCTAAACCCCGATCTAGACCCCAAAACGAGATCAGTGATTTGTTCTGCATCCGCATCGATGGTTCCCCGCTCCACCTGCTGTTCCAACGTCGGTGCTATCAGTCCCCTCAGTCTCCGCCGCTGCATGGCGCAGGCCACTGATGGTCCCAGTGCCACGGTGCCCGCGATGTGTTGACTGCTGGGCTTTCCGCCTGCGGTGGTGAATCAATCATCACAATATTGATATTAGTTGTAATTATTGTATTTGTATAACAGATCTTATTTATTCACAAATTTCATGTGATCATATGATATAGTCTGATTTGTTCATATTTTTTCTATGTTTCATATTGTATTGCCACTGAAATCCAGTGAATCATGCCATGACTGGCTGCCATGTTTCACCGAGTCGTGAAGGCCTCATGGCGTAGCAACACAAAGGCACCAGGACGGCCAACATCAGGGCCAGACCTGGACGCGAGGGAGGGACCATGACTGGGATCATTGATATAATTCCAGACATGTATGTATAATATATATAATTGTTTATATATATATATAGCATGTATAGTTTGTACATTAAGTTATACTATGTTATACTTATTCTTACTGAGATCAAAGACCAGAATCTGATTTCGCTGAAAAGCTTTAACCATCTTGCTGATTTGGGCGGGAGTCAAACTTGACGAATTACAGTATCGCAACTTTGAGACAATTTAGTGCTACTTAAAGCAATAGATAAAAATCTATGTTCGGGTTCTCTTAACTTTTGACCTATCTGGACTGGAGGTTTCCTAAAATGGGGGTAAGCCAAATAATCCAAAATGCGACCATTTTGATATTGAAATTCATTGTAGTTTGGGGGTCCCCTATTTTAAGAAATCCATAGAAATCCCTATTTTCCAACTCTCAAAAAAAGACTAATTATAGATTACAGTGATTGTTATCAATGATTAAAGATCATTACTAATGATTAATGATATTATAGATTGTTTTTAAAAAAGGTTAATAGATTACTAATCACCGTGGGATAATTGATCAAAGTTATTCTAGCTCATCAATCATTGAGATTCTATTCCAACTCTAGTCATTATTGTTATGTTCTGAAATTTTCTCTTATGTTACTATTGATGACTGATACCCTCTGGTTATTCAACATAGCCATGGAACATCCCCTATAAATGGAGGTTTTAATGGGAAAAAAACATCCAAAATTAGCAATTTTCCATGGCTATGTTAAATAACAAGAGGGTAATATAAAACAAATCCAATTCAACGGGAAAACCACAGCCGTTATCTTTTGGGAGTTACCCTATTCCCAGATAAACCCATTTCTTAATTCCAAACGTTGAGACACCGCCCCACACCTTCGGGTCCATTTTCTCATATTGTTATTTTCTCTTATTTTCTCTTTTGTTGCTATTCTTGACTGATACTATAGGCACCAGAAAGAAAAAACCGCAACCGCCTGCAGCGAACAGGACGTAGCTCCACAGCGGAACGTGCCCGTCACAGCTGGTGCTTTCTGGCGCGGCGTTCACGGCGATCAGCTCGCGCGCTTCGCAGAGGTTCTGGGAAGGAGGTCATGGAAATTTGACCAGCATAACCACCGGGATTGAAGCATCAAAAATGGTGATTTGTGGGATTCAGAAGCATTTCAAAAATCCTGATTTCAGCAAGAAACATGGTGATTTAAGAGAAGTCTGGGATCGAAACTGCATGAAACAGCAAAGAATGAAGATTTTGAGATGATTTAAGATGATTTAAGTATTAACATGGAGGAAAGATGAGGAAAGGCTTTGTATCCCTCGGTAGTTCAACCTGGCAGACCGCAAATCCCGAACTTTTCGCTGACAAGTCATCTAGAAAGGGGAGGATTTACGGAGAGTATCAGTGACCAAACTAGGGATACTAAGGGGTACTGGTGCTTAGCAGGGAATGAGGGAATGACCTATAATAACCATTAATAATCATCCCATTCCCCCATTCCTTGCTAAGCACCAGTAAGAAGGGCTACAAGCACACAAACAGCATCAACCCTGCTCCTTGAAGCTCCAAGGATATGTCGCACATTCCCGTCTCAAGGACTGCGGTGCCAGGAGTGAAGGAGAACTGTCGGAGACATCCTGAAGCGAAGCAAATGCCACGGAGTTTGACCATCCGGTACTCAAACATGGCTGAGAATTTCCCGGTTTTAATGGGCAATGCATCTAGAAATGGAAGATTCTCCATTACCATGTTGAACATTGTTTAAGTTTAACTAGGAATGTTGTGATCGTCATGAATTTCCTCTAGTTACATGATCGGAAATCAATGGAAATCTTCTAAAATCGATCATCTGATGAAATTCAAGGGGGACTGTAGATCCAAAAAAATAATCCCAAGGTAGGTAGATGTAGGTAGTACTAGACATCGGGGATCATCATTTCAGGTAGGACGGATGTAAATGATGTAACAACAATAAACAAACCACCAACACATACCAAGCCAATACTATCCAATACTCAGATTGGCCAAATATGGCCAAATCCCTAGTTCATGATTGCTAAATCATATGTTTGCAAATTGTTTGCATATGTTTGCTGGTGAAATCCAGATCTTTGGTGATTAGATCCCAACTTCTTCCGGTTCCCCATTCTTGATGATTACAACTTAAAACGAATTTCTGTTACCTGTACCATGGTCAAAAGATGGTATGTGAGGTATACTAATTCCCTAACTTAGGGATTTTTCCTAAAATAGGGGTACCCCCAAATCATCCATTTTAATAGGATTTTCCATTATAAACCATCCATTTTTGGGTACCCCCATTTTAGGAAACCCCCGTATAGTATCCAACTCTTGACCATGGTACACGTACCGTATTCCTTCACCAAGGTCTGCGCAATCGCGCGCCTGACACCAGGCTTCCAGCATGCTGCTGCAGGTCTCGTCTGAAAGCACTCCTGATGAAATGATGAAGGATGAACGAAAATAAATAGAGAGGTTGGATTGTGGAATGGTACATTTAAAAACTATTGAGGTATATGTCATCATATATATATATATGTATATATATATATATCCAAACATAAGCCTGGGTCAGATTTGGGAAGCCCCAAAAAAAAGGGTGGTCATATAAACATGGACAGCTTGCATTGATACTTGACCTGGCACCAACAACGACAACAGAAAAGTACCGGAAGATTCGTGCGACAGTCTCCTTCGTTGGGTACCTCTGTGGCCACACAAGGATTGGTACTTGACAATGTCAGCGACGTGCTGGTTGTTGATGTCGGTGTGAAGCTGGTGATCGACACCGTCGAGGAAAAGGTTACGGTGGTGGTAGTTCTGGTTGGAGGGACCTCACTCATCAGCTGGGCAGTCTGGGAAATGTCATCACCACTGTGTTGCAGTAACCAACATGTACCCAGACCCTCCAGGTACTTGTAAAGAACATATTCTCAAAACCACTGCTGTTACTGCTATAGTAAGTGACACTAGTAGCCTTGTTGCTAGTCTTAGTTGTATAATATAGACACATATAGACTATATAGTAATGATTTATAATGATTTATACTACTGTTCCCGTCGCACTGGCTCACGGGTAATGTTGGCCCTGGTTCCTTGATTATCTGCCGTTCAAATGATGTCCTCCCGATTCAACAGCCCAGTCTTTGTGAATCCGGGTTCGACTTAGTCTTTCGCAACCCAGAAGTCGAAAGTTGGAAACCATTGATCAATCGATTCCACCTGGCTACACAATGTTTCTGACAGAACTATCAATGTTACAAATGCCTTCTGCGCATCCTACCTAGAAAATGGCTCAACATGGGGCCCATGGGACATCAAAAGTACCCAGAAAATGGCTCAAAACCTCCACGTCGTTGGTTTGCCGCAATGCTCCCCATGTCGTGGCACTGTCGCAACCGAATCTGAAATTGGCGTGGCTCCATCGGGCGGCAGCTCCTCGAGGACCAAAAGATTGGACACCTCTGGGCAGATCACTAAGATCACTAGAATTAGCTGGGTAAATCGAGGTAAATATGGTAAAATCATGGTAAAATCATGGTAAAATCGTGTAAAATCACCAATTTCCCGGTATTTCTCCCCTGAAGTGGCTATCATTTAGCTGTAGGTTGTTGAGCAACCCTGATTGTAAAACCAGAAAGAAGCCTTTCAGCTTCAATGAAAGGCCTCCACCCTGACACAGAAGACCCAAGTGATCTTGAAATATCCATGGTGAATGTGAGGTTGTCACAATTTGCCCAGAGGCATTTGACTCATTTGACCAACAAACAATGGGCATTTGAGCAACAAACATGTGACTGACATGAACCTTAACATGATTCAACAGGATGATTGACCCATCACATGTGACGAGTAAATCACAAAAATAAACATCGGATTCGACTCCGATTTACTACATCAAGTTCTATGCTCCAAGTGGCCCCCCCATTTCCCCACCCGATGGTCCCAAAATCCTGCGCCACAAAGTCATCTGGTAGAAGTCCTTGGTCTTTTGCTTGTTGCACTTCGCTACGCACGAACCATGAGCCCTGCGAAGGATGCAGGTGCTCTGCTGGTGGTTGAGGACCGTCACTGGGGATCATCCCATTTCTCAGATGGAGCATGATTTCTGATAGGCAATTCGTGAGATATATTTTAGGACTTTCTAGGATATAATTATGATCACACATATCAAAGCATGTCCATAATTGAGTATGAGTCAAAACCATACGGTAATTACAACTACCCCCTTCTCTTCACATCAAAATAGGTGTGTTTTATGGATGTTCATCCCCCAAAATTTGGTGTTTCATAGTATTGACTCATTGAATTTGACCCATCCCGAATTGTCCATAGTGGGGGAACCCTGATGAAAAACTTGTAGCTGATCATGAAGCTCCCACAAAAAATGGTTGAAGGGTTCTCAATGATATAAACAACAAAGTGCCTTTAGTATCCTCTGGTAAACTAACATAACTATTGAAAATCCCCGTTTTTAAATGGATAAATCAACTATAAATTGCAATCTTCAATAGCTACGTTAGATTACCAGAGGGTAACCTCTAGTAATATAACTTCATATTTTCTTTGGGTTTTAGTAGTAAGGTCGAAAAAGGTGTAAACTTCAAATTCTGTCACCCAACCCCTGGACCCTGCAAGGATTGTCATCAACTGCCAACGGCCTGTTCTGGAGTAAAGAGCCAAATGCAATTGGAGAAAAGGCCATGGGAGGCATACCAGTGTTTCAGCACCCAGTCCTGCCCAAGTGGGTGGCTGATGGTTGAGCCACCACGAACAACCTTGAATGATAATGGTTGTTTTACAAGTAGCTTAGGAATGGAGCTATCTATCTGAAAACGACTTGCTACTGAGAATGGACATAAACAAGAGGTATCTCCAGGAAAGTTTCCCTGAAACACTGATGAACGTTTTGGTGGCTGAGAGATTGATTTTTCATATGATAGTTAAGGGGCACATAAGTTATGCGAATCTGAGAGATTACCTGATCAAAGAAAAGACTATTGAATGACTTGCCATTTCTTGTGGTCCCGCAATATGTTATAAACACTGCTGGGACAAAAAATAGCTGAATTTCCAGTGAGTTTCAGGTGCATATGGCGACGCGTGATTTCCGATCAATCTGATTCTGCAATGCGCCACCCACAACTACTACTATTCACTTCTTTTTTTGTAGTGATATGAACCAATGCCTGACTTTGCGAGATACGGACGTTCAAACCGCGGACCGTGCCACGTGAGGGAGACTCCGCCAATTATCGGCTCCTGGGTATCGAGGAAGCAAGTGTCACACTGATCTATGGTGCAAATCCCGCAATCTTTCCAAAAATCGAGGTAGAGGCAGCCGACCTTGGCGTGGTGATTGTTTCAAGGGCGAGCGTAAAAAATGGGCTTGAAAAAACTCGCAGTTGCCATGTCCTGGATATAGTGCCTATTAGAACCCTGCCATGGGGTTGGAGACACACGTACTAAACCATCCTGAATCAGCCTCAAACGAAACGTGACTTTACGCTGAGAACCCAACCAGCGGTCCATCCAATGCAGATGCTTCGCTGGTCACCAATTTGGACATAGAAACAAAAACATCATCATTTCAAGCCCTAGTTTTATTCCATCCATTTCATTGTGGGATAACGAGAATCCACTGCTGATACTTCTCAAAGTTAGACCAATCATGACCAGTGAACTTACTGGTGCTTAGCAGGGAATGGGGGAATGACCTATAATAGCCATTAATAATCATCCCATTCCCCCATTGCCTACTAAGCACCAGTAAGTGAAGTTGTTCAGAACTTTTCAAGTCTCACTGGCGCAATGTCCCAGGCCAGCGGCGTTCACACAGACCCCAGGCATGGGATAGACACCTCGGCGAGGCGCGGCAAACGATGATGGTCAATGAACTTTCAGGGCACCGGGCCCATTAAATCATGAAATCACCTTGGAAAAACAAGTGATTCATGTGTTTGTGAGGGGAAAAAAAAGAATATCTCATTCAGTATTTGCAGTTGTTCAGTGTAAAATCTGCTTCAATGACTCCCATGTTTACGCCAGTTTATCAGGTTTTGTTTGGTTACTCTGGCTCTCACGACGCGGTGCCCTGTCGTCAACTAGGTTGGTTTCTGATTAGATCAACTACGGTAAAAAGGCTTATAACGACTAGTAGATTTTTCCTCATACACCAAGAAACATCATCATACTAGTATTGTTGGTTATGGTTATATCGGTTTCTTTGAAACTAGGGGATATCCTCTGGTAAACTAACATAGCTATTGAACATGGACCATTATATAGTTGATTTTCCCAGTTAAAATGGTGATTTTCCATAGCTATATGTTAGTTTACCAGAGGGTATATTCCCATTCATCACCATTAATCACCATCAATCACCATTAATCACCATTAATCACCAATTAATCACCATTAATCACCATTCATCACCATGAATCACCCTTATTCCCAACTATTAACCATTACTAGTCATTATTTGAATGGGAAAAATGATGATCCTCCGCCGTCTCAGATCCGCCGTCCAAGTGGCTTAAGGCGCTGGGTCTCGCCGGCGCGGCCCCGCGGCGTTCTAAACCCAGGGCGTGGGTCAAGGTGGAGACTTCGCCCGTGTCCATATTCAGGTGATCCTCAGAATTGGAAATTGTCAACGAGAGGAATGGTCGGAAAATTGGATATCTCTATATATAATTACATAATATCAGATATACAATACATATATATATATAATATATACATATACAATATATATATATATATACATATATATATATATATACTGTATATGGCTGTGTCTGAAAATTGGGAATACCCAGAAATAGCCATCAAAGAATAGGGAAAATGATGATAAACAGTGGAATTTGGGGGTGCCCATTTTCAGACAATCCCATATATAAATGGGTTCTCAAATTGAAGCTGACTATCAGGCGTCCTTTTTAGTATTGAAACCTCTGGTTTTGGGGATCCCCTATCTTAAAAACCCTCACATGGGCAAAACACATGTAATAAATGATTATACATGGGTGTGCTTGAAAAACAGAGTACCCCTAAATTTGATGCTTCAATGTCAATCACCATTTTTTCTCACTAAAATGGCACTGCTCGGAAGTGTACCCTATTTCAGACATACCGATTTTATCGGTGGGAGTTCAATGGGAGAACTATTCGGACTCTCCACATCGAAAACTCGTCAAGTCATGGATGGTTTGTATAGTTACTAATTACCAAGTTCATGCATTTACGATTTTACAACTGTGATAATTCACTAGCAATGAGGTTGAATTTTGTAAACGAACAAAATGTATCTAAAATATATACTGTATACATTTAAAAAGTCTAACTCCGCAATTTCAATGGATCGGTTTTGGAAAAATCTAGGAGAAACCGTTCTTGTTCTTGCCGTCAAATGTAGTTCTTGGAAAATGATGCGTCTTCAATTTGCAATCTTTAAGTATGGTGACTATCCAATTACTACTTGAGATGGTCATCCAGTTCTGAGTCTTCATCTTTCAGGATATTCACTGTATATCCATGTATATCCAATTTCCTTTGTACTATTGGCTACTAATATCCACATGGAAAATGATCTCCCTGGGTTTAAGTTTCCTGGGTGATAAATGGGACAAGCCTAGTTGGGAACTTTCAAATCATGGCTACTAAGCTTTGAGTCAAGTCTCGAAATGGAAAATCTAATAAAATCTATGTAAATATCATATCGACATAAATCTGCACGCAATCAATCATGCATGTCAATATATGAGATGTTCCATTTCCGGCAGTCAACATGGATATGCATATCAAACGTGGAAAATCTCATAGATTTGGTTTCCCTGCCATGTTGGACTGCCGGGATGTAAAGCATCCTTTGCCAAGCATCAATCCTCGCTTGCGTGTCCGGACCGCTGACGGACCAGTAGACTTGCCTAAAAAGTGCGACTGGGTTGGTGAGAGCTGTTGGGAATCAGGGAGAGCAAACGTGGCTGATATTCGTATTAGATACCCTGCAAATATGTTCAACCCCCAGCAAATCCCAATGATTCATTTTACCCCTAGGCCAATTTGTTAGGTATTTGAACCCAACAGCAGTTTCAACTCTCCTCCAAATGCTACCCCAGTGTTTGGTGTGTCAACTCCCCTTGTCTGGTGATTTAATCATATGAAATCCCTAGTAAATCCACCAAAACATATGTTCTCTCAAACTTGAAACCCCAAGATCCATGAAAAATATGACAATCCCATTTTTTCCGGCCGTGTTCGTCATGCTTTTCCCACGAAATATTGGGGACCATTTTTGCCCCAGCCAGGCGCCAAGCAGCTGATAGAGCTCCGTGACGTTGCCTCGATATGGCAACCCAGGGCCTGGGGATGGCTGCACTGCTAGGCCGGAGGGTTGGTCACCATCCAGGAAGTTGTACAGAGTCCTCAGGCAGTTGGAACCACTGGGGAACCATAAAATGATAGAGTGATTCTATGGTTGGATTTTGAGGGACCATTTTAAATTTATAGATGTTTCCATCGTTTTTTTCCCTTCAATTCTTGGATACAATGCTGTGTTTTTTTGCTGATGTGTAGGAGAATGGTTTTGGGATTGTCTAGGGTGTTTTTTTTTGGGGGGAGCCGAGGAAGCAAGGAAGGATCAGCGGATATTGTTTTTAATATAGGTGTTGTTTGAAAAGATGTTCAAGGGTTCTTCTTGGATATGGGAAGTCGCAGTCTGAAAAAACGGGGTGAAACCAAACAACAACAGAAAGACACATAAATTCAATATGTTCCGACTCTGTCTCCAAGCCAGGTACTTTGGAAACGAACTACAAACCTGAATGCCCCATCTTGAAGCCACTCTTCTTGTAAGTACGTACGGGTCGACATTGGATTTGGCATTCCCAACAAATGGGATATCTGTCTCACAGACTCTACTCAACTTCCAACCTCAACGAACACCCCCATGCCCGTCCTGACGTTGCCAGTGGCATAATTACTGGTGGGACCCTCCTGCAGCGCATCCAGTGACAGAATCAACTCCAAGCGAAGCTGGGTCTCAGCCGCTGGTTGTCGAATCCATAAAAATCCTTGGCTCGGATTTGTGTGTGTGGGTCAAAGTCATGGCAAAGCTTCACAGGAACAACAACTATTTTGGGGGGAAATGGGAAGAAACAGCGGCAAGTATGGGGATGGGCCGGGCAAACCCTGTAATGTCCACCATTTCCTATCAATTTCTGGCTTGGTTATAAGAATTCACTAACCTGAAAGGCCAGCTACAGGGATGATTCCCCGAATCCAATTCGCATCATTCCAGGGACGTCAAGGTGAGGTCATGAACAAATTCAGCCAAATAAATGAGATATGAATGGGCTAACGCCTAAACATCGCCTAAACAATATTCAACATTGGGATACAAAGTGGGCTTGTCTGAAAATAGTACCTCAAAATTCAATGGTTGGTGCTGATTTTCAATAATTGTCCCATTAAAGAGAAATTTTGGGTATAGCAAGGTATAGCCCATTTTCAGACAAACCCAACTGGGATTCATCTCCATTCACCACCATAAAACTAACCGAGCTTCGCCCATCGTTGGTCACCTCCGCCACGGTCACCTGCCCCCAGGCGCTCTCCGCATCCCCCAGCTGCGCCAGCGTCGTCGCGTCGCCTGCCGCCAGCGCCGATGGAACGTCCAGGGAGCGGAAGCTGCCGCCCTCCTGGGTGTCCTGGGCCAATCTGGGGATTTGGAAGTGAAAACCACGGCAAAAGTGGAATTTCACCAGGCAAACCACTGGAATTTTGACAGCGCAAATCAACAAAATCAATGAAGATGCGGGATTCAACCAATAAAGAATAATGAATTCACCAACGAAAATGGAGGAGAGCCACTGCAAAAACAGTGGGGGTTTAACATGATTTAAGACACTAACATCAGAATATCTGCCAACAAGAGTAGAAATTATGAATGTCACCAACAAAATCACATGTTCAACAATAAAACTGCCATTTGAACCCACAGAAAATGGGGATATATGATATATAAGTTAAGGAAAGTTAAGGTAAATCCAGATATGTTTGGGGTTCATCTATCTCAAAAAATGTGGCTTAATCATGTTTATAATATATGATTCATCATTGGAACTTTGTGACCACTACTCGGATGATGGAAGCGAAGGGACCCGGACTTCAGGGGCAGTGCTCTTTTGGGGAAATGACATAGCAAACACAAACTTTGGGCGAAATCAGGTTGAGGGAAAGGAATTTGAAGAAATTCAAACGGCATGAAAGTTGGGTAAATGATGGTAAATGTATATATGTAAATGTATGTCACACATATATATATATATATATACATGTAGAAATATCAACTTTGGAACTAAATTACAGCTGGGGAGTTCATCTTCTCATTTTGGGCCACAAAAACACATCGCCAAAAATCTGCACTGAAATTTCTCTCAGCATCCGTCCAATAAACGCTGCCCTCCCGGGCCACCAGGACAGGTTTCGCGGAGCTAGTTGCAATGCTGGCGTCAACAACTTCGAGCCAAGAACCCACGTGGGAAGCATCTCTGGGTGGGATGGATGTGAGACTGGCGACCCATAACCTTGGTGTAACCCGTGCAACCGAGGGGGTTTATGGCAAAAACTCCAGGAAACCCGTGTTTTGCAATAAATTCAAGGGCTTTCCGGTAGATGTTCCCTTCCAAGTCTGGGAAACCAACTTAAATCCGAATTTTCTGAAGAAGTTATCCTCAGGATTCAATCGTAAAACACAGGGATGTAAGCAAGGATTGCCCAAGAATAGGCGCAATATGGATGTGCGTCAAGGCATTGGGGCACCTTTCTTGATCCACAAAAGGCTGGCCATGCTCAGTATGAAACCATCCATTTTGAAAGGGGCTGATAACTTTGACCCATCTCCACGGGAAAAGAAAACGGAGATTCTTCATGGCGAATATATGGCTTTGTCTGAAAATGGTGTATCCCCTTTTAAAATGGTCGTTCAATAGGGAAAATGGTTATATAACCAGAGGATTTAGGGGTAATTACCCTACTTTCAGACAAACCCATATGTTGCAACATTTGGTTCAGCAAAAACACCAACAATCACTGGAAACCAAGGTTGAGCGGACATGGACTTTTCTACCATTTCAGAGCTACCTAGCTACCTATCGGAATCTTGTGATGGGCCAAAATTCGGGCCAAGAAGAGGATGGTCAGCGAGAGTTTTCCATGGAATGGATTTGCCTCAAACCAACCCAATGATAAAATAAAAATCATATAGAATCATATAAATCAATCGCCAAGTGGATAGAAAAGCTGGACACCTAGAAATAATAATAGGGTTTTAGATGTTGTGTCTTTCTCTGCATGCTGCCAAAAAAATTGTTAAAAAACACAAAATCATAAGAAAAAAGGATGTTTTGAAATCCATCACCCCATCTGCAGTTGGTTGCATCCCCGTTAACCAACGAAAAAAAAACTCAAACATACACAAAACATATATTTCCAAAGTACTAAAGTAGCCATCCAGTTATAATTTCACTTCATCCAACGCCAAGGCACTTCTTGGTCATCTTGGAAGCGAAAAAAATCACCGCTGTGAGATCTCGTGAAGTCCAGGCCAGCGCCCCTTCTTCACCATGCAGACCCAACCTGGGCGCTGGCTTGCGCTTTTCGATATGGCTTTTCGGATGGTTTAAAATGACTGACGTAGATGGCAACATGATGACCCTTGGAATTTTCATGTTCCTCTTTCTTGGGGCCTCCACCAACATGCGTGTGTCCGCAGGCAGGAACTGTGGTGTGGCCTGGCTCTGTGACGATTGGTCCCCTTTTTCCCATTCGACCTGGAACGTTGGTCAGAAAAATCTGGCAGTTTCCTGCTGTTCCCGTGGTTTTTTTCCAAGTTTTCCTATGTTTTCCTATCCATTTCTCCAGGCAAAGCTAGAACCTTTTAGCCATTAAGATACAATTAATTACAACATATTAAATCCATTGAGACAAACCTGAAATGAAACCATTTGGGGATGATTCCCCGTTACATCGCCATTATATCCCAATTGCATCCCTATTGTACCGTAATAATCCACAATGTTTGGTGGTTAAGTCACCATTTATATAGCCAGCAATCACCATTAAGAATCATTAACCATCGATGACCATCATTAACCAGCTTTAACTATTATCATCATCATCATTATCATTCACCATCGTTGACCTAATTATGAACCATCATGAACTCATGAACCTACCATAAACTACCATTCACCAGGGTTTCCCAGCCAATATCCACCATCTTCACAGCATCTGCACTGCGCCCAGCAACGCTGCGCCAGTGCCATTGCCATTCTCCAGCTCCGTTGCATTCGCATCCCCTGGGAGCTGACTCAACTGCCTTCGCTGCGTCTTGTCCATCCAGGCACGAACCAAATAACCGCCCTCCAGCCATAGAACTTCGTGCGTGTCAGGAAAAAAGATCATATCCTGGGGCTTGGCAGATGGAAATTCATGGAAGATGTGGGATGTCACAGATTGTTTAGGGGGGATGATGGGTATATCGAGCATCACACTTTGTGGGATGTCACCCTCGTTTTTTTTTGGCGGGGATGATTTGATGGCTTAGTTCAGCAGCATCACACTTTTGGTGCACGGAATATTGCAACATAGTGCAACCACAGGTTGGGATGGAACCTCAACAAAGGCATGGCTCCAGCTCACCTTTTCACAGTTGTTTGTATGTGTTTTTCATATCGAATCATTCCTTGTTTGGAAAAAACAACAACAACAAACATGGCCAATCTTAGTTCCCCTGCTAAAAACAGTAGCGATTTTTTACCTCCACATTATCTATTACCCTCAGTTCGTCAAATTGCAATGTAAAATCCACCATTTGTATCCATTTACAAATGATTTTCCCACTCAAACCTCCATTTATAGAGGATTGTCAATTGCCACATTTGATTACCGAAGGGTATATCCCCCACTGGAACAACCAAAAAAAAACAGCATCCCCCAAAGACGAGTTCATCACCACCCGCCATCTCAACTCAGCGTCACTGATGCCACCATTACTGGGAGGCACAGCCGCAGTGTTCCCCACAATGCCTGAGTCTGGAACCACGGTGGTGGAGCAGCTGCTGGAGGTCCAAAAAAAATCCGCGCCATCCAGGTCGGTCCAAAGGACCCAAGTGTTGGGCTCGGCCACTGACCTTGGCAGATCATGGCTATCTGACCCTGAAATAATGTCGTATCTTTAGCTGATGAATAGATAGTTACAGTGCAACATGTGCTTTTACTGAACAGTATAGATTGATATAGATTGATATAGATTTCCATTTAGGGCCAAAAATCAAAGATGATTGAAGTATTAAACGAAACTAGATTGCCCATCCAAGGCTTCCCCAGGTGCACACATATTCTTCAGTGGATACCATGATTCCAACCCTCCCCAAGTGGGATTCTCCCATTTTGGCGGATTACAGAAATGGATTAAAAAAAAAAAAAACGCAATCCAATCACAAACTCCAGTGACAGTTCTGCCAGTAGCGCCCAGAAAAATGCAAGAATCATTGCGGCTTAGCCGCGGGTCCTGAGATCAACAGCTGCGGGTGACCGGTGCTTTCGGTGCCAACAACCTGATGTTTTCATCACCCAAAAAATGAATGGAACGGTCGATTTTTGTTGGGCTCATCTACCAATTCTTGGTGGCGTTTTTCGTTGTTGACACACATCCAATCAAAAAATCCAACTGGGAATGTGTTTGCCAAGGGGATTCAGGAAGAGATTGGCAAGTGATAAATTTTCGATTGTACTTGTTCTGACATCCAGTTACAAAATCATCTATGATCCTTGATTAGGTATGATAAGTTACTATGCCTAACAACATGACTGAAATGTATGTCCAAAAAAAATATCCTGGAACATATTGCGTTGTTGGGCGGTTGCAAGATGCGCAAGCACCGTCGAAGAGATTTGGGAAACCCACAACCCGTCCGCCATCTTGGAGCCGGATCACTGGTATATTTACCAGCTTAGCAAATTGCTGTTTAGCGTCTGTTCAGGGTATTTCCACTTCGTGAAGTAGTATGCTGTCCTGGTAAGTCAAAGATTTTGAATATCACTGGATTGGTTTAAGGGAAAATTTACAGGAAACCCCTATATTTCATGGGAAAATCCATGGTTTCCTGTAAATTTTCCCATTAACCAATCCAATGAGAATAGCAACTACAAATATACTGCTATCCTATACCCAATCCCAGCTGCAAACTGGCTGCGTATCATCACCCAAGAGGCGGCATTCCCATCTCAAAAACAATTTCATACAGTAATTCCCATCTCATCGTTGGTTAGTTCAACTTAGATCTACTTAGTTCAAGAGAAGCGGGTGTACCATCCTCAGAAAAAAAAAAAAACATATGAAAGAAAACTATATGATATCATATGATATTATATGACACTGGCAACATATGATACTATAAATACTAAAATGATATATAATTATATACCAACAAAAAGGAAAATGCCAATGCTGCCATGAGTCTATTAACTCTGCAAAAGCTCAGCCACGCCATATGCCACGTCAGTTGGAATCTCCAGCCGGCCATGCGAGGCTGCAAGCTCCGCTACAGTCAAGTCACGATGTGCCTTGTTGCTGAAGATCTTGAAGTAGTGTGAAACAAATAATGTCGGTCTATAATATATATATATATATAATACATATATATATATATACACATACATGCATATATCTACCATGTATACTATGATGTATTCCGCACTGATGGGGAGATACCATGTAACCGTACCAGTCGATGTCACAATGTTGGGCAAAGTTCAACCCACGAAGCGTTCATGAACCTGGATGGAATGAATATCTTCGGGTGATCCCAGAGGCGGTCGCTCGACGAATCTGCCAGAATACTTTTCATGGTAGGCCCTGGTAGGCTCGCATTGACAAAAAAATGCGTGGTAATGCGATGCCCTTTCCAATCCTTCTTCCATGATAAATTAACCAATCCTTGAGCCACAAGCCACAGAAATCAACTCTGATGAAGAAGAAACCGGTAAGCGAATCTGCGTTGCTGACCACAAACCCAGCCCTTGCCGAATCACAGCAGGTGATGAGGTTACCACAGCAAGGCATTAGCAACCGCTCCCTCCTGACTACTGAAAGGGGTGTGGCATGAAAAGTATTTGTAATTTGTAACCTCTTGCACCGTGGCAACCGAAAAAAAAAAAAGATATGGATTTGTCTGGAAAAAAATCCGGAAATAGGGCAAGAGGGTACACCAAAATCTACAGTGGTTAAACATCTTTGCCCTCAGCAGATGCAACCTTGAGAAAAAGACCGTTTGGCATGATTACCTTTGTTTGCCAAACGGCTGAAACTTCACAACACAAAGTGCAATGTCCAACAGGAAAGAAATCACCGTCCAAGGCCATTTTTCCGGCATCAGAAAAGAGGTCACAGAGATTCACAGAGTGATGAAACACCTGCGCGCCAGGCAGGTTTCATGGCTGGGGAGACAAAATCAGCCGAGCTACCCACTTCAGGAATCAAACATTGCAATGGGAAACCACCATGAATAGAGGTCTTGATATGTTTTAATGGAACATATACATAGGGGTCTTTTTCCATTGCTATTTTTGATTACCAGAAAGTATATCCGAGGTATGGTAGTTGAATGGACAAATTTGATATGGCGACCTAATGTTCATTGAACAGAGGGATATAACCCATTTGAAACCCTGTAGCTGGATCAGACCTCGATGGGCCACAATGTGTAGATATTTCTATCATTATCTACATACAATGTGATACTTTGCTGCTAGTGAAACAACAACATGTGTATAAAAACATAACAAGGGTTCCTCTCTTGGGGCACTCCACAACTACCTATCCACATAGAAATGCAGAAACGGAAACAGTATTCACATGTTCAGTTGATATACCTGGTTGGCTAACTAACCCTAACCTGGTGATACAATGCTGATTCCCTCAGTGACTACCCCAGTTGATCACCCCAACAAGTTACTGTAGGTGACAAATTATATCAACTATCTCAAGTAGTAAACCCAGGAAGCATCCTCGTGTTTTAGGATGTATTCACCGGAAAGAAGTGTTGAAATTAGGTATCGTCATTTGTTGGTTGCTTGTCTTAGATATGGCACTCTATATGAATTTACCAGACACAGACGCTATTTTTGGGTTTACCACATGGCTCAAACTTGTTGACCAACAGTTTTGGGCACTTAAATGCTCACTAAATATGACCAATTTTTGTAGTCAACTGGTATACCGATTTTTTGGCCATGCAGATTTGTCCCAACGCAAAGCATCCCTAAATCACCTACAGTAAATCCATTGATTCATAATCATCATCCCTATTCAAATGACCATTTGTAGCCGGGCATAGCTGAATCTTGACGATTCCTGGATACGACACACACTTTTGTATTTGATGCACCATTTTTTGCCAAAAATCACCCTGAAT
>BGPT01000700.1:771-27205 GCA_003297045.1 Symbiodinium sp. clade C Y103
GTTGTGTGTGAAAGAGTTGTGTGTGACAAAGTTGTGTGTGAAAGAGTTGTGTGTGACAAAGTTGTGTGTGACAAAGTTGTGTGTGACAATGTTGTTGTGTGTGAAAGAGTTGTGTGTGACAAAGTTGTGTGTGAAAGAGTTGTGTGTGACAATGTTGGGAGGACGCGGGAGACGCGGGAGGAGGNACAATGTTGTTGTGTGTGAAAGAGTTGTGTGTGACAAAGTTGTGTGTGAAAGAGTTGTGTGTGACAATGTTGGGAGGACGCGGGAGACGCGGGAGGAGGCGGAGGCGGAAGCGGGAGGTGCAAAGCAAAAAACAAGAACCCCACACAATGTTGTGGGGAACTATTGCTATCGATAGACTATAGGTTTTTTTAGGGGATGATATCTGAACTAATAGACTAAAGAACCTAGTCAATATTATACATATATATATATAGAAAATACCTCTGTTTATTGGGGATCATTATATTCATTCGGGCTTTATCAGGGGATAAGTAAATGGGTTCAATTAGGGGTTGTTGGGTCCTTGTTTACATAGGGGCGTATACCAACAGGCTGATTGGGGATGATTATAACGAATAGGAATATGTATTAAACAAGCACTACTGTAAATATAATTATATGGGATAGGGATAGGTTCTTTTTCATGGCTCAAAGGGGATGGACTGAGTTCGACTGAAAACATGTCAAAACCCAACACCTTTGGAAGCTGAAAGTGGTATTTTGAATCACCTTCCCACTGCAATTTGCATAGTTCGCAGTAGGGAAACATAGGGAAACATAATTTTCGAACTTTGTGTCTCAAATGTTGTCAGGGTACACATACTACACATGGTCACTGTGCACCTGATAAAAATCAGGGAGGTCACGAATCGGCTCCAATGACTTAACCCATAGCCACTGAGGAGCCAGCGAATGCTGAGCCACAAGAGTTCTTCTGCGGCAAAGAAAACACCGGCTGGAGACTTTGCTGCTGGTAGTTCATTGGGATTTGTGGTGTTTTTTTTTGATGTCAGTGCCATGGTCAAGTTACATGGGTGATTCATCCTCTCCTGTAGGAAGTTTTGACTAACCATGGGAAATTTTGAGAAAGCTCCATGTGGCTAAATGGCGGGCACTTTTCATGGCTGTCCATTAGCACTGTACACTCGAGGAACCAATGAATGAACACAGAGCCAACGGAGCTGTTTCCCTTGAAACTACTAAGGTAGATGAGTTGTTCCATGGTTTTGCCATTAAAGTTAGTGGTACCCTCTGGGAATAACGTAGCCAAAATGGATGAACACGGCCCATGAGAGAAGACGATTTACCTGTAAAACATGTTTTTCCATAGTAAACTAGTCGATTCATTGACCAGTGGTGGTAGATATGTTTTGCTATTGGCGAGATCATCCCAATTCCAAGTCTAGCATTTATCACCATTAAATCATCAATTCCTTCTAAGAAGGTAGTTTCAGACAATTTGGACTATAATAAACCATACCAAACTAAATCACCTATACCTATTAGACCATACTAAACCCCCAAAAAAAGTCGCTGATCATTTCCCTACTTTCAGGACTGACTTTGTGATGCCATCGAACACAGGGCAGTTCGTCTTCCAAAGTGATGGCGACGGAGGCGTTTTCACACCGATGGGGCCCGGAGCTGATGGGAATCTCTGGCTGCCCTTTTACATGGCAATCAGACATGGCTTGCTGGAAAATCCACCATTTAGTTCGGGGACTTTCCCAGCGAACTAAACCTCCATGGCTAGTTCGAGGATTTCCCAGCTTGCCCCTTTTGATGACACCGGAGGGTAAAAGGATTATGGTTTTATTGATGGTTAATTGCTGAATGAATGTGCTTCATAACGCATCAAAAGTCATCCCCCATCATCGTTGGAGAAAGGCTTGAAATCCTCATGATGTTCCCAAGGGTTAATCCACCAGAAATGTGGGATCCTTTAAGAACAATCCAGGCTGAAGGGCGTCGTGGGGGGTAAGCCGTTGGCGCCTTCCCAACGGTGAAGGATGGAATAGCTAAAGAAAATGTGTTGGAATGTCAGTTTTAGGAGCTTGTTCATCTGATTGGGATGTTTCCTGAAATTTAGGGTTGGCTGGCCTCAACACTTCCAATGGAAGTATTCTTCCAGAGACAAATGAGTCATTAAAAAAAAACATTGATGGGTTATTATCAGGACTTATCCTGCCTGCTCGTTGGTGACTAGTATAACCCATATGAATTTGAATCCGTATCGGGGAAACCTCTCAACCAACTACTCAATTAGTATTTCATGGGGAAAAACCGGGGTATGTTTCATGGGTCAAATCATACAAAATCATACCTTCTCGAAGATGGAGATGGGACAAGCACCACCCTGGCAGGCGATTCACCGGATGAGCGTTGGGGCGTATTTGCTGCACCTTGGTGATACCACGGAAGGTTGCCGGGCAGGAGCTCTGGTGGTAGAGTTGCTTGAATGGGGGGATATGAGCTTGAATTGGAACCCCAAAATGTGGTTTTTGGGGTTCCAAGTTTAGATCTTAGAACTTGGACATACTTGATCAATCTCAATCATACTTAGACCTTGGAATCTTGTCATATTCCAAGAATGTGGCGACATTGTCAGTAGGAAAATCAGGCTTTAGGCTTTTTCGAATTGGCTGCCTCAGAGGTCAGCCTACTACCCGATTTAGTGGGGATAGCTGGAAGCCATAGTAGGGATACCTATTAACATCTATTAACCAATACTAACCAAGTAGAGTAAGTAGTGTAATGGGATTGGTTAGCGGTATTTTTCATTGCTCAAGTGGGGGGAAAAGGAAAGACGATGGATGATCCTCTCTGAGTGTATGAGGCTTTCTAGCAGGAAGGATTGAGAGAATTTCAGCTGTTTCCTTCAGGTCTGGACCAGTTTGGAGCAATCTGAGCTTCAGAAGGGTGGAGCTAGTGATGGTGAGTAAACTCAATGAGTGGCATTTTGCTATTTGGATATGGGTCAAAAGAGAGTAGGGGACCGGAGATGGAATGGTCAGTTTTGATGCATTTTGATATGCAGAAAATCATCCGTCAAGAAATTGGAGATGCAACATTTTGACCCAGGCCATCCCAGTTCCGCTTTTGGGCGCCCATGAGTTCTGTTGATGTTCTCCGAGTCTCCTGCGTGCGTTCTATAGAACCACGGTTCAGGGTCACTGAACTTGGTGATTTTTCAGCATCCCAATCTTTCCTTGGAGAAATCCCCCAATGGTGTCGCGGTTTCAGGACCAGAGTTGATTGGAGCAGTGGTGATGCTGAGACTCCAGCGGAGCCGGCAAGTGATCCAGGCACCCAAGGCAACTGTGAAGAAAATGCCAAGAGACCAAGACCAAGACGAAAGGCAATGCCCAAGCAGAAGGTCATCAAGACCCTTCTCAAGCTTCGGGTCACCAAAGAGGAATCGAGTTATCCCATACAATCCTCCTTAATATGTTCATGGGATAAGAATAAGGTCCGGTCATAATGGCACCTTATCTTTATGCCATTGCAATATAATGATGATATTATTTCATGAATCTCATTAAAAGCCCATTATAATGCCATTTGGATCCCATATGGATCCAATAGCCAGATTAAAAGGCGGTTTTAAGGGGGCAAGATAAAACAATATATGGGGTCTTAGTTATAGGGTCCCATTAGATTCCCATTGAAATGGCATAAACATATCCCAGATATCAAGATCCCATATCTATTGATCTATTGGATTTTTGTGGTTCTGGGTTTTTTACTCCCAGAAGATCATAAAACATCATAAGACCTATTATTACCATATAGTTGGTGGAATAAACATCAACCATTCAATGGATTGGTTAATGGGAAAAAATTACAGGAAACCATGGTTTTTACCATCAAATATAGAGGTTTCCTGTAAATTTTCCCTTAAACCAATCCAATGAACCGTTTATTTTCGGGTCCTAAGATGCCACGGTTCTGACTGCCATAGCCGATCCCACAGCTTCCCCCAATCCGAGGTCATCACCTCTGCAGCAGATCCAGCGCCCAGCCAGCAGGTCATTTCGGAGCTGGCGGATGCCTATGCAGTGCCTGGCCTGGGAGATGGCACGAATTTTGGAGAAATGCTGGGTGAAAATGGCGAGTTTTCCATGGTTTTGCCCATGGTTTTGCCCATGAAAATGAAGGCTTTTCCATGTGAAACGTCGAATGAGAGAAAATTGCAGAACAAAATTCGCGGGCTACTGGCCTATGGCCAAGGAAAGGAGATTTTATGAGATTTTGAGAAGGACCGCATTTGCGCAGGGAAGGAAAAGGGACGTGGCTGTCCCAGCTCCTTCACGCACACGGTTTATAGGTTGCAACAACGACCTCTTGCAGAAAAGCCTCCGGGACTTTTCTCTTCCCCATGCTGCTTTGTTGGCCATGCAGAACGAAGGAGAAAGGCGGATTGCAGCTGCACGACGGCACGGAGAGACCTTACCAAAAGCATCCAAAAGCTAGGGCAGAGCCTGTGAGCATGAATGCTCCACTACAAGAAACATTGAGCAAATGCTTTAAAGGAAGAAACATGGCATTGAGCTAAGAAAGAACTGTTGGATGCGTGTGAATTTATGTAGAGGAAAATGGTGATGCTTACCTGACAAAAATTGGATTCATGATGACTTTGCCTCGAGCCAACAGAATGGCGATGCAATTACAACCATAAATACCAAGAGTGACAATATACTGTAAGACAACGGTGTTTTTGATGGGTTTCTAGCGGTGTATTTCCGTTTAGCTTTCGTGGATAAGGGTCAAGAAAACCAAGGAATGATGGAACACTTTGGTGCAGGGCGACTTTCTAAGACACATTGGAAGGGCCTAGGGTGATTTTAGCCGTGAAAAATGGAGACATGCGCAGTGAATGATGGGCAAACTGACTGGTGAATGATTGGAGCAAACCTGCATGGCGCATGGCGATTGTTCATGATCTTTTTTCCAATCTATTTGGGGGCTATCGCGAATGTAAGATAAATAATGTAGCTATTGGCATTGGGGGAGCTGGAGAGCGAGTGATCATGAAAATCTTTTCTTGATCAGGAGCTGCAGAACTCAGCTCAGTCCCAAAAATGGCTACTTAGAAACCCATTAAATCCCATTATGCAATTAAGTTCCCATTAGACCACCATAAATCCACCATTTCTTTGAAGTCAGAACCGTTAC
Source organism: Symbiodinium sp. clade C Y103 (assembly GCA_003297045.1). Taxonomy (NCBI): domain Eukaryota; class Dinophyceae; order Suessiales; family Symbiodiniaceae; genus Cladocopium; species Cladocopium sp. clade C. The sequence goes on from BGPT01000700.1 coordinate 5,953, forward strand.
ATTCGCAAACCCAGGAAGCAGATCGTTCCATCGTGGGCTTTTCTGCCAAAGGCGTCTCTGTGGAACCTGAGGACTGCACTGACGGTGTGGAATATGACTCATGTCAACCCCTGATTACTAAACCATGGTTTACTTTTAGGGGGGGTAATCCCCCAAGAGTCATAATCTAATACTTAAATGGTACCCCGCCAATTAAACAGCCTAGGGCATTGTGGCTAGCTTGGAAATCCTCTATAAATGCAGGATTCAATAGGAAAATAGTTACCTATGAATGGAGAATGTTACTGGGATATGAATGCAGAACATTATCAACTATTAATGGAGGAGATTGATGGGATTAACATGGGGTATGAATGGAATATCAAGGAGATGATTATGGGATATATAGTATAGCCATGATATATAGATATTGCATAGCCATTATACTACTTAGATGTGCCCTAGGATTAGTGAGAACTGGTGAGTAACTGGCAAAATTTAGGTCTATATGTTGGATTTGTGTTTTGAGTTTGTATACCAAATGTGGGAAAATCCGAGAGAAATGGAGGTTCATAGCTGGGACATAAATATTGGTAAAATTACATACCTACATGGTTTATGGACGTTCATTCGGGGATAGAACATGGTATGACCGTAGTTAATAGGGTTTAGATACCAAATACGTAAATATGAGAAAATCCTAGATAAATATGGAGGTTACAGCTGGGAAAATCACCTATGAAGGGGAATATGGATGATTTTACCATCGAACATTGGGGAAGTATCATGGAAATATATTGATTAATGGATCTATTAATGGATATAGTAATGGATGTGTTAACTAACCTGGGTTTGTTTCAGGTGATGTGTTATTTTCACTATGGAAAAAACATGAAAAAACACCATTTGGGGAATCTATAGGGGATTTTTTTTTTTTTGACGGGTGGTCCGTTAAGCAAATCCAAGTTATTACTTGGTGGCTTATCTTAATTACTATGCCAAATCCCTGAACTAAATGAAGGTGTTAATCGGAAAATTTTCTTTAAATAATAGGGACTTTCACCACTAGCCTCTGCTTGTTCAACAGTTGGCTATGGAAAGTGGCCCATTCAGTTCGATGATTCATAATGATTTACCTATTGAAAATGGTGATTGTCATTAGTGATTTTCATTGGGTTTTAAATAGCTACGTCAAGTCATAGCTACGTCAAACAAGCAGATGGTAGTGGGTTAGTTCACCCGCGTTAGAAGTGGACAGGGACAACAGAAACCAACCGTTGCATTTGAGAAAGGTCTTCGAAAGGTCTTGAGATTTGCAAAGTCGCGCCTTCATCATTTTCAAGAGTTTTCCTCGAGAGTAGATTTAGGCGTTTCTTCGTATTCAGATGCGTCATGGAGCTCAAGGAGTGTTTCGGGTTTTGTCATCAGAGGCATTGTTCTGCCATCAAATGCGTGAGCCGCCAACAGACCAGCAAGAGCTTTAGTTCATGCGAGTCAGAACTGATTGCAATGACAGTAGCAGCCCAAGAGACGTTTGGACTTTGCCAACTGTTGCGATTTTCGGAGTCAGAGAACCCAGAAGTCTACGTGTCAAGCATAGATGACTTCATGCTCACCCTACTTATGACTGGGGTGATAGCCTATTTACCAACTCTAGGGTCCCAAAAAAGATGCCGAAAAGATCCCCGAAAGTCGTGTTTCTAGGATGTGAACGTTCGATGATGTTTCCTCCATCACTTCCAGGTTTCCAATTTTTCTAGTTATTTTGGGCTTGCTACATGGGAATATCAAGATATAAACCAGCAAAGTGGGGATATATATTGGGATATAATGGAATGTAATCCTGATACATGTGCATTCTAAGCCAGTCAGTTTTATTCTAATAGTAGTTGGTAGGTAGTTGATGTTAGTTAATGTTGGTCAAGTGGAAAACCATGGAAATCCAAAAGTCGTGGTCACTGTCGGCCATAGCAAACTAAATGCTTTAATAAACCTACCATTTTAGGTCAATGATGTGTGGGTGTTGACATATATCCATGTATATCCAACCAGCAATCGAGCTTGATCAGCAACAACGGGGAGGTTCATCAATAATGGGCAGTCTGGGTAGATTTGTGGGTGAATGGATGACTTTCCCAGCGAACCAAACCTCCATTTAGGCCACAGGAATTTCCCAGCTAGCCACGTTTGAGGACACCGGAGGGCAATTAATTAATGAGTTGGTTGCCATCAATGGGAAAAACACTGCAGCTATATTCCATAGTAGCAACCCCCAAGTGTTCCGCTACCCTATGAGCAATACGGTGCTATAGTAACCTCCAAAAATATAGAAAAGTATGGAACTGTTTTTATTTACCACTGCTTTAATAGAAGTGCACTTTTCTATCTTCTTGGGGGTTGCTGTACTCAGACTCTATATGATCCTCATTCCGTAATGTTTCACATAACTTCTATGCTCTTCAGCTGAAAATTTCGGATATGTTCCTTCGCCAAGCGGCTCCTGGTCCGGAAATCATGGATTTCCTTCCACGAATCCCACGGAAGGAGGATTCCTAACATCAGAAAATGCTTCAAAACCGGATGATAACCAACGAATTATGCAAGTTATAAAGGGTGATACCACATGATACCACACTTAATTTGATAAATCCAAGAATGCACCTCCAAATTTACAAGGCTTATACCACCCATTTCTATATATATATATATATATGTATCACATTACCAACATTTACCAACCACGGCAGAAGTCACCCAAAATCCACCTGGCAACCTTCGACGCCGTAGGACTGGGACGAAGCTCGCTTGAAAGCCCTCTGTGCCCGACATGGCTGGGAGTTCGAATGGATGACCGAGGACCGTTCTTCGGAAACGCCGCACGTGAAGGTTCTCATTACCCTCTGGTAGAATAACATAGACTCTGAAAATCACCAATTTTAAGTGGAAACCAATCTTCCAACCTGTATCTGCCAGGGTCTATGTTAATTTACTGGAGGGTAGCCGCGGCTATTGCTGTTTTTGGTTAGCGACAGCCTGCTTGCGAAAATGTGCATTTTCATGCGACCTTTTTGCAATATTTATTATAGCATAAATCCGACTATGACCCACAAGAACGGGAATTTCAACAATGTGCCACAATATTGGGGGTGTAATAGGGTGAACTGGGAATATCATCAGCCAAATTTGGAGGCAGCGAAGATGGGTGTACACCTTGGTGATTGGTCCAGGGAACCATGGATCATGTCATATGGCGGCTGGGTCGAGAACCATAGAAATGAGTTTGGAGATTGACTGGGCATCAGATGGGTATTTTGACTTTCATTCTGATGACTTGACTCAGGATGACTTGTATTCTCGTGTCATTTGGGTTGCCAAAAACTGCACCCCCTGGTAGTTTAAGCCCTAGTTTGATACAGGAATGACAAATGAGCCATTTGTAGCTGATTGACCTGTTCAAGACGGTGATGTTCAATAGATATGTCGAATTATGCATAATTGATGCATAATGTCAAGGGAAAGAAACCATCAAGTGCATGCTAGTCCTAAGTCTCGCAGTTCTTCACAGAGATCCACAGCGCAAACTACGAACTATATGTATATATATATATATGTGTGTGTATATGTATATATATATATATATGTTACTTAGTTACTTATTTGTATATATATATATATATTGTTTGTTATGTTGAATTCAAAGTCACTCAGTCCCATGTATGGTATATCATTCATATGGATCCAAATACTTTCAGTTCGAAGCTGCGATCACCAGGACGGAGAGCGGCAACGTCGCATCGAGGGAGCTGCATGTGCAAGGTGGGGAGGATTACCCGAAACGGTGTCATCCAACATGGCTGGGAAAATCATCTAAAACAAAGGTTTTGATGGGACAATTAACTCTAGCACCGGAGTTTCCTTCTAGGATAGTACCATGAGTTTGAAAATAGACTAACCACTCGATTCTCTTGTTTTTTCTAGCACGCTATCTAAGATTCGGCATGGTTGTGGCAAAATTTACCACACAAAGTTCCCCAAGACGCATGCAAAGACTGAGTAAGATATGCAAGATCAATATATAGTCCCTTTCAAGCATCAAGTGGGCTACCAGTTTAAAGCCCACATCGAATTTGCATAAATAGCAAACATTAACAGCAGAAACAGGGGTCCCACATTTGGGCGGATGAACACGTCGTCACCACAGCTATGTTTTGACTGAATGTTGACCCTTGATTCTTCCATCGGTGTAGATGTTTATACCAGGCGCACATCTCCAATTCTAGTCCTTGAGTTGCTGAAGATGATGTTTTTGTTACATTTTCCCATTGGTTAATTCACCATTTGGGAAATCAGGATTCTTTGCTATTTTGCAGGGGGCCCTTAAGCAAATCGAAGTAATTAGTTCTAAGCATTTCCATCCATTCACTGGCAGCTGTGCGGTTTCGTGAATTGAAGGCCTGATTGGAAAACTTGATGTGATATCTCCAGTTGGATTCCCATAAATTGCCTTCATGGCAAGAATCTCAGAAGCCACTAAAGTTGGATGAAGAAAAACCTGTTTTTTTTGGAGAATCTATCGGAAATCCTGAAATTTTACTGATGAAATAGTCCCAACAAAACAAACAAGAAAAAGATGGGTCCTCCACTACCACGGTCTCAGAAAACGTGGCCCTTCAGGAAAGAAGCCGCGGAGGGACAGCTAGATGTTGGTGCCAAGGTACAGATCTGGAGGGATTTGGACTGCTGTTGATTGATGGTGATTTATTTATAATTTAACGAACATTTTTTGGGGCTTCGTGTGGGTTTTAGCATGTCTTAAGCATCAAACATGCGAATATAGTATTACTATATGAAAATTTATATAGTGTTTTTTGATAATTATGTAATTCTGGGGGGTACTATCCAATATTCAAAATTCTGGGGATTGTCACAATCCATCAGCTGGTAAATCCTATTGACGCACCAGAAAAACAAAGGGAAGGCACAGGGTTTTGAACACTGCTGACGAAGTGTTTATATGCCCTTACACCAGCATTTCAAGACATGTCTAACCCTGCTGGAAAGAGGAATATCTCAGTTCCCCAGGTGTTATGTGGTGGTGTCGATTCTATTTGTATACGTATTTCCATCCGGCAGGGATGATGATCACATCAATGCGGCAAATCAAAATCACAAACCATCGAATTTTGCCAGAGCTGGATGATACAGACCATCAAAAAATTGAAGCCAAGTCTTACCTGTTCAATCCTGTTCACATATATATATATATATAACTATATATAACTATATATATATATATAATATAGTATTCCCAGGATTTTCCCCTCAAGAAAATCCCAAATTCTCCCTTGTTGGATCACATTGGATCCGAAATGCGGCCAGGGCAAAAACTCGCACCAAATGGCGGCCTGGTGGCGACTGGATTCCATGGCCAAAGCCTTTACGTTTCAAGCGAATGATGACCGACAGATGATGCTTGGTGGAGAGAGGCTGGAGACAACTGCAGGATCATCCCACGGATCGTAAGTAGTTGGACGCTGAAATCAACATGTTTTTTTTTGGACATGAGTCTCATAAAACCACAGGATCCGTTACGGGTTAGTTGGTAGCTGGGCATGTAATTCATTTATAAATGGAACAATCCACTTAGGTCGCTAATGATCACCAGGGTTATTAACCACTTCAATCCGTGGGATGATCCTCCAAGTAGGAACCTCCAAAGTTAGCAACAACTGGCAGTGAGTTACTTTCAATGACCTGCAAAGATCCACATTTCAGCTGGAAGTGAGCTAACCCCTGGATAGTTTAAGACAACAACAATTTCGGACAGTGCGTCGGAGAGTCTGCAACTATCCAAAATTGGCTGCCAGCACCATCATGTGTTCTTATCAATATTAATCCAGTTGCATGGGGACATTCATAGAGTCCTACTGTGGATGGAAGAAATCCTGCACCACCTTGGATGAGTCATAGGTCATAGGTATCATAATGGCACATATTGCCCGAGGGGTGTCGCTGATGGGCGACATCACTGGGATGGACCACTGAAGAAGCCGTGAGCTTTGGAGAGTCTTGAATTTTGTCGGGAACAATGAAACTGCAGGACCTCAGGAATCTAGAATAACCTAGATATCTAGAAATCCCATAGCTATGTAGAAAAACATGGAAAAATAGTTCGAATCTTTAGTCTTATAGAAATATTGGTACATATATATATATATATACTCACACATATATATATATATAGAAACTGTCAAGATGCAAATCCCATAGCTTTGGTGAACTCCCGAAATCCCCGAAATCCTGGTAAAAAGAGACCTCTTTGAGGAAGCGGAAAATCGCCCCGCCCCCGCAGTTCAAGCCGAAGTGCCTTGGTTCCGCCAAAAGCTGGAGATGGGTGGTGGATAGCCATTGTAGACTGACTGGATGGGTAGTTTGGCTAGTTCTTTGGAATCATATTTACTAATCTAATCAGAATAACTTGTTGATTAGTAAACTAAGATATTTGGGATATTTACTAATGGTTGATCAACCAATATCAACCATATTTCTTGCAAGGGTATCCAAGATTGGCCCTGCTTTCAAAGATACCGGAACATCCTGATACTAGTAATGTCCATCGACATGTAGAGATCACTGGTTGGTACCAGACGACATGAAAGAAGCACTGGTGTTTTAACCTCTGGTAAACAAACATATAGATTTATAAATTGGTAATTCACTAGCTAATCATCTATAAATTGGGATGGTTCCTTAAGTAATAGGTAAGTCATCTATAAATTGGGTAAGTCATAGATAGCTAGTGAAGATCCCAATTTATAGATGACTTACCTATACTTACCTATCTAAAACAAGGTAATTTTCCATAGCTAGATGTCATAGTATACCAGATGTTAAAACCCAACCGAATAGGTGTTTAGCCTGTGACTCGTTCCTGGGCCGAGAACCTCCCACTCACCAGCACCAACGGGATCTACGAATCTCCGCGTCGCTTGTGAAATGTGACATAGACCCCCGTAGCACATGGACCCTTTGAAACAACAACTATGGGCAGTTTCACCCCTCAAATTTTGTAACGAGAGATTGGCAATTCTCCTCAGGGTCACTCCAAGTGTGTTGCCCTCCCATTCACTTTGTGTCTCCCTTGCAGCGTGCTCAGGAGCTAATGCAGGGAGCGGCCATGACAAACTCATAGGCGGAGTTTCAGAATGTCCAATGTTTTCAAGAAACTCCGCAGTTTGATGACTGCTTGTCAATCACCCAGTTGGGCATTTTGGTGAAATGCACATCGCAAAATGCATGCATCTTCTAAATGCAAGTGCACATATGTTTAACTATTTGTGGTAATTGATGTGCTGAGCCTCAATATCCTCAATGCACGCGGTTTTATGCAATACATACCCCATTGGGGCTTGTTGCCCTGAGTGTGCCCACATTGTCCAGATTTATCCAACGAAGATGGGGGGGTTCTGCCAAACCACCGGCCGGGAAGTACAGTAAGAAAAGTTAATAGATTTGATTCTCCATGTGCATGGAACTTGTTTGTGAAATATATATATATATATTATAACATATAGATATACATAGAAGAGAAGTTTTACGGGGTACCTGCACATTTGGCTTCAAAATCCGTGGTTTCTTTGCATGTAGACTTTCATCATTTTTCATCTCACCCCATGAAATGTCGACTGCAGCGAAATGACCAATGCTTTAGCGGTTTTCAACTCTGACACGTTCACACACATATGTATGTATATATATATATATATATGATTATACAATATTTTATATATAATCTCTTTAGAAATGGAAGGTTAAATGGAAGGCATCGCAGTTAACCCAGTTATAGCCACTATTCTTCCGGATACATTTACCCTAAGTTCATCTAAGATCGATATGGAAAACAAAATGGTTTCCTGTTGCTGAAAAATCACCCAACTGGGCTCAGACCCCCAAAGTCGCCGCTCTGAACCGGAGCGGCGGCGATACGGGGAGGAGGTAACGGGCGCTTGCGCTGCTCAGTCTGACAAAACCTGGGTTTAAGGTGATGTTTACCCTCTGGTAAACTAACAGTTTGCTATTGAAAATGGCCATAGAAATAGTGGATGTTCCCATTAATAGCATGGTGATTTTCCATAGTTATGTGGCTGTTCACCAGAGAGTATTTTCCCAATGGCACATCCACCATTTGGGGCATAGGGGATATTGTTTTATTGGGACCCCGTAGGCAAATCCAAGAAAACTGAATCCAGAATATCCACTACATGGACGTGTCTGAAAATAGGATATACTGTATACCCTTAAATAGCTAATATTAATAGGGGCAATGATGATTCTCCAATGGTTTTAGGTGCACCCTATTTTCAGACCAAAAAAGTTCATGTAGTTATGTCATAAGTGGGTTTCTAACTAACCATCTAACCAAAAAATATATACCCTTTCATAGTTATTGAATAATTATTGTAACTATAAACCAACTTAGTTTTTCTGCCGGGGGCCCCACATTGTAGAGTTCCGAAGCATCCCAGCTTTCAGCATCTTGTAGATATGCAGAGTTAAAAGTTCCACACCATCTGAGAAAAATGTCGCTCTTAGATTTACATGTCTCAATGAAAACAAGAAGTTCTTACTGTTGGATTCGATGTCTTTTTTTTCCCAAGTTTATACAGGTTCTCTTGGGTTAACAGCGATTTCCGCCACGCTTGTGCCCGAAATTCTCGTCTCACTTGCCTCGACTTGATTGGATGTCCATGGGCAAACAGACCCATGCTGGGATAGCTGGTGAATCGGTATGTGGTTGAAAACCATGCGAATGAGGTGAACCCCACCAACGTACACAACTACATATTACAATAGTGTTTGTTTGTTTTTTGTTTGTCTATTTTGTTGCCTAATTGCCAATGTGTTTGTTTGTTCGTGTGTTTGCTGGCTTGTTAGGTCAACAGCGTTTGTTCTGCTATGATTACAAAACACGTGGAATATACATACATTGCATTACATTACAGGGCATTGCATTGCAGTGCAGTACATTACATTACATTGACATACATACATATATACTATAGTTGCATATAAATCATGCCTCGCTGGAACATTCGTTCTTTTGCAGGGCGTCTGCCAATGACTAGAATGCTTTCACCCCCGCAGCCACATCACCTTGCAGGGCCAATGCGTCACGGGTCGCACGAATGACCAAGCCTATGTTCAGATACAACAATTATTACCCTCTGGTTATTTAACATAGCCATGGAAAATTGCTAATTTTGGATGATTGTCCTATCAAAACCTCCATTTATAAGGGATTTTCCATGGCTATGTTAAATAACCAGAGGGTAATTAAGGTGGCATGCGCCCAGCAAAACAAACAACTACCATGACTGGGGATGGTTGAAATCCAAGCCATTTATCCATTTGTGGAGATATTAGGGATGGTTTATGGCATCACCATTTTTCAGCCCAAAACATTCATTAGCTCCAGCTTCAGTGGAAAATCATTTACCCATCCAATGTTGCACCTTTAGACCTCCGCTAAACTAACATAGTTATGGAAGCCATGGCCTAGTTATAGATGATGAAATTTAAAAAAAAATACCGAACTTCAACAGGATGATTGTCCATACTTATTTTGTCATAGACCTCCCAACCGTCCCAAGCTCCAAGCCCTTAACCACATGGTCGCCATGGTCGCCATGGCCTTCCTCGGGAGTTCTATGGGATGAACGACGAGGACGGAGATCTGGAGCAGCCACTGTTCCGGCCCAGCATTTTGCACCTTGGCCATGGGATTCACGGGTGGATGCAGTTAGTAAGCCACTATAGTTAATGTCAACCCTGGATTAATAAACCCCAAACGGCTGTTTAATTGGGGGGGTACCATTCAAGTAGTAGATCATGACTATTTGGGGATTACCCCCCTAATTAGTAAACCATGGTTTATTAATCAGGGGTTGACATTATTGCCTATAGCCAGTTATAACACATGTTAACAGATGGGTATATTTAACTTACTATAGTTACTAACTATACTGGGTATGTTTCATGGGTTGTACTCAGTAACCAGTTTACCAATGGCTATATTATGCGATGATAATGTGACAATCATGGGACACTGATGGCTTTGTAATGATCAATATGGGATAGACCCTCCGGACTCGGTATTTAACCATCAACAAATCAGGATTTATTACAGTTAGATTTTTAGTTGATGAACGATAAATGGGAATATAATTGGATAATCAAACGTGACTGGCAAATCCCTGAACTAAATGGAGTTGTTGGTGGGAAAACCATCTATCATATAGAGAAATTTTGCATTGCCATGTTTGATTGCCTGTGGGTTAGCTGGGTTGTAACCCAGCTACTTCTGATTGCCGGTGGGTTAGCTGGGTTGTAACCCAGCTACTGTCCCCGCTGAACGAATGCCATGACCCATCCGAGTAGATCATTATATGTAAATGGTTCAATGGATATGTTCATTATCCTCCCTGATAAGAACCGCTTCCGTAAGGGGCCCCCACATGAACAGATTCACCATACTAAACATGTTTTTCTGAGGGATGATCTGGGTAATCGTTTCGATAAAGACCAACAATAGTGGAACCTTGCGGGAATGATGCTTGAGACTAGCAAGATTGAAGGAAGGAACTCGCACATTTGATGGCGGCAGGTCGGATCAGTCATAATTTCACTTTTCCGGGACCTATTTTCTTCCTTGGTGAAATCGGATGTTTGTTTGCATTACCCTCTGGTAAACTAACATAGCTATTGAAAATTGCTATTTATATATAGTGTTTTTCCATTAAAATGATGATTTTCCATAGTTATGTTAGTTTACCAGAGGGTAATTCTTTCATATTCTTGTGAAATCCCAATGTTTGTATCGCAAGTCCAGCATCAAATCCAATATCCAACTTCCAGACGTTCCTAAGTTTAATCCACACATATCATATATCCACATGTTTTTCAGCTGAAATCACATCCTTATATAATGTTTCTTCACTTCAACTTCACATCCCACATGTTTCTATAGTTTTACTGTGGTTTACCCTCCTGTAATTGAACAGTTCGATCTTGAAAATCATGATTTTGCTAGGTAAATAATCGAACTAAATCGGCCATTCTCCATAGCAAACTGTTAGTTCCATGGCCTATTTCTAGTTGATTTACCTGATTAAGATGGTGATTTTCCATACCAAACTGTTGGTTTACGGATAACCGTAATCCATGTTTTTTTCGGTGAAATCCCCATGTCGAAACGGGTGTTTTCGACGAAACTTTTACGACGGTTTCCCCGAGGCGCACGGGGCGTGCGCGCTTACTGGACACTGAACGGAGCGAAAGGAGGAGTTCGGTCACTTGATCAATGGATTGATCAATGGATGGTCGTCAAAGATAGCTGTAAATGGAGGGTTTAACATGGTTTAACCATCAACGAATAGGGACTTAATTGAGGTCGAACCATCAACAAATAGGGACAGAATGAGATATTGATGGATATTGATGGATCTTCTAGATGAATGGATATATTCACGGATAGGTTAATGGATATATCCAATGGGCATAGAACTAGGGAATTCTATGGTTGATTGGGGGGGATTAACAAACCAGTCAATGGGGTTTATTCCTGAATTCTTAATGACTAATAGATATATTATGATATATTAATGGATGTATTACTGTATATTCATGGGTAATGGGTATGAATGGATATGTTAATATAAGCTCCTCAATGACTGGTTATTTTCCCAATGGGAAATCCAATGCAATCGATTGAAGGAATATTATGTTTTTGTCTTTGGGGGGTTCCGGATTAGCAAATCCAAGTATAGCTCAATCAAGTGAGATCAGGGAATTTTCATGTTTTGCCCTATGTTTTTGAGGTTTTTTGTTAGCGACTCGTACATCCAGTCTTGGCATTGTCAATCCAATGGATGATGGATCTATGGGTTGATCGTTTCATTGAGTTCACTGGATCCTTGTTCTTGGCATTTTGAAGGAATTTATGCAAGTCTGATGATATTGTGAAAATGATGGGAATACAATAGGATATGTAATCATCAATATGACCATGTACGACCTAATTAGCCTTGTCTAAAAAAAATAACACGGGGATATGATAGACCATGATAAATCCAACTTTTGCAGCTTTGATTGGGGAAATGATTTCTCAACCATGGGATTTTGTGGTGTTCTGGTGTGCCCACTTTCAAGTCTACGTATAAGATACCCTATGGTTACTGAACATAGCTATGAAACATGGCCCATTTCTAGATGATTTATAGTCATGTTCCATAGCTGCGTGAAATAACCACAAGGTGGAGTCCTGATACTCTCTTCTGCATTGGGTTGGGTCTTGCCACTTTCATCCACTGGCAGAGGATGTAAAGGTTGGTTCCGTCCAATTTTTGACAAGCTGGCTTGCTGGAGCTTAGCCAGCAATTTCGGATCGAGACAGTCAAAGAAAAGGATTCGCACGGGTAGAATCCCCTAGAAAGTGAAATCAATTTGCAATGTTTGACTGTTTTGATGCGAGATTCCATTCAGGTACTTCTTGAATCGTTTAGCGGCTTTGCCGGCAAGCATGTTGATACGTATCAACCCCGGATCAATCAGTCCTAGTTTGTCAATAGAAGGGCGCCCAAGATGGTGACAATTCAACGGAGCAGGTAGGTCATCAGACTAGATGGGCCATTGACCAAAACTATCTTAGATTACCAAAGGATATTACCCCACATATGTAAAACCCCATGAAATATCCCATATAGACCCCCATATGTATCATTTGTTTCCCATTCTCTCCCATCACAAACCTCATAAACCTCATCATTTTGTGATGTTTGCGTTGTCATTGCCTGTGATCTCGCTTACCAGCCATGGCCTCATGCCATCCTTGCAATCCTTGCTGCTTCTGGCAGCTGCCGCCGAAAAGTCGCCGCCGCGAGATGGGCTAAACGTTCTGGAGGGCAAAAGCTATCCGCACCATCCAGTGATTTGGAGATGAGTTTATCGGGAATCTAGTTTATTCCTGTTTATTGGGATGTAAATGACCTTCAAAATTGAAAATGATTCTGGGATCTAATGGGTGGTTTTTTGTTTTGCTTTGGTATCGTGTTTGTTCCCATGGGATATATATATATACATGTATATATATATATTTACATATACATATATATATATACATATATACATATATATATATACATATACATATATATATATATACATATATATATATATACACATATATATATATATATGCTGTATACATATACGGTTTTAGATAAAAACAATTCAATTTGTCAATGGAAATAACCTGTGCTTATTGTAGCACTTGGAGGATCAGCCACTTACGATCCTTGAGACCACCAAGTCATGGAGGTTTAAGAGGCTAGAGGGTATTGAATGGTATTGAAACAACCAACAACAGGGGGTTGAACCGCAACAACTGGGGGTTCATCAACATGATGATCCTAGATTTTCTGGTTGTGATTTTTTCATGTTCGTGCCAATCCACCAGTTGCATGGAACATCTGACATCTACTGATACTGGGAAGACTTGTCTTCTTTTTTGTCCCCTTTTAAGCAACCCTGAGGTGATGCTTCAAGTTCCACAGCCGAGCTACAAAATTGAGCCCGGCTTCATGGCTTTGTTTAAGGTTATTTTTTGCTTTCCCAATGATGTTGATGCGAAATGCAGCCTTTGGGAAATCTATCTATGTATAGGTAGAGGGAAGATTTCGTTTTTTTTTGGGGGTCCGGATCAGCAAACCCAAGTTATAGCAAAGTGAAATCTTTGACTTTGATGTTTTGCCGTGGATGTTTGATGATTTTTGTGAGCTAGATTCAAAGTGGCAAAGCCAAGGTTTGTTGACAGAACATTGTGGCTTGAAAGTTCCGCAGCATTTCGACTGTCGGAACCTTTGCAACGAGAGCCAATACCAGTGGTCGCTCGGTTTCACGAGGTGTTTTGAATTTGACCCTCGCTGGTTTACCCTCTGGTTATGTCAAAATAGTCATTGAAAAGGGCCATAGAAATAGTGGATTTTCCCGTTAAAAATGGTGATTTTCCGTAGTTATGTTAGTTTACCAGAGGGTAGTTCAGCCGGGGTTTTAATGGGTTTAACCATCACTTACCCATCATGGGATTTCATGGGCTTCTAACGGGTTCCACCCTCCGAGAATCAAAGGTGGCAATGGAAAATCTCCGATGAATCGAGGTTTAGCTGTGGAACAATCTACAAATGGTTGTTTCTTCATTGCCATGTGTGATTGCCGAAGGCTAATTGGCGGGGTTCAACGCCATACTGATCCAAAGTTGTCGGTTTGCCTGGACTTGCGCGGAAAGTATTGGAGTGAGATGAGCATGGAAGTCATCAACTATCTCTTGCTGGCCTGCTTTGTTTTTCGTTATGTTCAATAGGGTTCAACTATATAGTGATTATATGTTAGGGTGAGATAAGGAGCTTTGGGTATCCGTGTTCTCTATTCAGTAGCAAATGGGGAAGGAGCTAGAGTTTCCCAACCCCATAATATGTGGGCATGTTTTGGGATGACGATCCACTATGACCATTGATGATACCTACAATCAATGTTTTGTTGGACCCCAGATGAGTCTACCACTGGATAGATCGGGAAGATCCTAGGTATCTTGGATCTTAACAAACAAATAAGGGAAAAACCTAGGATGAATATCTTGAAATCCTGAGATGGTGAGACCTAGGATGAAAAACATGGGCCCAGACATGTCCCCTGCTCAGCTTGAGGCTTGGTCCATCGCTACTTGGCAGGTTGGCGATCCCCCAAGAGTCAGATTCTAAGGGCTTAGCCTCTGGTAGACTGACATATATAACTATGGAAAATCACCGTTGTTTTAATAGGTAAATCAACCGTAAATGGTCATTTTCAATAGCTATGTTAGTTTACCAGAGGGTACTAACCACCAAAAAACAATACTGATGCATAATGATGCCTTAAAAGAGCCTTATTCAGGACTTACTGAGGGCAACAACCAATAACAGCTGCAGATTTAATATGGCAAACTGAATGCCATAAACCTACCATTTAGGGATGATTTCAATCCCATCTATTTGTGGCACCACTGGGGATGGTTTTAGGCATTGGGTTGCCCACATTGGGCTTTCTTGCCTGGAAGATTCGCGGTGTTCAGAGGAGCTATTCTTTGTTCAATGGATCGTGGGTCATTCGCTTTCATTGTGGATTTCAATACCACCCTTCTAACGGATGGTGCTCCTGCAGAGGAAGAAATCCTGCACCAGGTTGGTAGATGGTTAGATGGTATATCCCACTATAGAATACTATGATATTAATATGTTATCATTATACATTTTTTACAATGGTTCAGAGTTGCCGCTAGTTACAAACTAATGATTGTTTCATCATCGCATGAAATCCCATTAATGATCAATAATAATCACCAAAATCAGATAATTACTATCCCATATTATCAATCATCATCCACTAGTTACCAATTAGTTACAAACTGGTGCAGGATTTTGGAACCAGCCACAGTCTGTTTGTTCTCAGAGGTTCAATTACTACCGAGACGTCCCCGCACGACGATTGCTGTGCCAAGAACATCAAGCCTACGTAGACGCAAGGCTGTCGCATAGCATGGTGAGTTTGCCACTGATGGATGATGACTATGGCGACTGGTCATTGAATGTTTGGGGGGACATCTCCACAGAGATAGGGCATTTCTGAAGGGTTTGGTCGATGTTGATCAACATTTCTTATCCGTTGCTCTCTTGTTCTCAAAGTTGTTACTACTTGGGCCAGTTCCACTAAAAGAAGTAGGTATGTGGCCACAACTGTAAGGGCTGCAACTTAACTTATGTTGGTTACAACCATTTAATATTGATGAAAACCCCAAACTGCACAGGCAAGGGCCCAACCACCACTCCTCCGTTGCAAAAACGGCCTTTTCTAGCGAAGTTGGGATAGAAGCCTTTTGACCGCGGCTACATACCCATTGTATCACCATACAACCCCCATTATCTTCCACATGGCCATATTCACCAACCTCCATGTACCTTCTGGTAATTCAACACGGCTATGGAAACACACCATATTTAGAGGGTAAATCATCTACAGCTGACCTTAAACGACCCATTTTGTACGGCTACATTAGATTGCCAGAGAGTGTATCCCATTATATATCATATTATATATAAACCCATATAACTCCACCTAAATCAAAATCCATATAACTCCATATAATTCCCAGGTTTTCCGCCATCTTCAACTCCCATTTTCTTGCGTATCTCAGGGGAACATGTGGCCGTCTACCAATCCGTGCTACGCCACCAGCCGCGCCACGGCGCTTTCCGCGTGGTCGAGCTGGGCGCGCGCTGGGGCACCTGGGGAGCACGCGCCGTGCAGTTCCTGCGCGTTGTCAAGCCGCAGGTGTCGTATGAGGCGGGCGCGGTTGCAATTTATGATTCTATGAAGGTTGAATCATCTTTGGGGATTTTCACCTAGAAATGTGGATGTATATATAATTATATATATATGTATTATGTATTATACAGGGATGCAATGATACAATTGGTAGATTATATATATATATACAGTACATACGTTTGACTTTAGTATTAGTAGCTATCCCTAATTGACTTTTGTATTGCCAAAAAATCTGGGAACCAAGTCTGATTTACTAATGGGGGGACATGATTACTCCTAGCTAGTCAGTCAATGGAGGTTGAATCATCAATATTGGATATAGCTTGCATAGTCATAACAGATATGAAAATTGTATGGAACAACAATAATATGGTATCATATTTGGATTGAACGTGTAGACATTTATATATACTAACCATAGATGTTCTTTCCTCACTGGTGGGTTGATTAAGAGTATGTAGATTATCATGAAACAGGACGAAACCGGCCCCACGTTTTTCCTAAAAAGGACCATCTTTCCGGCTATTGATGATGATATGGAGGTTGACTTATCATTTACAGTATGTGGAGTTGAACCACTGAATATGGGTATATACGGGGATATTGATCGATGATGATTGGTGGATGATTACAGTGGGGGTTTCGAAGAGGCTGTCGATCAGTGACTGTCCATGTCTTAAAAACGAACATGCAGATCTGTAGATTCATTTTGCTTCATTTTATTCAAACGATTTCCGAGGTTTCCTGCCTTCAAAAAATAGCCACCACTCAACAGTTCCATTCCGAGATGAACGGACCAGGCCTTCTTTGTGGAGCCTTCCAGGCGCTCATGCAGTGGCTTGAGACAAGTGACTGGCTTCCAGTGGTGAATCCGCGACAGGGAATTACTACTGGGATGATTTTCCCTCATTTTCTATGGCCCACTTAAGCAAGTCGATCCCAATCTAAGCTTAAGCTATGGATTTCTTCCATGTTTAACTGATTTTAAAAACTTACGTATTAAGCATGGCCATTGTACATAGCAAACTCTGGCAAATTCCTAGAGGGTATGTGACCCGGTTGGCTTCACCACCCTCCAGCAACCAGGTGATGAAGCTCAACGACATTCGGTTTCAGCTCCTTTGCGATTTTGCGGCGCCTGAAGCGTTGCTGAAGATCATGGAAGGCCTTTTTGATTTTGACCAAAAAGCGGGAACCGAAAATCGTGTGCAACATCCCTTTATCCACAATTTTTGGGAAGGACCCACCCGGTTGGCAACCCTGGAAACGAACAGATCCTGAACTCACTGTAGCCAGGCTTGCTGGGCAGTGTTCATGTAGATCCCAGCTGCTCAATAGGGTATACCTAGCCACATCTAGCCACATCTAGCCACCATTTTCAGGCGGTGAAAACGTGAATCCATCTTGGGACCACTTGCGCAAATTTGGTGCCTCCAGTTGCAAGTTCTTTTTAAAATCCCATCAATAACTATAGGTGATGTATCTACCATAAAGCTAGTTACTTTAGTTACAAGCAAGCTTGGCCAACAAACTGGTGCAGCAACATGTACCAACCTGTATGGAATATCTGCAACCATGTTTGAAAACAATCACCCAGTCACACACACACATATATATATATAATTATATATATACATAAATATGCTGGGGGTAAATATACCATGGAGCATCTGGGATATATCCAATCATATCACTACATATACCCCATGAAATCCCACTAAACCAAAGCACCTAGCCATACCCAACTCCACCAGTGGCGGCAGGTCTTGATTTTGTGGACCTCATCCACATCGACATCCAGTCTGCGGAGCGAACCCTGCTGGCGCACCCAGCAGTGCAAGATCTGCTGCGTTCGCGTGTGGCGCGGATCATCGTTGGAACCCATTCGAAGCGCATTCACCAGGAGATTGTGGCTCAACGGCGAAGGAGTTGTGAAACAAACATGGGTCAAAATCCAGGATACATGGCATGGAATGGCTTGGTTTCAGGGAGAATCTCTACTGTAAATTACAGTAAACCATGGTTTTTAGGCGCAATGTATATCATCATATAGGGGGTTCCTGCAGATTTTTCCTTTGAACCAATTCTCGGAAAAACAGGAACCGGGAGATGAAGACTATCTGCCGGTGATTTGTTTTGTGTCATCGGATGTCACACTTTCTTTTACCCTCTGGTAAACTAACAGTTTGCCATTGAAAATGGACCACATTATAGATGATTTACCTATTAGAAATGGTGATTTTCCATGATTTTCCATGGTTATGTAACAGTTTACCAGAGGGTAAATCCCCATGAGTTTCCTACAGCTGCCTGGCTGGAAATCAAGCTGGTCGAGGTCGAAAGGTACAGAGATTGGATTCCCATTTTCACCCTGCCATTTGGCTTCGACGACTGTATCCATGGCGAGCTGTTAGTGTAACATTGTGTTACTTTCGCAATTTTGAAATGCACCAGGAATGGGGAATCCATAGGTTGATATTTTGTATGTTTTTTTCTCAATGCTGTTTCATTTTTTTTTGGGGGGGTTGCGGAGCGGCTCCATAAGCAAATCCAAGGATGCTGCTTGAGTTCGGCTGCCTTCTATTTCTCTAATGCTGAATGCAGTTGACACTCATGAAATATAAGAGATTGACACAGAGTGCTAGCTCAGGACATTGGCCCTGTCATTATACATGTTACATCATGTTACCTTTCTTTTTTACAGTCTATAGAGTCTACAGTTCCCAGTGTTTGCATATCATGGTCCTTCCCTTTCTGTTGTCGCCATCCGATGGGCTGAAGCCACCAGTCCTGGTCCGATTTGTTGTGCCACTGTTCTTCCAGCAGTGATTGTAGAAGAAATTTACACCAGCCTCCCACTTTTGGTAAAAAAAAAGCGTTGTTTCTTTATAGGCAGATGATAAATTTGCAGTGAGGAAAGGAATCGGCTGCCGATGGGATTTCCCGTTGCCAGCTCAAAAGCAATTAAAATCTCCTAAATTGATTGGTTCATCATCATTTTCCCAAAAAATCATTCAAAATTCAGATCCACATACCATATTGGTGGTTGGACATCCTATATTAATTTCCCATGAGATCTCCATTTCAAGGCATCGTCGAGCTCTTACGCAACAACGACGACGACTTCGGCCCCACTGCAGCGGATTGGGCCCTGGTGCGGCAACGCGGATGCTTCTATGAGACGCCGCAGGGTGGAGTGACGAACTACGATGGATTGCTGATTTTGGACAATCCGCGTTGGGTGCCTCGGAGTGTGTCATGCTGTGTCTAAAAATGGGGACATGGTCTCAATGCTATTGATAGGGAAAAATGAGATCATTATCCATTGGAATTGAGGATGCCTGATTATCAAACAAGCCCATATCCCAAAGTTGGATGGGAACATATAAGGGAACCGGTACAAGCAATGGTTTCAGGTTAAGATGTTCCCCTCAACATCTTGTATAAGTTACATATACATGCATTGGCTGAGCATAGCATATAAAACATTTGAAGATAATTGAAATTAAATGATGAAACATGCTTTATTTTTTGCGCGGGGGGAGGGGAAAAAGTGGGACGATCTTTGGTTCAAGCCAAGGTGGATGCCAGCAGAATCTTCTCATTGAATGATACAGACCTCCGAATTGATGAGTTGAAGCCTCTGTCCCAGAAGGCATGACCTGCCTGTGGCCTTCTTCCGCTCTGAGCCGCTCGAAGAGTAGGAGTCTTGACGCTCAAGATGACCAGCAACATCCAGCAGTGGCCCATCATGCCATCAATGTGTTGAAGAAGATGGACCTGGGAAGAACTCCCTTGGATCATTGAGGAGGTGGTGAGTGATACCACTAATTGATTGTGTAGGATTGTGTCATTGGATCCGGTTGGACGTTGTTGCTGGATCCAGGCTTTGGGAAATCTCCAAAGCTTTGTGGGAGACTCATGAACCAGAATCAAAACTAAAGACTTACGTCCAATCAGTCTCGGGTTAAACATGGACCCGTTGATCAACTCAATTACATATTTACACATCACACACACAAAAATGTGTGTGTATATATTAATTATATATATAGATATATTTAGATACACACATTTTTTAAAAAAAACAGCACGCAACAGCACACACACAATAGTTGGACATGCCCAGGTAGGTGTAGCCAGCAGGGTACTATTCATTATGGCTTCCCATTCGCCCTGGTTGCCTTTCGCTTCGATCCATCCATCGGATCGTCGGATCGCGACGCCGCATCGCGGCAAGGTGAAAATGGGGCGTATTTCCGGGGCGCGAAAGAATTTCATACCTCTGGTATATTAACATAGACCCTGAGAATAGCTATTTTGAGAGGAAACTACTCTTCCAATCCCTATCTGCCAGGGTCTATGTTGATTTACCAGATGGTATACGTTGGAATTATATTGGGAAGCACTATGGGAATGTTATTAATGGATCTAGTAATGGAGAATTTACTGAATATTGATGGATATGATATGTTCACTAACCTGGGTTTGTTTAAGGTGTTCATTCTTACGTTTCACTATTGGAAAAACACCATTTGGGGGAATCCATAAGTGATATTATTTGTTTCTTGGCTTAAGCAACTCCAAGTAACTCTGTTGGATTTACATTGGGATGCATTCTGGGAATAATGAGATGTGCAACTTATATAGCCAACAATTGGATATATTCATTCTGGATGATTACCCCGAAATATCCCCAAATAGATATGCATTGGGCAACCTGGACATATGAGGTAAATATCATCCAACTACACTCCTGGAAAAATTACTTTGCTTCGAGTGATCCCCACCACGATACTTTCTTTGGAATATAGTGTGATACAGATTTTGACATTCTTTTTCTGGCAAAACTTTATGG
>BGPT01000700.1:27299-39799 GCA_003297045.1 Symbiodinium sp. clade C Y103
CGCCCCCCCCCCGCGCAGCTGTGATAAAATCTAGTAACCCTCACCTGGCAGGTGGGGAAAAAACCTGTGTATCCCTTTCTTGGGGAGTACTGTACACGTGTTGAATATGCATTGGGATGCAGTATGTGAACATATTTGGATATCGAATTGGATATATATTAATAGAAAACATGGACATATTCCGCCGATTTCTGCCGTAGCGTCTTATGTTCAAAGAGGCCATCCTTTATACCGTTGGTATATGTTGTGGGGATTTTCGCCCGGTTCAAGTGTGGACACCATTCCTGGTTGGGACGCACCAGCCCATCAGGGTGTCCTCCCCTAGGTTGATAAGCTCGGTTGTGTGGACAATCTTGTGATATTCAAATAGGTCTCAGAGGCAGGGTATCAACCCCAAGACCTCATCGCCAAGGCGTTTTTTTTGAACACAAGCCAGCACATTCTCATTGTTTTTTTTCAAATGTTTTTCCTATTTAGGTTAGATCCCCACATTCTTTGAATTTTCCTAGGGTTTCTTTGGATGAAATCGCCATTTTCATTCTGATCCCAAGTTTCTATCATTACCCTCTGGTAAACTAACATAGCTATGGAAAATCACCGTTTTTAATAGTAAATCAACTATAAATGGCCATTTTCAATAGCAAACTGTTAGTTTACTGGAGGGTATACCAGTTGAAAAGCCAAGTTTCCAAGGGACTTCCCCAGGTGACTTCCATCTTCAGCCGCTTGGGCCGTGCTGCGCGGCTGGAATTCTTCAATCCTTTCACGGCCAAGAACAGTGGAGCCGCGGCTCCGAACAGCCACCCGAAACCTCCATGGCTCGGCCGCGGGGATTTCCCAGCGGGCTAAATTGAGGACACCGGAGACTACCCTCCAATAAACTAACAGTTTGCTATTGAAAATGGTGATTTTCCATAGCTATGTTGGTTTACCAGAGGGTAGGTGGACCATTGTGGGAATAACATGACAGATGGACGATCACAGCAAAGGTAGATAGAAATTGTCCAGCTGCAAGCAATTGGCTTGCATTGCCGTGGTGCATGGGGCGGCCTGAAGGGACGGCTGCCCACAGAAAGAGAGGGGCGGACAGACAGAGAGAGAGAGAGAGATGATGTATGTAGCTTTATATATATATATATATATGATTATATGTGATGTATATAGTTTATGTATAATTATAGCTTATCTTATATATATATATATATGTATGTGTGTGTTGTATATATAACACGCACACACACACATACACACATGCACACACACACACACACTGATATGTATGTATGAATGTTTAGATAGCAAGATAAATAGATAATGATGGAATATACCATCCAGCCAGCAACATGAAAGCCGGGTTGTTTGTATCTTGTATATACCCCTAAGCTATTGCACTTTCATGACGAATTTCATGAATTGAAAATGATCCCTATGGATCCAAATACTTTCTTCAGAAGGTTCTTGGATCCATAGGGGATGATCTACTGGAACAAGTGAACAGTAACTGGGTCATAATCTTTTTAGTTGATGTTGTAAGCCAGTTGCTAACCGCTTAACTAATCCCAGGGCCTATCTAACTACCAGTTCTTTTTTCGGGGAACCTGCCCATGTTGGAACGTTCGCTTCCATTCGAACGCAGCTCTTCGTCGAATCCTCGTGGCCTCAGGAACTTCGCACCAGGAGGATGACCAGACCACGCCCTTCGACCAAAGCTTCACAAAGCTCCTCACAGGCTGCTCCGCGGAGCTGGAGGTTGGAAGCAAGAGGATAGGGACAATAGGTGCGTATGGATCTATAATCTACACTATCATAATCTATTATATACAATGAATATACAGTATAGTAAATATTGCTCGCATATGTTAAACTCAAGCTGTTTTGAAATTATGTTCTGCACTTCTCTTTCTCTCTGTGCATGCATGATATCCTGTGGTCCAAGATGTGCAGTTTTTCCACGCACACCATAGCGAGACGCCCTCCCAAAGGAAGTGTTGCAGGATCCTTCGAAAGGTGTGAATAAAAATGGCAGGGTCCCGCCTTCAAAATAAGGATGTTATTATATGTTAATATAAAATCACGTAAAAAATGTGATTTTGATTGGATCCATGGGACAAGGAAAATCTGAAGTCTTTCATCAAGTCAAATCCAATGAATCCAGCAATTGAATCCGAAAGCTTCAGGGAACAGGAGACATTTTTTTGTTTCATTCCCAGTTTTCAAATGCGCAGCCACTGCAGCTGTATAGAAGTTTATAGATCATTTCCCAAGTTTTCGCGGTTTGTCATAAAGTTGTTCATAAAGGAAACTGATTTCCCATGGCTCCAATCGCTGGTCTGCCTCTCAAGGTGCCCAGTACCACCTGGAGACCGTGGGACCCTACGCGCGGCTACATTTGACGGTGCATGGAGCCGCGAAGTTGCGCCTTGACGCCGAGGGAAGCGCCCAGGGAAGGTGTGACGTCTGGAGTGGCCGAGGAAATGGGGAGTTTCACTATGTTTCATGAGATTTTACATAGATTAAGTGATTTTACACGGGTTTTAGTATCAAGAAATGGGAATTGACAAGTGGCTTTCAACAAAAAAAGGGAAGAAGAGATGGAAATAAGATGAACAATTGTGATTTTACAAATACGAAAGTGAGCTTAACCACGGAGAAAATGGGAATCAGAGAAGGAAACAGGTAAATCTGGCACTTTAAGCGGCCAAGAAGTTTTTACTGGGATACCAGCAAAATATGTTTCAGGACATATACCAGGGTATGTCTAGCAATAGATGGCGGAAGAGCACGGTCGACCTCATCATAGATGATGTTTAGGATTGAGGGAATCATCGAACAAGCCAGAATTTGCCCTGATATGTCATACCCAGCACTGCACCCAAGACCGTATATGTGTGGCTGAAAAAGGGGAACTTTATATAACCAGCTCAACTGTGTTTTCTAATCATCAAGGACGTGATATTTACAGCGAAGAACTTGGGTTTTATCACCATGAAATTCCAATGCGGTGTCTCTATACACAGATCGTTAGTACATGAAATTATCACTAAATGGCCGAACCAATCTGGTGTTTGGACTTACGACTGTACAAGTTCCACAGAAATATAGGTTTTAGATGCATTCTAAGCATTTAGAACCATCCCAATCAAGGGGCCAACACGCGGCCCTAATTTTCTGACCAAAAAAATGGGCTTTCCGCAAAAAACGTTCTTGCAAAAACAATCGTTTTTGCGAGGGGTATATACATCCATGAAACACTCCCAACACATGTATATACTGTATATATGATAATGGTTATAAGCTCCTTAACTTTGTATGACTAAATCCATCACTTTATGCACATCACCATTTCGCACAGCAATTAGTTTCAGTTTAAGAAATCCTAATCTCCTCAAGAATCACACTGACTCACAATAAGTACTCTCCCCACTTTACAGCATCCAACAGCTCAACTCGATCACAACTAGCCCCAGTACATGTATGGGACTCATTATAGCGCCATCACTATAGATGGGTTTAAGAAATGGTTGAATTCACAAATTTATGTATAGTTAGCCTAGCATCATGTTAGCTCTACTTAACCCAAGATATAAAGATAAGATATTTATAGATATGTTCCCATTAAAAAAAAAAAAAACATCTCAAAACCTTAACCAACAAACGTCTTCCTCGGGCACCAAGGTTGGCGCAGGACTACTGCGGCACCTCGGACCCCTACGTGGAAATCTACGTCAACGACGTGAAGAAGGCCTCGGAGTGGTAGTTTCTGACGATTTTCTGGAAATATATGGTATACATGTTCTGACATTTCATTCTGGCATTCGATTCTGACATTCTAATCTGGCATTCTATCTGAAATTCGATTCTGGCATTCTATCTGAAATTCGACTCTGGCATTCTATTTGACATTCGATTCTGGCATTCTATTCTGGCATTCTATCTGGCATCCATTATGACATTCTCTCTGACATGGGCACTGCCACAACCGCAAGCGCCAGATCTCAGTGGGGCAGTGCCCACTTAGATCTGGAGGATACCCCAAAGAATGGGCAGTTTTCAGAGGTTGTCCGCTTTCTTGCTGATTAGACAGCGGCTAGCTGTGAAAAGGGGTTGTGAGTGTGACTTATCACCAACTGCAAGCCCAAACTACACCCCAATTCGGATGGTGATTTTGTACTTGTCACGGGCATCAAGATCATTCTACATCACCTTGTCCGTTTCCAGAACCTTGGGTCCATATGTTTGAGATGTCAGTCACTGACGTCCCAGGGGAAAAGTCATCATCAGAACTTCACGCTGAATCCACGCTGGAATCACTCGGATGCTGGGACCAAGATATGTCATGATCTCAGCAAAGAATGCTGGGATTCATGGTCATTCTGTTGATTTCCATTTGGGTTTGTTTGAGAATAGGGTCATCCTCAATCCACTGATTAATGATCATGTTCCTCTGGTCATTTAACATATGCATAGCTATTGAAAATGGCCATGTATAGTTGATTTGCCAACTAAAAATGGCGGTTTTCCATAGCCATGTTACCGGAGGGTACCTCATATTTTAGACACAGCCATTTGGGTAAATCCACAGCGATCCGGGGAGAACCTATTGATTTTGTTCCGGATGCCAAGTACTGGGGTGGTTTAAAGATTCAAAGTTGGTGAATAGTGGGACAATACTGGTGAATGGGATGATCATATAATGTTTCATTCATTTTTTCTCCATAATTGCCTAGGCAATTTTAGAAAGAACCCAGGTTGACTCCTGCCTAGATTCAAGCCAGCCAGTGCTAACTGCAAGAAGCCGCGTGCGCGGTGATGCCGAGCCAGGGCTGTTTAATGTTTGATCAATACCCATGTCCAGAATGGAGGAAAAAAAAGAGAATTAGGAATTAGGTTTCGAATGTCAGGAGGCTCAAAAACAGAGGTGCTTTAAACTTGATTGTGTTTCTGTCAAATCGTGGATACATCTGAATCAGGGTTGCTCCAGCCTACAGCGGCCAGCTAGCAGCCCTGCAAAGCCGAGGCGGTCTTGGATATTTGGTCTCCCTTCACGATCATCACTCTGCGCATCATGGACTGGGACCGTGTCACTGGAATGCCTTGGATGTGACTTTTTGGTTGCTCATATCGGTATACTTTCCTATAGAACCATCCCTGAACCATCCCGAGCCATTATTCCTGGCGTGTATTAATTACCAATTAATTACATTTAATTACCATGTTTTCAGGTGAAATCCAAATTGATGATCACAAGGATCTTGGTGAATCGTCAATATCCACCACACCCTGACCATGTTGAAGGGCTCCGTCCCATAGCGGTTACATTGTGTCATATCCATTGTTTCCGGCTCGGTAAATTTACAGAAATACAGACTGGATCCATGTTCGTCCTACTTGTGCTTAGTAGGGAATGGGGGAATGGGATGATTATGAAAATGGTTATCATAGGTCATTCCCCCATGAATTCACCAGTAAGTCGTGAACGTGGAAGAAAAACACTGTTCGAGAAGACCCAAGAAAATGAATCGAAACTAGAAGCAGGTTTGGGAATTCAAGCCGCAGCCAT
Source organism: Symbiodinium sp. clade C Y103 (assembly GCA_003297045.1). Lineage (NCBI taxonomy): Eukaryota > Dinophyceae > Suessiales > Symbiodiniaceae > Cladocopium > Cladocopium sp. clade C. Next base: position 32,860 of record BGPT01000700.1, read on the forward strand.
TACACCCGTAGATTATGCGCTTACCCTCCAGTAACATGATGACCCTGCCATGAATTTCGGGTTGGAAGATGAGTTTCCACCAAGAATTGGTGATTTTCAGGGTCTAACTGTGAATTTGCCAGAGGGCATTTGTTGGTGCATGTTATTACGTTGATATCCCATTGTCGTCATTGGTTCAATGCGTGTTTTCTCAGTGATACCTTTGATATGAGATCCACTATTCACCATAGATGTCATCCCTTAGATTTATATACCATAGTTTCCCCAGATCTTATAGGGGTAAGTAAGTCGCTTAGTCCCTAATAACCCCCATCAAACCCCCAGCATATCACCCAACTACAATACTGCTGGCTATATATATATATATATATAGACAAGGAAGATAGAGATCAGACTCGTTGTTACGGTCAACCAAATAGATGCAGGCTTAAAGGATTCATGGGGATACCTCACCATTCTATGAAGAATTTACTGGTGATAGAACTGGGATATATAAGCAACAACTTGCAGGGTGGTGTCCTTTATTTGTAAGTTGGTTTATACACCCCATCACCATAAACTCAAACGCGAAATTGGAGTTATGTACCATAAACCATATAGCTAACTGTATAGACATATCATAAACCCAAAGTTTCCCCCATGTTTTCACCTTAAAAATCCAACTGAGCTAAGCAACTGGGGCAGCACCTTAGGTGAGCCAACACGACCCCATCGGCTTCGTGGACTTCTGCGTGGCCGACCTGGAGCCTAACGGCACCGGGCTTCGGGGATGGTGCCTGGATGATGGCGAGGGGTTCACCAGATTTTTCGGGGATTTAAGTTGGAAGAGTGGTGATTTAAGCAAGACAATGGGGAGTTCACCTGAGAAATCTTGGAGTTGAACCACGGCAAATTGTTTTGGTCCCCAAACATTGGGAATCAAGCAACAAAATGGTGATTTAACCTACAACAATTCATGATTGAAGAAAATGGGTCATGTGTTTTGCAATCGGCAAATCTTCTCAACAAATCGGCATGCCTTTTCCTTAGGCTGCAACCTGTAAGATTGGATTTGCGAAGACATGATTGGATTAGTTTGGTTCCATCAGATTCACTAGACTAGATTAGACTACGGGATGTGTTTAATCATGATTATATAATCACTGCAGATTAGATGCCATTATTGGATAGGAATAGGAATAGAACTGGATGGGATTTGATTGGGTTGGATTGGATAAAGGGAAACACATAATTATTGTGGATATAATATGGATGGATGGAGAGACAGAAAGACAGGGAGACGAGCAGATAGATCGAGACATAGTGGTTGATGTAATTATCTGGTGTGAACACTTGACCTCAGACGTTGTCAATGATGTGGGGTATTCACAAGGATGAGTGATTTGCATTTCTAATTTGTCAATGTGGATTCCAAAATGCATCAAACGCTTGGAAGTGGACTTGAAGTGGACCAAGATGGAACCTAAACACCGAATAGATAGTGGAATAGTTATCCAGACATGATGTTTGGTTGGTTGTTGAAGAGCCATGACATCAAAATAAATGGGAAGCGCTAGGAGATGATCCAACTAGACATGTTTTTTGGCCCCAAAAAATACGTTGTTTTTTTGCCCAAGACACATGGATAATCCCGAAAGGAACTCAGAAACCTGATCCGAGGTTGGAAGTGAGAAAGATGAAACACATGGCCACCAATGCTAAGCGACGCTTCTTTCAACACAGGCACGATTATTTCGTGTGTGTTTTTTTGGCGCAGGGGCAGCAACAGAACGGCAGGATATATTATAAATATATGAAAGCCGGGGGAATAATATTGGGAATAACACTTCCTATATGTGACAGAAATGCTCATCGAACCCATCAAGATCATCATAGAACTCCCAAAATCCTACGAAAAATGTCGGAAAAAATGTCAGAACATCAGCAATGTACCGCAACTTTGAGGTACCGCAACTTTGAGGTTTTTTGAGTTTACCGTTTACCACATTAAACCCATCAAACATGATCCCCTGGCGCCTTCCAGGCGCCTGCGCGACGACGCCTTGTCGGAGGAGGAGAACGAGGACGAGGCGAACGCCGGCGACGTGGCGGAGGGAATCGAGTCCGTGGCCATGGAGAGAGGCGAAGGCGGCAGGGGGTGAGCTATTTGTAGTGTGGGAAACCATGGTGAACTCAATGATAAGCTATCCCTCATTGAAGGTTTATTGGGGTTTCATGGGCTTTATATGGTTTTATATGATCTTAGTAGGAGATATTTCAAGGTGATGCCCCAGTTCGCTAAGCTGATGTATAGCTGGGTAAATTTGTTTGGGTTTATGGTAGGTATATCAAAGTGGTATATCTATATAGTCTATAGTTAGTGGATCTAATAAGCCAACTTACAACTGGCTGGTTTGTCTTAAATATGTATTGCTTTTTGAAGCCAGACTTGGGATGATTCTTTGAAATGACGAAAATACTTTTGGGATGGATGGCTCAACTACCAACCAGTTGAGCTATATATCTTAATTTGGGGTTTATGAAATTGGGTATGCACCTATTACAGGGATGATATACAGTGACCCGCAAGTGATTACTGTAATGGGATGGTTTCTGGCGTTGGGTCTGCCACTTTAGAGTCAACCCTGGATTCAGAAACCCTGAATGTCAGGGGGTGACCTCCAAAATAGTGATGAATATTGATAAATTACTCTCAAATTGATACCCTTTGAGATAAAATGTCGGTTGATTGATCCTGGTGTAACATGATCAAATTCTGTTTTTACAGGGCGTCAAGTTGAGCAAGTCAAACCTTTTTTCAAGTTGAGCCCGTGATGCCGGTGCAGGAACCTCACCGGTGCCGGTGACGCGGTTGGTGGGCAACGCCGGGGTTAAAATGCTCAACAAAAGGTTGAACCTTGGCAGAACCTTTTTTTTTTTGGGGGGGGGTGTGTGAAGTTTTCATCCGATGAAGTGATGAAGTGACTCCAAGAGCCTAGGCCAAGCCCCAGAAATCCATGGAACATCGCAGGGTGAATGCCGATGTAAAGTGTGAAGTTTGTTGTATCGTAGGTTTGGATGTGAACATGGACCCGCATACATGATGGTAATGAGTGGGAAGCATCTCATCCAAAAACGTGGTGGTTCCAACAATTGGATATCAACCACGAAGAAATTGGGTTCTACCTGTTTCTTTTTTCTACTTAATGTGTTCAAAATAGCCCCTTTCCCCCCAGTATTAGGTACCCCTAAAAGAAACCTTGGTTGGCGATCGGGGCAGGATATCAGCCGAAGGTGAAAAATCTGAAAATTTAGAGAGAATCCATGGGAAACCTTGATTCCAGCATGATGTCTTAAGTTGTTTATGTGTTTCCATTTTCAGAAAAAAAATGGAATTCCCCATTCCCATTTTAGAGTGCCGGAGGGTATTTGGAATAATGCGATCCACTTACATCCACTACAACGATAATTAGCTATGTTGGTTTATAGCTCCAATAAGTCCGGGTTTTGATTCTGATACTATGGGATTCATAGGCTTTAGATACCAAGAAACATCACCTTTGAGGGGCCCCACATCTTCCATTTCTTTCCAACCATCCAGGCGGTCTCCAAGCCGCAAGTCGCCCAAGGAACAGTTTCCACTTTGCCGAGCGCAAGGCCAAGTTGAAAGCGGGCATGTGTCTTGGCTGCGACAGGTTCGAGCATTTGGATTGCTGGAGCCGTCTATATCATGGAATTGGGACAAGTCAGGAAATCTGGTCTTTTCATATGTTCTTTTTATTTCTAGGAATAAACTAGAGGTTGTGATCGGAGTGAGTGGAGGTGAGAGGTTGCACACGGGCCTGGACTTGGGAAAATCGCTTTTTCAAGGGGGAGCCGAACCCATGGAGAGATATTTGGAAAGGTAAGATGTGGGGGTTCCATAAACAGGGGATCCCCTATTTATGGATGGTTTAGAACGGAAAATCCATCTATAAATGGATGATTTGGAGGTGCCACCATTTCAGGAAACCTCCATGTGTGAAAAGCAACGTCAAGCGATTCAATCCCAAGTCTCATTGCTTATACCCGCTGGCAATCAAACAAGGCTTGCTGGAGAATCAACCACTTTGTTCGTTGATTTTACCACCAACTTCCATTTAGTTTGGAGATTCTCCAGTCATCTTTGCTTTCGTTGAATCCCTGGGACCTAAAACTCCACCAAAAACAGGTGCTCTTCATAGTGCATTTCCCCACCCCAAAAAATCAACAATTTGACCAAGTACTTGCAATTGTTGAAATCACATGTTTTTGGTTATCACATATTTTGTTCATTAAATGGGAATTCTCAAAACCTAGGATACCATATGTGAAGGGATGGACATCCAATTTACCAGTTATTTGGATGTGAATTACCGGGTCTGGTGTCTAGAGCCAAAGATGATTCCATGAAGAATCCGACTGGGGTATACCGTATACACGAATATAACCCTATGGTAAACTAACGTAGCTATTAAAAATTGCCATGTATAGTGGATTTTCCTATAAAAAATCGTGATTTTCCATAGTTATGTTAGTTTACTGGAGGGTATGTGATCAACCACTTTCTAATTGCAACTCCCAAGTAGCAACCTTTCCATCCCCCACAAGCCAATGGGCCCTGGGATTAGTTTTCTGTGCTTAGTAACTGGCCCATCCAAGCACAAGCTCCAACCAGATCATCCTTGGTTATCTATATACCCATGATATCCCCATCTTTTGCTATTCTAAGATATTCTAAGTTATTTAAATCACCATAAGTTCAATGACGTCCTAAAGTACCAGCTGAATCTAAGCACATTGGTTCCCCTTTTCCTGACGAAATCGACTTAAAGCCAGTAACCACAAAAACATCATCCTGTCTGGCCCTTTTCCTAGCAGGAAGGCCCCAACAAGTCATGAATTAAATCTCAGATTCATCCCATATCCCAGATTTTCCCATGGTTTTCTTCCATAGTTTCACTGGATTGGTTAATGGGAAATTTACAGGAAACCTCTATATTTGATGGGAAAATCCATGGTTTCCGGTTAAAATTTTCCCATTAACCAATCCATTTCCAGGAAGGCCATGAAGAACCGCGCCAAGCTGCCGAACTGCTGCAGCCTGGCTGACTCCCGCCGCGACGCCAACGAGGCCGCGCTGGCATCCAGCGCCCCGCCGTCCCTGGTGGCGTCGCCCAGCGCATCGCCGGCGCCGTCGCCCAACCTACCCATCGGGGCGGGGAAGCTGCGATTTCCACGGCTGAGGTGGGGAAAACTTTGGAAAAAATGTGGGAAAACTGAGTTGAAAAATGTGGAAAAATGGCAGAACATCGACTATGGCATTTGTAACTTGAGATGACTTTCACTAGTTCAAATTTGGCTGTGAAACGTGGCAAATTTATGGGTGTACACCGTTTTCACCCACTCCCTTGTGGCCAATTTTATTTTTCATGTTTTGTGGCAGGGCATTGGTGAAGTGCTCCATGACATGTGTTCTTTTTGGCTGGGCAGAGTCATGAAGAAAAAGGAACTTGACACTGTGACAGGAAAATTACATCAAGTAAAAGTACCCAAGGGAAAAAAAATTGGGAAGGAAACTTGAAAGAGCGTTTTGCGTGGAAAGTTATTCCACTGATGGTTTCATTTCAAGTGGTTTACCTTGATGTGGGGAGTTTTTCAGCATCACCAGAGATTTTCGGATGTGCTGGGATGTGATGCCAAGCACAACGCGCCAGGGGACACAAGAAAGCCAAGAATGCAGGTGAAGTGGAAGTCTCCATGCGTTTAGATCCTGGATTCGTATCGATTCGTTGGATGATGAAGGGCAAATTCACTTCTCTACGATGGTTTCGTTTTTGTGCTTTTCTGGGTTGGGGGTAGTCAATGTGGAAAGCACCAGGATCAATTGGTTTTGTAAAGTTGATCCAAAATCGAAATGGGACGTAGCAGAATAAGTGGTGCCTTATTTGAGGTGTGCTCCATTATTCCCATTGATGGTTCTCAGATGGGGTTGTAACCAACTACATGAAAGCCTAAGCAGAACAGTCCTGAAATAGAAAAGACATCCGCCAGTCTAAATATGTCTGAAGTCTGTGACAATTTATACGGTCCGATTTTTGTTTCTAGCTACTGTACAATAGCTACATGTGTTCTTTCTTGTGCCAGAGGAAAGATGTCTTTGACACATTGAGTGTAAAATTGCACTCCCTGTTGTTGTTTGGGACTGGCCGTGGAATTGACAATCCCACATGACCAGTATGCCTCACTTCCAGGACCCCATGTCTTAGCAAATAACTGCCTATCTAGATGCCAAGAGTCAAGGTACCAAATTTCATTTTCAAAAAAGGCGACCTGGAAAGGTATTCCCACTATTTTTATGCTGTTTAGACCCAATCTTTGGGCAGTGTGACTCTGCGCTTTCTGCATAGCTACCTCCACTTTTGTTCAGTGCCTGCTTGGAGAATCAGTATAATAATAAGTGTTTAATCTTTCCAGTCAGACAGTTCCCCCTCTTCCTGAGATTATCCCGGCCCATATCTATGTGTATGTATATATATATATACTTGTTTCAATATACATATACACATGCGTATATGAATAAATGAATATAATTTTAACATATATATATATATATTATGTATAAATATATATATTATGTATAAATATATATATATATTATGTATAAATATATATATATATATTATGTATAAATATATATATATATATTATATTGTATATATTATATATATATATATATATGATATATGGGTTAGAACATGTCATACCCCCATAGGTTACCCCTCCCTCCGTTTCTTTTCACATTCCAAGGAGACCACCTGCAAGACGGACAGCGTGGCAGCCGTTCCCGTCTTCGAAGTGCTGTACACTGCAGTGCTCATGCCCAGTAGGTGCCATGGGGACGGCCTTGGGGATGAAGAATGGCTGCGGATGTGAAGATTTC
>BGPT01000700.1:42299-43849 GCA_003297045.1 Symbiodinium sp. clade C Y103
GACATGTTGTTGCAGGTGTTGGTCATTCCTCCCATGACTCTTGGCATCGCGGAAGGATTTGCTTCACCCGCCACCTGTTTCATGTTGAGGGAGCACCTTGAGCACCTCCAAGAAAACAGCGACTGGAAGGGCAAAATTTAGTGACCCATTTGACCATGTCCAACACCGTTGAATGATGTGCTGCCTGCTTCCTGCCCCATGTTTTTACCATCCACCATCCAATCATCCAAACTCAGGAACATTGTCCTGCTGATCGTGGGCTGGCCTCCTGCCAGCATATCATTGGATTTAATCATCCAAATTCATCAACAAACGGGATTTCAAAGGAATATGAACGGATACCCTCTGGTAAACTAACATAGCTATTGAAAATCACCATTTTTAATTGGAAAGTCCACTATAAATCCCCATGTTCAACAGCTATGTTAGTTTACCAGTGGGTATGTTTGGATGAATTTGCAAGGACCTCTCGTCATCACCTCATTGGAAGAATGGTAGGAATTATCCGCAAACGGCCGAACTGTTCAGCGATTTTCATTTTATATAATGTGGGTAAAACAATGTTAAACTACCTAAGTTTTGATGGTTTATACCACCTATTTATGGTGATTTAGGGGATGGGTTATTATTGTTTTAACCACATTAGTGGATTTTTATCATTCAGCCAGAATGGCTAATTCCTATTTTAATGTAGAGACTGGTGGGAAACAATACAAATCACGATTTTGGGGGAAAGAACCCAGTTTTCTTGTAAAGCCAGTTAGGTTTGGCTCAGACATGCTCGCTGAAACATCTCTCATCCAGCCTCTATGGACCGTCCTGTGTTGGTTCCCATTTCGATGATAGCAACATTGTCATTCCAGAGACATGGTCTGAAGACGTTTAAGTGTCTTGAACAGATTTAATCCATGTTATTCGTTCTTAGGATTATTACATCTCGAACTAATAAAGGAAAAAACATATGCATGTGTTTCTTGGGATTGTAACATATGTGTTTTTTGGGATTGTACTTATATAATCTTATATACTATATAATGGATCTTCCGATCTTCCCATTCCAAGTGGCCAGACGTGGCCTAGTGTGTTTGGTCAGCTTTTTTCGCACCGCTTTACGGGACCCTCGCCAGGTACTACTGGCCTCTCTCTGTGGCGGCGTTGTTTTACTTTTGGGCCCCTCGGATTAAAAATCCATAGGTGATCCCCGGTTTTCAAAACCAACACCTGGATAATCATCCCACTTAATCATTGGGCTGTGAGGATCGTCACCCACGTATCAGGGGCATTTTTTCTTTTTTCCACACCTTCCATTTTTTCTTTTTCCACACCTTCCCATACGCGGTCGGTTTGTCGATCGCCCACAAGCGGTTGATTCACCCTACAGACATAGGTCTTTGGAGTTAGTTGTTGGTTTATCTATCTATCGATCGATCCATCCATCCATCCATCCATCCTGTTAACATACATGCATCCTTATGTACATCATGTCAGGTATATCAGAGACACATCCAGTGTCCTTGACATCTGGGCTCATCAGGGCCCTTGAGTTACGC
>BGPT01000700.1:47252-91818 GCA_003297045.1 Symbiodinium sp. clade C Y103
ACTCAAATTTATGTTCATTCAAAACCTCATCCAAGGAGGTGTGGTATCACTTCACAAGATACCAACCAAAGACAACCCAGCAGACATCCTCACAAAATATGTAGCAGCAGAAGTGCTGAGATGGCTCATCTACAGCACAGGCATCAACACCAACTGAGGAGAAGCTACAGCAGGTATCACCAGTATCACCAGTATGTAACAAGCATACATCAGCATACAAACTTCAGGCAGATTGGCTAAGCCATGGTCGAACGCAGACATCTGCAGCCCATCAAGTTTGACTTCTACAACTTAGTGTACCTTAAGGGTTACATCTACGGGGGCGCTATGTCATGAAGTATCACATCGTGGTCACCCATCGTGTATAGGTACTACATCTATGGATATCTATATGGAACTATATCGATATCTATATCCCCATCGTTTTCTTTTTCTGCGTGGACATCACTGNTATCTATATGGAACTATATCGATATCTATATCCCCATCGTTTTCTTTTTCTGCGTGGACATCACTGGACTGGACATCGAAAAGCCGTGCATTCCAGACAACAGTGAAGTCGGCCATCAAGAGAACATCAGTTTGAATCTTTTTTGTTTGACATCGCTTTGGAGAAGACATCTAGAAAGATGTCAAGCATCAGTTTGAAGGAATTTATTTGCATCAGTTTGCATCAGTTGACATTTTTGTCAACATCAGTCGAATGACCGTAGCCATCTTTCGAACGACATCAAGTGACCGCATCGATCGTGAAGATCCCGGACGGCATCAATGGCTCAGAGTGTCATTGACCAACATCTGATGTTGGAGCTCCCAGATCATCTGAAGATCTATGAGCTGACCACAACAGGTCCACATCAGAAGAGCCATGCGAATATCATCGCCATCGGAGAGAAAATGGATACTGTGTGGTTTCACATCATGAAGGAGGAGTATGAGAACATCGCCGGAGGGATCCATTACCATCCGGAAGATCGTGAGGGGAACATCGGACTGAAGATTCCATCCAGGGTCGCATCGAAACTTCGATATCCCTGGTTGCATGGGTCCATGTTCCAACATCATGCGCATGCCATCTTCCACACATTGTGGTTGATGAGTGAGAGCCGTGTGGCGACATCTCATCCAGAAACATCATTTCTGGTGAGCTACAAACCATCACTCGGGCGAATGCATGACTACATCATGCGCCAGAAGGTCAACTGTTGGAGTCGCCACAACACGAGCCGAAGCATCCAGATCTTGGACGGCAACTATGACCTGGATGATCAGGAGCAAGCATCGGCACGCATCTTTCACGTGCATGGCAGCATCCCGAAGATCTATGACCACATCAGTTGGTCAAAAGGGTATCTTTGGGCATATCATGTGCCATTCAAGACGACAGTCTTTGAATCTGATGAGGGCATCGAGAATTTTCAACAGTCCATCAAGGACGCCATGCATCATGCAGGACTGCATCTCATGACATCTTTGTCAAACGAGAACTACAACCTGGTTGTGAAAGCATGCATCAAGCTGGGCATCTCCATCAAGGCACCAGTGAACAAGGATGGAGCAAGGTATCGAGGTCACATCGACCATGCGAAATACATCGTGAAGAACATGGAAGAGTCAATCAAGGACTATCCACCACGAAGTCCATCCAGTCGTCCTTGTGTCCCAGGACATCAGGATGACATCAATCCACCTACGGCTATGGAAATTGAAGCAGACTCAGGTGACATCTTGGCAGAAGATGGCATCACCATTGAGCATCCCGACGGCACCATCTCTGTGCCCCTCAACATGGTGAGTGTGCATCATCCATAGAACATCGAAGGATGANAGAAGATGGCATCACCATTGAGCATCCCGACGGCACCATCTCTGTGCCCCTCAACATGGTGAGTGTGCATCATCCATAGAACATCGAAGGATGACTGGTCGGGAACATCAAGTACTGAGAGTTGAGAGGCATCATTCATTAATCGATCTAGACAGCTGAATGCATCAAGTGCACATCTTGGTAGCGACATCAGCTTCTGGCTGTACAGGTGTCATTCACCTCCAAGCATCTTGTATAGATTTTGCCGTAGACATCTCATGCAGTTGCATCAGTAGTGGAAGATCAGTAGTGCTCATCGTTCAACATCACTTGCAGTTATTTAGAATCTTGTTATCAGCTGTGGCATCAAAGATTACGCTTGAGCTGTCATCGAGTGACATCGAAAAGTGTGAGAGCCAACTGCCTGCATCCACCAAACATCAAGTTTGAGTTTTAACACATCCATCCATCCTACATCTATCTATATCAGATAACCCTACTTTTCAGTGGACTCACTAACTAAGTTATTTACCACTTACTAGGTGGAATGATCCTCCAAGCAGTCCACGGTTGATCTTGTGTCATTGCTAAGGCGTGGGCAGCTTCATCAGTCGTCCGAATCATGAAACTATTTGCTTTGGTCTCCAGTGTGTGTTTTCATTTCGACCGTTTGGCTGGCGAATTGTGATTTTTGCCCCAGTAACATCATCCAAATCCGCAAATTCTGACTAGTAGTTCTGCCTGAAATCTCCCATGCTGGTTTCCATGATGTAACTGATCTGCCTCCTGTTTCGGAAAAACATGGCTGTTCCAAGGCCTTGGTCTACTGGGCTGCTGACATGCTGTTCTTTGGCCGCGGTTTGGAGCACGGGGCATCCATGGCATACTGCCACCTCTAAACTGCCTGGCGGTGTCAAAATGTTGCAACAATCATGAGAGAAGCAACATGGGTCAACAGAAGAAATAGGCATGAATCATATATCATATATTATTAAAATTATTATCATATATCCAATCACTCATGACAGAAATGGGCGGGACAAGCAGTGTTCTGCCTGACGCTGAACCTGCGGGATGGCGACAAATCTGCCATTGAACTCAGCCCCATGGAGGGATAAAATGTGTTAGGTATCACTGGTACCATGGAACAGCCTACGGGCTGAACCTAGTAGCAATATTTGGTGGAGGGAACCACCAGAAATGAATGCAGATGTCAGCACTCAACAATGGGCACGTTGACTTGTTTAGATGAATCCTCGATTTTGCAATTTTGCAAGATGACCTTTAACTGGACTATTTGTATCTATTTCTTGTGATGCCGTTTCGCATTTCACCAGAACAATGAGCGTGAAACACCCTTGCACCAACACTTTACCAGTGATTTCACGGATGAAATCTCGGTGAAATCTGTTGGAAAGGTCGATGATTTGCAGTGCAGGCTTTCTGGTTTTTGCTGGAGTCAGCCTCTGATAAGTTGATATAGCTATGGAAAATCACCATTTTTCACAGGTAAATCATCTATAAACGGACCATGATTGAAAGCTATTTTTAAATTATGAGAGGGTACAATCCATATCGACCGCGTCGGTGTTTCTGTCTCACCTGGCCATGAAGTAACGAGTCAAGACGAAGGCAGCAACTGTCAGATAATTAGATGTGGTAGTTGCCAGAACTGATTACCCCATCAATGAGCTACTCCCACATCAAACAGAAACATCCTTCCCAGCCCACTTAGGAGGATGCCAGCTTATTGGAAGCTGTATCCCTCCCTTTTCGTGACCATGTTGCATACCCAACCATGAAGGGTTCTCATTTACGCAAAGCCAGATGGCATCGAAAAAGATGGACAAGAACTACGCATTCTTTGGATTTCTTGAGAAGATGTACTTCCTCGTAGTTCATAATGCAATGGGTCCAAAATCTATGAATTTCAAATCATGGTGGGAAAAAACTATCCATAAACCATCTATTTTAGGGTACCTTGTACCAGGCTCTTGGCATCCATAGCCGTATGCCCTTTCCGAGGTGCACGTTACCCTTGTTCCTTCTGGCACCATGCCGGCAAAATGCTGGGAAAGTCCGCATTTCTTTCAGGGGAATGATTCCATTTGAATTGGCCCAAAACTGCGGGATACTCCAAGTGGTTTGATGTGTTTACGAGTGAAAATATGCTGAAGCAATGGATGCCATTATTTGAGACACATATCACACACCCATCTCATTGTTTGCTGGTGATGAATGGCTACTTTTTTTCTCAAGCATTTATTGTCACATGTCCAGTTTGGCGACCTCAAGCACATGGATGTATGAATGCCTTTGGTGAACACGCAGTTTATTCGGAAGCCCCACAGGTCAGCTGAAATTCCCAGATCGTATCCCATCAATTGACATTTCGTAGCGTTGGCCTGTTTTCACACATCCTTGGTCATTATTGAATAACTATATATAAGTATTCATTTTTTTCTTCATAGTTGCCCAATATCTGAACCATATTTTTCACCCTTTTCTTCGCACCTGGCCATTTCTCTCGACAGCCGAGGTGTTCTTCGTGCTGTTGAGAGATCGGACGTGCTCCAATTGGCTTCTGGCGCATCCAGCGGTGGTGCCCCTGAATCGCAACGGTTCCTTGGTGACTCAGTTCGTCAGCTCAGTTGGGAACTCTTCAAATTCTTGGGCAAACATGGTATCAAACCAGTTCATGTGGGTAAAACACTCCTAAACCGCATTTTTCAATGGTATGTTTATACCATCTACATATGGTGAGTCAGACTGGGGATGGTAAACATGGCTTTGCTTTACCAACAAATTACTAAAGCAACACTTTAACTTAGGTGTCATCACCCTGGAGGAATGGCCTTACCTGGCCGCCACGGTGATGGCCAATGATGGCCTGGTTGATGAATGATACTGGTTGATGACGGTCATGACATGTTTGTTTTTGATTGTATGAACCAGCGTAGTGTGGCACACATATGGCAAGTCCACTGACACACTCCGATGAAGCCTGAATAGCTGAGGTTGATGAAATTCTTCATGGGAAAACTTGGTTTAAGTTTAGCTGTTGAAGGTTTGCCACAAGAACAGCTGCATCTGTAATTTCAATTCTTCCATCACTTGAACACCCGAAAAAGGGATGGGTGTTGTGTATTGGCTTGCGGCCAAATTTGCCACTCACCTGTAGGTTTCAAACTTGAATTCTTGACCTATACCGGCATCCAACCATAAACTTGCTGAGATGCTCCTGCCCCCACCCAACCCGTAGACTCTAGGCCAAACATTTGTCCAAAAGCCATACCATGCCGTCACAAACCCCAAGTGATTGAGGGAAATCTGCAGCAGACCTTTAAAGGTAAGAACCATGGTTTCCGGTTCAGGTTTTCCCCTAAACCAATCGATTCGCCGCTTCAAAGGTTTCGAGATGGTGGCATACTTGAAAAACAGCGGCAGCACCGTGGTGGAGGAAGAAGAATGGAGAGCTCATCACCCAAAAATGGAGGATAGATACCCAACAGATCCAACATATTCCAACGTAGCAAAAAGGGTTACAACAATAGTATCTGGATTGTGTGTGTGTTTTTCTTTTGCGGGCCAAGCATGGCCAAGCATGGGAAGATCCCTATGGATCCCTATGGCATTACTTCGCAGCATCCACCAATGCTGTATGGCCAAAGGTGATGGACTGGTGATGGTTTAGCTACAAGGTACATGTGGTAATGGGGAGTCATAATGTATCAGAATCCCAACGAAAGCACGTGCTTTCATGCTGGGGAGTCATGGCAACATCCTCAAGTTCTCGATACCAGACCCTACAAGTTTAGCATAGATGAATAGTAAGACCATGGCGCTGCTTTTGCCGGTCCTTGCAACAGGATGATGTTCTATCCCGTGGTCAGGAGGGCGCCAAGGAGCTAAGGGTATCTATCTTCCCTATTAAATGTGGAGCCAATGAGCTACAGTACTACAGTTTCGCAACGTCATGATAGTGTAGTGTAGCTGTTTCAGTTTTGCTGTTTCTGGGCAAGCCTTGGCTTGATAGCTTGAAGACCTGAACCATTTCCATGGCAGAAACATCATGCTATCCCATCAAGAATTCGCATATTTAAAATGTTGCCTAAGGTTGGCCACTCATCGGTGAATGCTACCAGAACCAGTCATAGATTCGGATGTTACCTGATTTTACCAATACCATCCATGGAGGATGCCCAACCATCGCCACACCGCCGGTGTAACTGGGCGTAACCTTCCCAGTAACCTTCCCACACTTGCTAGGGACAAGTTATTGCCAAGAAACCTCATGTATATGGGACTAACCAACCAAATACGGGTTAAACTGTTGGAAAACACAAGGAAACCTTGCATTTGATGATTAACACTATGGTTTGGGGCAGATTTTCCCGGGCTTGCACCGCTTCTTTGTTCGCTGAGGCATGGCCTTCTGGTTTAAGCGCTTGGTGAAAGATCGGGGCGGCTGGATCGAAGATCGCACGGCACCTTGGCACTGTTGCCTGTTTTTAATGATGGCAATGGCAACAACAGAAGCCATACCCACTGGTAGTAATGGCATATTCATATGGGATAATATCTGATGATGATTGATTATTGGGATATTCATGGGATTTAATGGGATTTGATGGATATTATTTATGGAATTTAAGTAACAAAAATGGTGGTTTACTGGGATTTTATGGATATGAATTAGGATTTAGCCAATAACAATGGCAATGTTTGGCGGGATTTAGATGGGATTTAGCTAACAATGATTTTTCGCCGGGCACTTTGACTACAGCGAATCATGCAGCTGGATCCGGTGAATCCAGAGAGTCGATGGTCAAAGTCGCGGACGGAACTTGCAGTCGAAGAAGGCCTAAAGACTCTGTTCCAAGGCATGGCAGACTCATGGACAAGCTTGAGAAGACAGAGGGCGCGCGGCTGCTGCTGCATTGATGAGTATCTTGGATATGAGCGGACGTAGTGCTTCGCCGTTGGTTTGGGATAGTCCTGCTCCGACCAGCGCTGTCCAGAGACATTGGGCACAGCTGGTCGCCTTGGCGTCTAGTCGCCTTTGCACCGCAGTGCAGAGGACCGTGGATGTGCAGCTGTGGCAAAGCTCATCGTTAAAAATACTTTTCTCCACATGCCGGATGAGGAAGTTGACAGGAGGCGCAACCAATCGTGCCCTCCAGAGGTGGCTGCTAGAGCAAGTGGTCGCACATAATCGGTTGCTAAACCGGTAGGATTTGTCAGCCATCTGCAAGGATTCCCAAGTCACTATGGGACGGATGACCATACCGGCAACCCCAAAAAAATGCCCAAAAGTGTGTCCAGGATGGTAGTTCGACGAAGGTTATGATACCTGGGGGGCCTGAACACGAGCAGCTAGGCAAAGCACAAATCCGCCATTGAAACACATGTGTGTCTGAGAATGGGATACACCCCCCAGATAGCCATTTGTCTTACGTGTAGCAGAAATGATTACTCATTGGGTTTTGGGGCACCCTATGTTGCTCATTCTCCCCCATTTCCCCGGGGCCTGACGTTCTTTTAGGGTTGGGGCACTTGGTCTTTGGAGGGTGTGGACCCCCGGGGCGGCACTAAGGGATATCTCTCCCGACGAGCACCCCCCTCTTGC
Source organism: Symbiodinium sp. clade C Y103 (assembly GCA_003297045.1). Taxonomy (NCBI): domain Eukaryota; class Dinophyceae; order Suessiales; family Symbiodiniaceae; genus Cladocopium; species Cladocopium sp. clade C. The sequence continues at coordinate 54,689 of BGPT01000700.1, forward strand.
CCAACCTTGACGTCAGGGTGACAGTGCCTACTCCTGGCCCAGTGTGGTTGTTTTGCCCTCGTGTGTCTGGCCTCCTGCCCCTGTGTGCCCCATCTTCTTCTCTGGAAGCAACCTTTTTCAGCAATTGTGCAAGCAACGATGGCTTGCAACCAACATTGGCTCAGTATCCTACACTGATTTGAACGCGTGGCCATCGCGCTCGGTTCTGCACCTTTGGTTCCGCAACCTCCCTTGCAATACTTTTGGTCTTTGGTTNGCGTGGCCATCGCGCTCGGTTCTGCACCTTTGGTTCCGCAACCTCCCTTGCAATACTTTTGGTCTTTGGTTCTGCAGCCCTCACTGGTTGTGCAACTACACCTGGTTCAATTTCACTGTGCTAAAACTCGGTTTGTACTTGCCCCTGGTTCCACAATGCCTTGCTTCCCCCCCTTCAAAAAAAAAGCATAATAAGATTAAAAGGGTTGGTTTGGAACCACGCGCTGCTCTGAACAACAGTTTCGAACTGTGGCAGCTGCTGCCTACTTCCTCATGCCCCACCCTTGGGCTCATCTGTTAGTTCTTGGGATACCCCTCTATACGCACACACACCTCAAGTGACACAGTTGCGTTGTGCTGTGACTATATACTCCCTTCTCCATGTCAGTTTGACTTTAACCACCCATAGCTGGCAGCAATCTGCTTACGAATAGAAGCAGGGGAGGCATGCCCTCACCCAGCGGTGCTCCNATGTCAGTTTGACTTTAACCACCCATAGCTGGCAGCAATCTGCTTACGAATAGAAGCAGGGGAGGCATGCCCTCACCCAGCGGTGCTCCTGGAAGGTGCAGCGGATCCATCCCCAGTCTGAGTGTGCCGAGAGGGAGAGAGAGGTGACACACACACACACACACCACGCAAAAAAACAAAAAAAAAGGGAACGGAACGGAAAAAGAGACAGCCTTTGAGATGCTTGCTTCAGATTGATGCGCGGCAGGATGGAGTTGATCTGACTGAGTGAACTCGTTAAGTCTGCTTTTCCGGAATCTTGACTGAGTTCCTTAACTCTGCTTTGCAGGAATCACGCATGACCTGCACCTTCTTTTTTTGACACGACATGTTTGCCATACTGTCCACACGTGCATCACTGCTAGCTCCAGGCNACCTTCTTTTTTTGACACGACATGTTTGCCATACTGTCCACACGTGCATCACTGCTAGCTCCAGGCTCCATGGATAGATTTCAATCAAGGGCTTTAGGCCTGGCTTTGGACTTAGCTGAAAGAGCAGTCCACGGGTATGGCACCAGACCAAACCGACGATCCCGCTCCCAGTCTAGATCTGCCCTCCGACGCCATGCCACATTGACGGATGACTCCGTGGCCCCCCGGCGACCACCACCGGCTGAACCTCCGCGACACACTGCCGGCAAAAGTAAGGGTACAAGAGGGAAGGGAGTTGGCCGAGCACGGTTTTTGCACCTGGTCCAGTACGTCCCCAGCCTGCCCGTCCAGCCCAACGTGCCCACCAGCCAACCCCCCCACCCACACTGCGACGAGCACCCGCGCTGCCAGAAGACGCCAACCGGGACACCCTGGAGAGCGCCAGGCGAGGAGAGCTGCAGGTCCCCAATCCACAGCTGCCAGGTGGTGTGTTTGTATCACCAGTACCTGCGCACATGTCTGAAGCAGCAATTGAGTCCCTACGCCAAGCATTTCTCCAAGCCAGCCCCACAATAGCAGGTCTTCTGGACAGGTCCAAGCCTTTCCATTTGGGCAAGGGATCTATTTGTTCCACCCAGACTTGCAACAACGGGCTGTTCGCTGCAGTGTGGCAGACGAACTTGGAGAAGGAATGGACACGCCAATTGGCCGTCTCAATATCCGGATGACCACAATGGCAGACCCCTCCTGCCTTAGCAGATCTTCCAACCTCTCCACTTGGGAGACTGTTCATTGCCACGGGCGATGAAGGATCCGCAGTCTGCAGCGTGTGCCAGGAAGAAGCCTATCAACCCAATGATGCCCTGATTCGCACGTACTGCTTTCATGTTTTCCATCAGCGCTGCCTGGAGCTTTGGGCTGAAGAGGAGCCTGGGCCGACGAGGTGTCCACAATGCAACGTGAAAATCGAGGATTACCGGTCTGAGCCGGACAACCCCTGAGCCTGCGAGCCTGAATGCGGTGCCCAAAAAAAAAGTCAGGTGCAGATAGGACCTGCGCGCTGCATGCCATTGCAACCTGCACCCGCAGCATGGCTGATAGTTGGCATACCAAGGATGCTAATTGCTTGGGGACAAGGGGTTGCAAATAGATTGATTTGTCAGCTTTTTGCTTCTCTGTTGGGAAGACAATTGGACTTTGGTGCTCCTTTGTTCCTGCCCATGTTCCACCTGCATTTGTTTCACTGCAACATGAGACTGGCTCACAACTTACAACAGGCTTGGTCATATGACGCAAGACATGTTTGAAACAACATGCTATACTGGCTCGACATGTCCTGTTCCTTCCGATTCAGTGTTCTAATTTATTATCTGTACCTTTATCTTTACCGTCCTTATAGGGTTGTTTACAATACTTAGTTGCAATTCCTTCTGCTGACCTTACTTGGGCTCTCACGCTGCTCTGGCCCTGCGTGGCTCCCCTGCCCCTGTGCGGCCCGCTGGCCCCAGTGCGGCACCTTCCGGCAGTGTGGCCTTAGGGCCCCTGCCCTCCTCAATGGATCTTCTTCCTGATCATGACTCGGACCAATCTGACACTGATTCTGCCCAAGAAAGCCGGGAGAATATTGAGGTTGGGGTGCGCATGCACTTCCAGGCCCGTTGTGCCGGCGATGACATGACTTGGAAAGGCAGCAAAACGCTTCGCGTAGCGGCTTTGCAAGCAGGTGGCCGGCCGGGGTTGGCACAGACCCACACTTCATTGGTCGGTGGTGGGGTGCTTCCCTTACACAGCTTGGCGCCGACGTCGGCTGTGTGTCCATGTGTGTCCGAAATCGGCTTCACAGATGAAAATTCCGCGCCCTCCCTTGCAGAAGGGTTTGCTGATGCTGGCTACAACGTCATATCACATGGGCCAGGACGAGGTGCTTCTGACACTCATGCTGGAGTGGCGCTTGTAGTCCGCCGCAACACAGTACCAGAATGGTCGGACATCAGTAAAGATCGAGCTGGCCGCTGTGTATCTGGTACAATCCACCTGACCTCTGGGCTCCCCATCAGGGTACTCGGTGTCTACTCCATCACAGGGGGGTCTGCCTGGGTTTGATCGCGACGCAGCTCACGTATCTTCCGAAACGCAGCTCATAAAATTTATCCGAGACCAACTCCACCACGCTGACCAACAAGGCCTCCCTTGTCTCATAATTGGTGACCTCAATTCCGTCGCCTCTCTGGAGCTTGACTCCTGGCAAGGATCCCACGTCCTGCGGCCTCCTTCTTTAGCTGTGCAGCTTGGCCTGTTGGACTGTGCAGACACCTTCAGGCTGCGGCATCCAACTCTCCGCGCTTATACTTTCTATGCGCGATCAGGATCGGCCAGCCGCCTCGATGGGATCTGGGTATTCAATTCCTCTGGGCAGACTCCCCTCCCAGTCCTCAACGCAGCAGTACTCATGGGCTGGCACAGGCGTGTGGACCATGAACCTGCACTTGCTGACCTCCTTGCCTGAAGACACAGAGGAAGGCTCTGCTGCCAACCCTCCTCTGTGGAAGCGTCTTGCGCATATAATGAGCTCAGATAGACAGATGTTGCGGTCGCTGCGTGCGCAAGTCCAAACCAATCTTCAAGCTCATCTCCCTGTCCTGCACCAGCTCCAGGTGGAAAGTCGCCGCCTTTTCCATGCTGTTCAGCCGGACCAGCTCTTCCCTTCACAGCTTGATGGTTTCGATGGGATCATGGAAATTTGCAATGACCTTCGCACCCTCGCCCTCTGTCAAGACCTCCGCCACGCCTTTGACACCCTGCACGCTGTTCTGGTCACGTGCTTGCCAACGTTGCCCAGCACCTCCCGACATCGCCGCTTGGCAGGGCAAGCCTGGGAAGAATGCGTCCACCAGCTTAGGACCCTCCGTAGGGAGCTGCTAGACTCATCTTCTCCGGATTTCACATCTGCCTTGCAAAATGTTCAGCCCTTTTGGACCAAAGCATGCAAACTTCAGGCCCGTCAAGCACCAGCGCGAACACCTGTCCAAATTACCAATTGGGATTTATTTGACACTGACCCTGCACAATGGTTGGTGTCTATTGGATGGCGCAATCTCGTGCAGTCAGCCCCTCTGCCCCCGCCAGACAACGTGGAGGCCCACCCTGCCTCAAGGCATTCTGACTCGCTCTCTTGGCCTTCGTCAACACCCTCGGCTGCTGAGTGCCTCCAGCAACTTCAAACCTGGCTCACTGAAGCACGTCAACGCAGGGATCAAAGCACCAGACGGATCCAGCACGACTTCCACCAGCAACGCCTGAGCGCCTTGCGGTCGGTTAATGTCCACCAATGGGCCAAGATGATGCGGCACAAGGCCTGTCCTCACCAAGGCTACGTTCCAAGGCAAGTCCGACGATCGGACGGGACTGTTGCTCGGCCTTGCTCCCGCAACGAAGTCCTCGAGGGCGCGATACAAGAGTGGTCCCGTTTGCTACGGCATCCTTCCTTGCCTTGGTCCAGCCCTTTCGTTCACACCTGGACGGATGCTGTTGATGCTCCGCGGGGGTCGCCAGCCTTCTCCTACATATCTTCCCTGCGTGACTTGGGAGTTCACAGCAGGGCCGGCGCTGCCTACCTTCACCATGGCCCGTGGACCTGTGCTCATTGGAGCAAACATGACATCCATCTGTGGGGCTCGGAAAGCATTGCGGTAGGGTCATGGGTTCTCTCTCGCCGCCTGGTTCTTTGACAACCTACGCGCGTCGTCCAGCACCTGTGAACTCTTCGCGGTGGGTGGTGGTTAGTGTCAGTGGTCGCCCTCCGCTGTCATGCACCTTGGATTGGTGGGCAGCTCAGGGTAGGGGCTGGCTGCTCCTTCGTCAAGTTTCTGATCCTGACTTCACCCCAGTGCTGCCCTTGACTCTGGATGAGAGATCGCGACTTGTGTCTAAAATGAAACGATCGCGCCCTGGCCCGTCTGGCTTCAAGCTGCTCTTTTTGCTGCTGTTCCCTGAAATGGTTGCAAGACACCTTTTGGGAACTCTTGGACTCACAACGGCTCAGTGCCATTGTCGCCCCTTCCCTCCAGCAAGCCATACAAGTCCATATCCCCAAGCCCACTGGTGGCTTTCGTGCTTTGTCTATGCTGGAGGAAGCCTTCAAAGCCTTGGAGGGACCGGTCACCAAACGTCTACAGGCCACCCGTGCCGCGCAGAATCAGCAGCCGTTCTCCAACACCAACCAGGCCTACGTGCCCCAGGTTCATGCAGCTGCAGAAGTCTTGCATGTGGNCGTGCCGCGCAGAATCAGCAGCCGTTCTCCAACACCAACCAGGCCTACGTGCCCCAGGTTCATGCAGCTGCAGAAGTCTTGCATGTGGACGCCCTTGTTAGTGAAGATGCTGTGAGGCATGGCCGTCCGTTGTGTCGCATACCCTCCGATTATGAGAAATTCTTCAACACCTTGACCTTGCCACAAATTGACGCGGTCCTTCAGGCGCGCGGTATCCCTGACTGCGCACGCCGTTTTTATGCAGCTGCCTTCCAGGGCCACACCTTTCGGCTTGAAACAAAATTTGGCCTGACTGACGTAGTCACCTTCGGGAACACAGCCCTGCTGCATACAGCAGTTCTGCTGGGCGCCGTGTGGCAACTGTTGGATATTCAGATGATGCGGAGCACTACGGATCGGGAGTGCGGGATGTCCCTGCCATTGTCACTGAGCTTGGGCATGGAAGTATCCATACGCTTTTGCCAGTGACTGGGACGAGCAGTGGGATGCCCAAGACCCAGCTGCTGGACTCTCTGCTGAGGGGGTCAGAGTCACATCCTACGACATTTGGCAAGGGGGTGTTGTTCATACAACATTGACCCGGCCCGGACGCGGCCTGAAGAGGTGGAGGTCCTACTTGGAAAAGCAATGACCTTTTGGGACAAGCACTCGCCTGCTGCAGGCTCTCTCTTGTCAAAACTTCGCCAAGCCCTTCGTCGTCTCGCACACCGCCGTGCCTCGTGGGATGAGCGAATAGCCTTCTTCCAATGGATCATGCGAGGCACAATCAGCTACGTTCCGCTTCTAGGCCTCCCATCCCCTCTGCACCTCCATGCCCTCGACCAAAACCTTCTACTTGCTGGAATGGGAGTTCGATCCACAGTGGAGCGAATGAGCTTGTTGGCTGCCAAAGCACGAGGGGGTATGCAGATCACTGCTTCAATTTTGGGCCGTGATTCCTTACGCGCGGCGCTCTTCGAGGCTGCGGACCAAGTCGAGCATGGCGGGGGGCTGGTAGTGCTGGGCATGCGTCTTCTAGCGCACTATGGCATATATCTCAACGTCCAAACTGATCGGTTCATTTCGAGAGTCCTCGATGCCCTGCCATCATCATCGTCGCACCTCCTCATTGGGGCCTTCTCAGGTTTAATACTGGACCTATACACGTTGGAGTGCCAGTTAGCAGAATCTAACACTATTTTGAGGGGTTTATATGGAATGAGCCACCATTCAATAGGCCAATAATGGAAACTGGGAAACTTTCGTGAAAGTGAAGGCGACGGCTTTTAGCCATAGACGGAGGAACACGCTGCGACATCAGCTTGAAGCGAACTTGTTTGTGGGATATCTAAGTTGGGTCAATGTTTAGTCGAATGTTCACTGACTTTCTAGTTTGTTACGTCCAGCAAAACAGGTACATAATATAATGTGTGGTAAACCCAATGCCATAAAGCACCAAAATTGGAGCTTCATGGCGTTTGGCTTACCACATCGTGACTACAATTATCCATATAAATATATTGTTCTCCTGATGCAGCATCTAATTATGATGGATTCAAAAAGTGGATTCTTGATTCATTGTTGGGATTTGTGGCGTCTTATTTTAATCCTCGGTAATTTTTCATCCAACCCTCATCTGACTTTTTGTCAAAAGACGGTTGAGATTCGCCCTTCTCAACCTGTTGGTGACCAAGGAGCCTTCAATAAACCCAAAGATTATTGGCAAGGTAACCTTCTGGATACCTTTGGGGCTTCATCCCATGGTATTCCATAAATATAGCGTCACTGATATGTTTGTTAAAGCCCCCATCGCAAGCCATTTCCAGCCATGACACCTAAAACTAGGTTTTAATGATGGTGAAACCCCCATGATTGTGACAAGGTGTTTTTTGATATTGACATAGATATGTACCCTCCGGTAATCAAACGTGGCAATTGAAACTCCACCATTTAGTGCGATGATTTTCCTAGCTACTGTAGAAACCTCCATTTTGTTCGGGAAGTTTCCATCCACCATCGTTTGATTGCCAGAGGGTGTATCCCACAATCATCCCATTAATATTCCATTAACTAAAGATATACCTACCATAAACCGTAGATAGCCATAATAAGTATATACATTATTATCGGTGTGTGCGTGTGTGTGTGTGTGTTCATGCATATATATAGTGTAATTGCAAACTATAGTGATATATATATATATATACATATGTGTGTGCTTATTTTATTTTATAATATTGTATATATCATGTATATATATATATTTATTTATTTATATGTGTATTTTATATATATATATATGTATCTGAATTGAATATGTAAACGTTGGTTTCTTGTGACATTGTGTGTCCGACCTCGGAAGAACCAGGAGCTGAAGGAATTCGCCAAGAGACTCCACAAAGATGGACGTCCTGCGGGGACTCCCATGGAACACATCCTGTGGAGATGGAACTGGGAACTATGGGGATTGAACGGTGAAATCCATCGCGTTACCAGGGTGAGATTAAAAAAGTCACCACTTACAAGGATTCAGAAGTTACAAATTGGGATTGGGTTGACCCAAAAAAGTTCGGCGATAACTGGGATTTGAGCATCAAATTGCTGAGTTTGAAGCTCCAAAGAGTGTGAAATTTGCAGTTCCCGACTAATCAATACAACCATGGTCCCTTGCACCACCATCAGTTAGGACATATTTGTTATATAATTACCCTCTGGTATATTAACATAGACCCTGAGAATAGTTATTTTTAGAGGAAACTAATCTTCCAATTCCTATCTGCCAGGGTCTATGTTAATTTACCAGATGGTAACTTATATAAGTCCCATGATTTTGACACTATACCAACGCAAGTTGCAGGCGGAACTGCATTCGCAAGGAGGGGTTGCTGATAGGATGATGAAACTGCAATACATGGGGCCCCCAAGACAACTAAGTTGTTATATATATATATACATAAATATATACATAAATATATACATAAATATATACATAAATATATACATAAATATATACATAAATATATACATAAATATATAGTTCGATGGGTTTCTAATTCTAAACCAGCTGACAACATTTAGGGGCCCCACTATGTGGTTGATCCGTACCAAGATCGGACCATGTCGACCACCGAACTTCCGACTGAGGCGGTGAAGTTCCACGAGCTTGTCGACGGCTTGCAGGCGGGAATACGAATGGGGGGATCATTCAGACGATGATGTAGTGGGACATAGGCGACATAGCTGTGTCTAAAAAAGGGGTATACCTCCATTTATACCCATTTCAAAGGAACAACGATGATAAACCACTGGACCATTGGATTTATAGGTGCTCTATTTTTAGACAAACCCATACGAACCCTTGTGAATGGGGAAGATATTTCTTCTGTAATGGGGATATTTATTAGATGATATTAAATGACAAAAAGTGATGTTAGTGGATGTTGACGGATATTATCGATGAATGGAAGTTATCACATTGTAGACGGTTTATTGTACTGGGGATGTTCATCTATACTACTGTCATGGACATGTTTGGGGTTCTGAACCGTTTAGCTGGATAAATGGTGAATGTCCTCAAACTTAGCCTGGGAAATCCACGATAAACGGAGCTTTATGGCTGGGAACATCAAGAATTTCCCAGCAAGCCATGGAGCTGATGACACCGGAGGGTATGATGAAATGCATCGAAATGTGTTCTCTTTAAGTTTATCAATCAACCGTTTAGGGAACACCTTTGGATCCCCCTTTGAGTATGCTGAGCCGTTGGCTGTCATCAACCTGTGGGTGCCGATCCCAAAAAGGCAAAGAATGTAAACATCAAAAATCAATTGAGAAAGTAGTGTAGTATAATGTAGTGTAGTTACACCTAAAAAGATAGAACAGGTTCCATCAACGCAATTGACTTTTCTGTCGTTTTTGGGGGTCGCTATAGGCAGTTTGCATCTATGTATGCATCTGTGTCATTGAATGGAATGATCTTAGCCTAGAGAATACACTCATATTTTTCCACATTGCGCTCCATCCCCCAAGAACTGGGAGGCAAAGTTCTGTGATTCACCATGTTTCATTCTTCCAAGTGGAACGACATGACCAAATCATATCGGTGTGCCTGAAAATTTGTTAAATCCCAATCAACGGCAACCCTTTACAGTTTGAATCAGACAATGGGGTTCTCACCCATCAATTTTGGATTTCCCTTGAATTTTCTGGTGCCACATTGTACCAAATCCATTCTTGTTGGTGATATCATATCTATTTCAATAATTTATCCCATTGAACTCCTTTTGAATTCCTATCTCCTCATGCTATTCCATCCATACATAGCACCTCCAAGAAAAAAAACCTGAATAGTGTGAAGCCAGGATGCTAGTTCGATGATGTTTCCTCTATGTTTTCCAGGTTTGAGGTTTGAGTCTTTTTGGTATCTTTTTGGGTGGGGCAGGCTAGGCAAAAGAAAATGTTGCTGTGTTAATGGGGGTTATGAATTCAGAACAGAGCGGTGGCTTCGGGCAGGCGTGTGTGAAACAAAAACAAATAGATGTTTTCTATTATTCAATGGCCCATTACCATCTGGTAAATTAACGTAGACCTTGAAACTAGCCAATTTTAGGTGGAAACTGATCTTCCAACCCCTCTTTGCCGGTCTATATCAATGTACTGTATATCCCCATAATCCCCCCCGTGAAATACCCCACTTCCCATCTGTATTGGCTGCTGAATCCCTTCTTCCGTCCGCGGCTTGGCAGGATAAATCCTGGATTTCATGGCCAGCCAAGGCCAAGAAGTGCCCGCAATGTCACCACGCGCACCTCGTTTGCGAAGCCTGGGTCCCTTCGTGGAAGTTCGACACCGAATACGGGAAAATCCGATGGTTTACGGATGCTTTTGGGTGATAGAACATGATATCACTATAGTTCATGGGGTTTAGAAACTACATATGAGAAACTCATCTATAAATGAAGGTTTATAGCTGGGAAAATCACATATAAATGATGGATTTTCCATTGCCGTGGCTCGGTTTCGTCGCTGATTTGGCTTGCCCAATAGGAAGTACGCTAGGAATGGGGAATTGATTAAAGGCATTTAAAGGCAGTGTTATTTTTTTTGCTGGGTTCCTTAAGCAAAATCCAAGCTTAGTACGAACTCATTATGGGAATTATGTTATGTTATATATATATATGACTATGTATGTATAGTAATCCCCAAGAAGGTGCGGAAAAGTGTTTTCCAGGCCGGTAGTTCAGTGATATTTGCTTCATGCTTCCAGATGTCCAACTTGTTCATCTTTTTTGTGGGTTATATTCAGCTAAGCTGTTGGATATTCAATGCGGTATCCTTTTCCATCCTTTTCATTCAGATGCTACATGAATGGATGTCCCCTCACCTTTCAACCAAGTGGATTTATTTCTCCCATTTTATGGGTGTATTAGTGGATTGTGATGCTCGGTTGATGATTCGTTCGATGGTTGTTGGTGGTTAAGATTCACCTTTAGTGCACCAAAACATTCTTGGGTGGCCATCCCAATGCATTCCATAAACCATAAATATTCCCCCATGTTTGTTGGTTAAACCCATTTTCAGATCATGGTGAGGTTCCCTTTAAATAAGTAAATCAAACAGGCTGGCAGAATCCCCATAACAAATTTCACAACGTAACAATCCCCCAGAAAGATAAACAAACCTATGTATGTTAGTAGGAGTTTGCCTTTAAGATCTCTTTTGGGGTTTCCTGCAAGTCATGAATTCATACGCTTGCACGATCGCAGCCCAGGCTGGAATTTTGGGGACACGGTCGGGTTCTCAGCCGCCTATTTTGGGCCTGATTTTGCCCATCAAACTTGGGATATCTTGGAAATTTACCCAGGAAAAAAAAAAAACATGGTCTTTACACATCAACATGCAGTTTGGCCAGCAAGATTTCGAGTGATCAGGACTTTTCAGCACTTGGTTCACTGGATTGGTTTCAGGGAAAATTTACAGGAAACCCCCATATTCAATGGGAAAATCCATGGTTTCCGGTTAACATTTTCCCTTAAACCAATCCAGTGATTGGTCGAAATTCCAGAAATTCCGCGACCTGTCGGCATCTGTCGCTGCTCGCCATGGCTCGCAGGTGCTATCCGCCTGGACGAAGGCTGGTGCTGCTATGGCTTGCGCAGCAAGAACCAGGATGGGTTCCCTGGGGGAACCTTTGGAGAGGTAGATGGGCAATGGGTTGCGCTACCCTTTGGTGAACTAACATAGCTATTGAAATTATTGAAAATTGCCATGTATAGTGGATTTTCCCATTAAAAATTGTGACTGTCCATAATTATGTTAGTTTACCAGAGGGTAAAATCCATCATAACTCGCTAGTTTTTTTAGCGAGTTACTCACCAGTTGAGTAATCCAAAGGCACGTCTAAGTAATGTTAATCCATGATGAATAAAACCCTAGTTTATGAATAGGGGGTGCCAGTTTCAATAGATTTTAAAAGTAATTTTTATGCTATTTATATATATATATATGTGTGTGTGTATCACTATTCACTATTGTGGGGGGGTAACTGCCAAATTGAAAGTGAGTGTATATTAATCCCGGGTTGACATTATCTATTGAAATACATTCTTGCGATTGATGTGAATATTTACCAACCAGCTAACCAGCATTTTTTCCCACGGTATCCAGGATTGGACACGTTCCAAGATGTTGATTCATGGTGCCTTTCTACTGTAAACCAGTTGAAAGGCTAGTCTTGTACCAACTTTTATGCCCTCTGGTAAACTAACACAACTATGGAAAATCACCATTTTACTGGGACAATCCACTATAAATAGTCATTTTCAATAGTTATGTTAGTTTACCAGAGGGTAGTTATAATCGTTTGCTATTTTGATGGGGCAAATATCATGAGCTGACCGGCTAAAGCAATAACATATTATTTCCAGTGTATCTAATCTAAGATGGACTGTTGCGAGAGGTTTGTACTGGTACCAAAGCAGAACATGGCTTTGCCCGAAAATCTGAGTTATCCAGAATTGTTGGCTTACTTTTTTCTTAACCAAACACAAGACCAAGTATAAGTCTCTGGAGGAAAACAGTGCAACTATGGGGTAATTCAGAAGAAACAAGTTCGCTCCTAGCGATAGCAATCTCCATAAAGATAGGAACATAATTCATCGCTATTTAAGTGGGGTTTCACTTTTCTATTTTTTGGGGGTTGCTATACCTTCAGTTTGTTTTTGATGAGGCTCTGCTTGTAGCATCATCACACTTAGCAACTGCTATGGCGGAGAATCCGGGATCATTCTTTCTGGCTGAAATCAAAACAGCTGTATTTGTTTGAAGTCTGGGGTACCCCCCGAATTCAGTGCCTTCGACTTCATGGTCATAAAACCATGGCTAGAATGAGGTTCTTAACTTTAGAACCTCATGGTCCATCATTTTCCGTATGGTCTTATGACCAGATATCAGGCTTTGAAGCCGCCCATTTTCAGACACACCCAGATCATGAAGATGTCAGGACTCCCGCAATGGCAGATTCTGTAGTCAAGGACCGGCTGGTAGCTTGGAGAATCTGTCCCTCTTGCAACAGAAGTATTGTCATAGTCATTAATTCGCTAGTAAGTGTGATCTATTTCCAAAGTAATGGCCCAGGTGCCCTAACTGCAGGTACCGTACCATACATATGGGGCCATATTGAGCTTCCTGAAACGGCCACTGATAATAGCTTGTGACGGAAGTCCGGATCTTCTTTTGCTGGAAGTGATGGACAACACAGAATGATCAGCGACTTCCCTTGGGTGTTCCCATTCAAAATGACCATCTTTGGGAACTTCATCAACTTCCATGGGAACTTGCATGGTTTTCATATGTTTTCATGTCAGATCATGTCAGCACCGGTGGTTTCACTATCACGAGAAATGTGTGGCTACGGCAGTCTCTGGAGGTGATCGGGGCCTAAGATGGCGGGTACCCCAATGGCTGGATGATTTGTCATGGAAAATCCGCAAGCAAAAAAGGCTGTTGGTAAAGGCAAGAATAAACCAGCCCCAATTTCACCATCAATAGGTGGTATAAATAAATAATTCCCAAATGGGTGGTTTATGGCATTGTTTTAGCCACATTAGATGTAAACTGGGGCACCCCCATGACTTGGGAAACCTCCAGGAAACCTGCAGGAAACCTCCATGCCTCTATGGTCTACGGTCTATGGTGGTCCATCGTCGCCCTGCGTAGGACTTCACTTGGTCAGTGGCCAACACTTGGGACGACAGCGCTACCACTGCACCAAATGTGCTCCTCAGCGCCTGATGATGGTTTTTTTTTGGAATTTAATGAGGAATTTATATGGTTTAATGGGATTTAATGGTGATTTAATAGGATTTTTGCATGGAGATGTTCCGGCGATTCAATGGTGATTGAATGGGGTCCTTTTTAATGGGTTTTGAACTTCCTAGTCGTTAATTCCTGAAATGAGGGATGTGCTACTAACAAAGCCACTGAGAAACACCCGCGTTCCTATTTGGCAGGGTCTATGCTACTTGTAGCGATGCTACACTTAGAGGAAGAAGAGTAATGGACATATCATGGAGATATAGAGCTTAACCTCTGGTAAACTAACAAAACTATGGAAAATCACCATTTTTGATGGGAAAATCAACTACAAATGGCCGTTTTCAATAGCTATGTTAGTTTACCAGAGGGTAATCAGCAAGATCATATTTGGGTGTGTCCGGAATTTGTGTTTTTGGTGATTTGGCCATGGGGACTCAAGCAGCTCTGTTCCATACCCCCTGAGCTTCTGTGGGAAGCTTACCACTGGGAGTTTCCCAAGGTCCCCAACAAATCCAATGGCCAGATAGGCGGAAGTATAGATGGCGCATCCACATTTCTAAAATTATTTGCGCCCCGCTTTCCTCAGTTTGTGGTGGAAAAACTTTTCGATCTATTGTGGGATTTCTATACCCTCTATACCCTCTATTTCGATGGGGGTATGCTCCCCAAAGAAAAAGCAGAGACCTCAAGGAACCCAAAAAATGGCAATGTCCAACACTAAAAAACATCTTCCTAACACGGCTCATTGACATATCCCGGATCTCCAATTCAGCTTCCTAGTTTCACTCAACAAATCTTCCCCACCAGGGAGTTCAGTCCCAGTGAACTAAGTGGACATACAACCACAGTTATAGTTATAGGATGTTATAGGGTTCTATTATTATATCCCAACTTATGGGGGTTTTAATTCCCATGGTTGGAGTCATAGAAGTCACCTCTAGGCCTGCACCCCCAAGTCTCCACCCTAGGCTCGGCGCGGTGCTTCCCACGATCCGCCGCAGGGAGACGTCTGTGGCTTGGAAGATGGCCCAAAGTGGGGAATTTTCAGCACCAAATGTGGGAATTCGATGGTTTATGGATGTGAAAAACGGGATATGACATGATATCTAGCGACAGTTAATGGAGATATGGGGTATACCAAACACGGGACAAACATGGAAAATCCCATCACCATCGTTTGCCCATTCCATGTAAATGGAGGTGTTTGTGTTAGTGGAAAATCACATATATATATATATTATATTATATTTTATATTATATTATATTATGTTATATTATTAGGGATTTCACCATCAAACATTGGAGAAGTATTATGGAAATATATTAGTATATATTAGTGGATCTATTAATGGATATGTTATCAAACACATGGCTTTGTTTAGTCGGTGATTTGGCGTACCTTCCTGATGGGAAATATATCATTTGGGGAATCTGGATGGATTTTTTCTTGGGGGTCCTCAAGCAAATCCAAATGGGTTTTAACCATCAAACGTGATGATAAATACATGATCAGTGACAATTGATCGATGGTATATTTCAGGAGGATTGTCATGTTTTATGGTTTTACCTTCTATGATATGATGATGGGTTTTAATCCCGAGTTGTCACTTTCGATATCCCGAGTTGAGTAGTTATTTGATGGGGATTAAATGCCACTATTTTTTCCAGGGAGTTTACCTTGGGGACCCTCCCTGAGCTGGGAATCCTGGTGACACTGTTCATGTGGAGTACAGTAACTGAAGTGAAGTTGGCACCAGACAATCTCTGGGTAATCCCTTAGTAAACAACTTAGCAAACGACTAAAGCGAATTAAGCCAGGTGCCCGGCGGTTGCTACAGCAGCGGACTGCAGCTGGTGAAAGTACGTACCAAAAAAATTGACTTCCTCACCGACCTAAGCACATAAACGATGGTTCGGATTGTTGGGATTTGTCCAAAAAATCTATTTATTTCAGCTTCCGGAAGCATTCTATGTGGCGCAGGGATTTGTTCTTGGACATTTCTATCCATTTTCCCAGAGAGAAAATATGAGAGAGGACCGGGTAAGCGTTGGAGAAAGTTTGAGGATTGGCTAGAAGGGATTTCACTTGTACAAAATTGTAACAAAAATGGATGGTGTTTAATCAATCAGAACTGGAGCTTGACCCAGCAAAACCATGGCTTTGCCAAGTTCCACCAGAAAAGATAGGACTTAGTACAAAGAGAAATATTCATAGTTGAGATGTTGCCATCTCAACTCCATTAACAAGCAAAAATTGACACTGCACCAAAAAATGGACGTTTACCATCCAAAGTTTCCCAGTTTTCCCACACTAATCAGCCGACAGGTGGTGTTTGCGCACGTGGAGGGCGTGGTTACTACCTCACCAGCTTTTTGGATAGTTCCACCCTAAACCAGCTGCCCATTTGGCGAAGTTTGCCCGTCAAGGCTGGGTTTCAGTGATCAGCTATGGATATGGGCTGGAGGGTTTGGAACATGGAAAGGATGGGTTTTTAACGATTTTTAGATCTGATAACGACTCGAAACAGACGTAGGGCCCATATCCCATCCCAAATTTTGTGACAATACATTGGGTTTATCAGCTCAAATGAAGGCCTTTGCCGAACATTCCCATGTTTGCTCGTACTTTGTAAGCTCTTGTAAGCTGCAACTCCATTTAACTCAAACATGACTCTGTCTTAAAAGCTAGGAGGTTCACCCAATAATACATTTGTTTCTTGTCATATGATTTCCCCCAAATGCGATTCATAGTGGGCGTGCCCCATTTTCAGACCATCTCATCATGGATTTGCTGAGTCAATGACTTGGCCAATGGGAAATCCATGGATAACTGGGGGAATCGATTGAGTCATTGGATTGGTTAATGGGAAAATTTACAGGAAACCCATATATTTCATGGGAAAATCCATGGTTTCCTGTAAATTTTCCCTTTAACCAATCCATTGATTGAGGGAAACTGTGTAGTTTTGTGGGTTCAGCACCTCCAAGTCATGGGTGCCCGCAGACGCTCAAAGAGCTCATCGGCGAGCTGGAACCCACGTTGGCATCTTGGCGAGAGGGAAGATCCCCACTGAATGAGGATTTCACGGGGGAAAATGGAATGAACATGGTAACTGAATGGGATATTGACCCTCTGGTAAACTAACATAGCTATTGAAAATCACCATTTTTCATGGGAAAATCCACTATAAATGGCCATTTTCAATAGCTATGTTAGTTTACCAGAGGGTAGTGGCTGTTTCATGGGATTGGCGACATGATTTGCTGCATGATCTCTTAATGGTGCAGGAAATTTTTGCGCGCCAAACGACGTCTCGGGTCAGTTGATTGAGCAATCCCAAGTTCCACATCAGTTGTCCAAGCATTGAAGTTGATGACCAATTGCAACTCAAAAATCCTACAAGGTGGGGCCCCCAGTTTTGATAGCTAAGTTGGTATGGCCTATTTATAGTGGATTTACCTTAAAAAATGGTGATTTTCAATAGCTATGTTAGTTTACCAGAGGGTATGTATTATATATATATATACATAACTTGGTAAACGTTTGGGTTGATTAGGGACATACAGAGATACACAACTATGTACAACTATAGAATTCATGGGATTTATGACCTCTGGGCAGCTTCACCTTCTATTGACAAACTGCCTCCCGGTTGGCAATGCTGTTCCATGGCCCTCCCTGAATTTTGCTCCAGGGCCCCTGCAGCAGATCACCACGTTGAGTGAGAAAATCATTTGGGAATGTTCCAGTCAGATTGACAGATGAATTCACCCGTTTTCCCACGCTGAATCTCACTCTTTAATGGTAGAATGTCTTTTTCTTATTGGGTGGCCAGAGTCTTCACAAAATCCATCCATTTCCCAGCCTTACATGTTCCATATCCATTTTCAAAACAAAGTCTCAGAGATTTTTTTCTCAAAATATGTGGTTCAAGTTTTGGCTATATCCTATACCTCATGTTCCACCTTCGCCCAAGCGAAGAAATCGCAAGTGTATCCATTCCTCCAGGCCTCATTCCTAAGGACCTGGCACGTCATTTGGTGAAGCAGATCTTGAGATATTTGGATCACCTTCGCGATCCACAGAATGAGGAGAGCTATGGCCGTGTGTGCGCCTAGGCGTTCGATGCGTCAGAGGGATGCGATGGAGTTCGTGGTTGGCGAAAGCCAAGAGGTTATGAAATAATCAAAGATGGAGATTTGAATCAACCAATATCAACATTAATGGACATGGACATGGATATGAATGTATTCAAGAGTAATGGGAATGGATATGGATGTACCACAATGCAGCCCCTTTTTGTCCTGACTTTGGGCAGTTAAGCATCAACTGAACTGCTTGTGATTCATGATGGTTCACCTGCAAAGTTGATGTTTTGAGAGAAAATGCAAATCTGATCAGGCTTTGAACTTTGGCAAGGTAACTGTCAGGTAGCTGGTTACTGTAGCCATGGCATGTACTGTATGGCACAACCCACTAATTGTTGCGGCTTAGTTGGGTTTATCAACGAGTTGAACTCACTGCTAAACAGGTTTCTTACTGCAATCTGGCAGCCCCCAACGGTCCCTCCTGGTCCTTGAACCTTCCCCATGTTTTCCTTGATGAGTTTCCCATTCGAAATAGTATGCTTTAAATGGGGGGGAGAAAATAATCCCACCTAGTGAATTTCAATATGAAAATCACAGTTTTTTTTTTCCGATACCCCCTATTTTAAGATATGTCAAGAACCCCTCAAGTGGTTGGACTACAGCCATACACTTGGATCCCTAGTGCAACTTTTTGGAATTCGATGAGCTTATCAGGCTGGTCATCATTTATCATCATTTTATCATCAAATTTATTCTCCATTCATCCATGTAGAATGTGAACCTTTTCTTTTTTGGCAGGGGATCAACATTTACGATCCCTGTGTGGGGTGTTCCAGCCCAGGTGCTGTGTGCATATCTTCCAGCGGGGCCTTGTACGTGTGGCGACCGAGTCGCGGATCAGTCCAATGGCTTAGGAGATGCCCAAGAGAAAGATCTCGCCTAATGTCAACCTCCAAAGAATTTCATAGGGATAACCATAGGAAAATGATGATTTAATGGGATTTTATAGGGATTTTATAGGGATTTTCATGGGATGAATGGGATATACCCTCTGGTATATTGACAGTTCGACCCTGAGAATAGAAGTTTTTTAGAGGAAACTAATCTTCCAATTCCTATTTGCCAGGGTCTATGTTAATTTACCAGATGGTAATTAAGGGGGTAATCCCCCAATAGTCATTATCTGATACTGAAAATGGTACCCCCCCCCCCCCAATGAAACAGCCGTTTGGGGTTTATTAATCCAGAGTTGACATTAGCCATGTAAGATTACCTTGTGGTTATTTAACAGTTCGCCATGGAAGCCATGACCCACTAGAAATCGATGATGGACATGGTGATTTACCTATGAAAGATGGTGGTTTTGCCATGGCTATGTTAAATAACCAGAGGTTAAATTGAAATAAACTACATCATTATCTATCTATACATGTAGAACGGTTTGAGATTTTAGATGCACTAACCAATGCAATATGTATGCAAATGGACACGTGTATGTGAAGAAAGATTTAAGAAAGATAAGCAGATATAGAGATAGATAGCTTTTGTGTATTTACATATGTATACACAATATTATACCCTCCGGTAAACTAACATAGCGAACTGGAAAATCACCATTATTCAGTTCGGTAAATCAACTATTTCTATGGACCATGGCTTCAATAGCGAACTGAATGTCCAGCCTACGCCACCTGGAAGATGATGTGCATTGTGACAGATGCAGAGAATTTACATCTATCATATGGAAGTTTCCTAAAATAGGGGTACCCCCAAATCATCCATTTCTAGATCGGATTTTCCATTCTAAACCATCCAGCTATTTGGGTACCCCCATTTTAGGAAACCCCCATATCTAAAATATATGCTCACATAGCACATCTAAAAATGGCTTGGTTTGAAAGTGGTGTATATCCACAAAATAGCAATGGATTCCATGGGGAAAATTAGATGGTGAACCAATGGATTTGGAGGTACCATATTTTCAGACATATCTAAAAATATCTAAAATCTTTACAGCAAATATCTAAGATACAGAAATATCTAAAGTATCTAGACATATCTAGAAATATATCTAGAAATATCTAGAAATACCTAAATATCCATAGAACAGATTTTTCAGCACCGTCACCCCATGGCCTGCCAAAGCGGATCACCGAGGCTCTGAGGTGTTTGATGGGCGATTCTTTCCTCAGCCTACTGCAGCTTGGAGCTGGAAGATGAGATGGGGATTGGAATAATTATACATTATATATATGATTAAACAGAGATATACATATATATATATATGAATGATATATATATATATACGTGTGTGTGTGTGTTGAACCAGCCATGGGAAAATCATGGAATATCATCATTGATTCCCAAGAATAAAGGATGAATGATTCAATTGTGTCCGGGTGTATGGCCAAGATTGGCCAAGCATGGCCAAGTGGTGAAGAAAGAAGTCAGTTGAGAATGTGGTTTTGAGGATCGACTCACCTTATGTTTGTGAAGGACCTAGCCAACAACAATGTAGATTTAACATGATTTAGCAAAAATAAACGGGAATGTAAGCAACAAGAAAGAAACGTGACCAGCAAAACGAGGGAAATTATTGTTAACGTCTTACCTGGACCTTGTTGGCTACATACAGGTTGTCCCGAACTAGAATCTAGAGAATACGGCCCGAAAAAGGCCGTATGGATGGCAGTCACCACGTTCCATCCCATCCCAACACAATGGAAATCGTCTCCAACACGAGGTTTGGGGCATTGAAATTGGCGATTCTTCTGGCGACTTGGGCTACAGGGATTGGAAAAAGACCTGAAGAAAAGGACCTGGTTATTTCTCCGCCAGTGTTGTTCAAATATGGCAGAAAGATATATCCTCTGGGAATCAAATATGGCTTGCTGGAAAATCCACGGTGTAGATATATGGATGATTTTCCCATGAAAACCTTCATTTTTATAGGGGTTCCCATTGCCATGTTTCATTACCGGAGGGTATCTAATTTATATTCCAAGTGGTACCCAAGGTTCACGTTTGAAGAGTGAAATGATGGCCTTCTTTCTCTGTGAAAGACAGCTCAGTCTTGTGAGTTGTTCCAAGAGGTTGCGATTGGGTTGCAATGAGGTAAACAGAGAATTAAAAGATTGTCCATGTATATCCATGTCATTGATACCCCTTCGTTGCATAAATGTTCCTATAAA
Organism: Symbiodinium sp. clade C Y103; assembly: GCA_003297045.1. Classification (NCBI taxonomy): domain Eukaryota; class Dinophyceae; order Suessiales; family Symbiodiniaceae; genus Cladocopium; species Cladocopium sp. clade C. The sequence continues at coordinate 75,673 of BGPT01000700.1, forward strand.
GGTATGGGTTTTTGTCCGCACAATTTCCATTCATATCAACTTTTGAATTTATGTTTAGCATGAAACGATACATCTATCTACTACCTCTAGATGGTATAGTGTGCATATATATATATGTATATGTATATAGTATAAGCCTACATCTCTATATAGGATTATATAGGTATATGCGCAGACGCCTACATACCTACATGCCTACATACCTACGTACCTACATACCGACCTACCTACCTACCTACAGACCAACATACCTGCGGCATACCTACCTACCTAGATATGTTGTTTAATCTCCATTTTGACCCGTGGATTTTCCCCAGATCTTCCCATCATTTCCCGGCCCACAACAATCAGGTGGGCACCGGCGCGTTCCTTCTCTTCACAGGGCCCGTCCGGCGTCTGCGCAGCTCGGCGAGTAACCCTTCTCTATGAATGGGGATATCTACTGTCTACAGCTAAAAATCTAAGTTTTTACAGGGTATTATCTAAGATTGGCCCTGTGTTGATGAAGTCGATGTGAAAACCCAGAGTGACAGGCGTCGATCCAAGGCTATTAATCATGAATCTTAGAAGAAATCCGAACATCACTGCCAATGTTGGGGGTTCAGTGAAAATCGTTTGCGCCCAGTTTCTTGGCTCGTGGCTCATGAAAACTCATGAAAACTGCCATACTCTGAGGGTTCTCAGAATCCTCCGGTTCTCCGCAAAAGGTGAGCTCCAAATCTCTCCAACAATGGATGGTTCCAAGAAGATAAGATTCGTCGATTTGTCGTTTTTTAGATGTTGTTGCTTAACAAACTCCTGCAGCAACCCTTTCAGATCCAATTGAGGTTCTTCCCCTTTGGTAAGTTGGCACGGCTATTAGAAAGTCACCATGTTGAATAGGGAATACATGGACAATTCATGACAATTCTCATCAATTTTCCAGAGCAAACTGTTATTCCCATAGGGTATGTCCTTTTAGAATCCCATTGAATCGCCATTGTTGTTGGCTAAAGCTAAATCCCACATACATCCCAATATAAAGCCCGCTTGTTGTTAGTCAAATCCCATCAATTCTTAGTCAAACCTCTCTTTTTGATGGTTAAGCTATGTAAAACCCATTAAATCATCTTTGTCATTTAAGTCCCATATAAATCCCATGAAATCACCACTGTTGTTTTATACCACTCAGAACCTCCAAGATTTTCCCATATAAATCCCACAGACATCCCATGAAAAATCCCCAGTTTCCAGCCATCCAAGCCGCTTTTGCCAGGCACGGCCTACAACGCTTCGCGCTTGCTGGCGCGGTGCCACCGCTGGCGCCTGCGCGGCGGCTGTGAACGCTGGAAGTTCTTCAGACCCAGCGAGGCCGAATTCGGGGCTGGGGGATTCATTCCCCTTGGGTTTGCAATAGGGAAAATGATGATAATCCATGAGGATAAGCCATGAAATTCTTAGATGATAACCCCAGGAAAATGTATGAAAATGTGGTCTACCCTCAATAAAGAAGCTATCTAATGCCATATGTTTTGGGAAAATGATGAGAATCCGTTGGAATTGGGGATAGCCTATTTTCAGACAACGCCATATGTGTAAATCCCCTACTAGACCATACGAGACCATGGTTTCTGGGAGATGGTTCCTATTTAGGGGATGGGATTACCTTCCCGTAATAAAAAAAAAAGGTAAAATAAGGGAAAAACATGGGAACCATGGGAACATCATCGGAAAAGATGGGAAAATATGGGAAAACGGATTCGTGGCACAATTGCCAACCCAGCATGGAATTAGGTGATTTTAATCAACAAAGTGGGGATTTAATGAGATTTAATGGAGATTAATGGGAATGTAATGGGATAATCAAACATAGCAAGCTGGGAAATCCACGATAAATAGAGGTTACTAGCTGGGAAAAACATACAAATGGGAGATTTTCCATTGCCAGGTTTGATTGCCGGAGGGTAGTGATAGAACTGGTGATTATCATTTATCACATTAACTTGTCATGGTTAATTCACTTCACCAATGATTAGTCAATCTGGATTGATTGACTTATCATAGGTGAATTATGGAAAAAATGGGACTTCGATGAAGAAATTGGCTACTAAGTGGAATCATCCCCAAATGTTAATTGGTGGTTGGTTATCATTTCGAAAACCAACCTAGCGATGGAAACCAAAGCCGATTTAGCTCGATCCATTTAGGGAATCAGTTTAACATTCCGATTCTATCAGACACAATCCATTGGTGATGATTAAAAATAAAGTGATTTAATAGAACCCAGTATTTTGACTGATTTAGTGACTTTTGTTTCAGTGCCACTTGGTTGGTTGGTGATCAAATACGTGGTATAAACACCAAAAAAAACTATGGTTTCTATCGATGGATTGGTTTAACGGAACATCTGCAGGAAACCACGGATTGCAATGTGAGGGCGCCGAAGGTGCGTACGAAGCGGTCACAACGCCTCTGGAGGACGTGCCCAGCGGTTCAGGACATGCTGATGACAAGAGACGCTGCCTGTGACGGCCAACGTGTTGCGGGGACATGTGGTGAAGCCGGCTATGAGGCCCTGAAATATAGAGTTTCCTGTAGATTTTCCCTTAAACCAATCCATTGATTCTATCAACTTCCGGGTGAAGTATAACAACCTCACCATATGTCACTGGAATGCTAAACATATCTAAAAATGTCAGGTTTGCTCACGTTGGGCGGCCAATGTCGGTCATGGAAAGATTGTGGGCCAGAAAATGTCAGGTGGGTGATTCTGTTAGTCTATCCAGATCAAACTGGCATGGGACCGTACAGTATGTGAAGAATGGATTTTCCTTTCTATGGTTTCAACACATCTTTTTTACTATTGCTAGCTGGCTATATAATGTTCTTCATTGGTCACAATCTCCAGTTGAATACACCTGTCTTTTGAAAAGATGGGTGTATCTTGATCGGAAATCAATGAAAGTCAGTGGATGAAACCCACACGCAAATCGAAATCTATTGTCATTGGTGAAATTACATGTGTTCATCCACATTTATGTGCTATCTGCTTCATGACCCAGTAATGCCGCCAAAACAATCCTGATTGTGTGTAGTGTTCTTTGTAGTTTAACGGATGACGGATGATTGTGGATCATCCCAAATATTTGAGTCTTTGAATCCCATAGACATCGCCATAGGGGGTGCAGTTCCATTGAACTAGGTGGATATATTGGACCATAGTTATAGGATGTTGTAGGTGTTATGTCCCAAGTTATGTCTGTATGGTGAAGACAGTCACCGTGGTTATAGCCTTTTGACAGTCGCATAGAAAATACACCCAAAGACCACCACATTCTTCATGGAATTTATAGGAACCCCTTGGCTACCTTCATTCCTATCATCTTACCATACGAAATGAACATTTCGAACATGGGAATAGGATAGGTTGGGGTCCCATCAGGGGGTCCCTACAGCCATTCCACTCCTGATCTGATCCTCTCCCCCAGGGTCAACCACAACGGCTGAGCGTTAGAGTCGATTCGCTTGACACTCTTGAAGATGCCAGCGCAGCTCTGTTTCCCTTGAGTCCCTATGGAAGGGGCTGAGGGGCTGGCCAATGGCAGGCATTTTCCATTGGCTGACCATTGATAGGGGGTTCAGCAACAAGAGGGAATAATGGTGATTAGCAATGTTAAACCAAGAAAAATGGTGACAAAATGGTGCTACAAGTGGATATGACAGAATATCAATGGCATATAAGTGGGTATAATGCAATACTCTGGTTGATACCCTCTGGTGTCATCAAACATGGCTGGGAAATCCCCGAATGAAATGGGCATCTACAGCAGAAATGCATCGAACCAATTCGGTGATTTTCCAGCCAGAGGATATAAGTGATGCTTCGCAACGGGAATTTAGCCCAAAAAGTTGGCTCATTTCCAGTTTGGGAAGTAGTAGGATTTGGCTCAGATTTTGCATAAACATGGTGAGACATCACTGGTTAGATGCTGACCGGAATTGTCTTGGTGGTGACGCGTCACCCTTTCAATGGTGGTTGGACTTTAGGGGTGCAGCATTGCATGAACTGGTGGTTAGATATTGATAGATATTGGTGAATGTCCAGTAAACGAACATGGCCATGGAAAATTGCACATTTATAGATGGTTTACCTATTAAAGACGGTAAAGATGGTGATGTCCATAGCGCTGTGCCAGTTTACTCGATGGTAGCTATTTTTGACCAAATATGCTTTGAGTCTTCAGGGGAAATATGAGGCTCCGGGTTCCTCTGCTGGAGGGGTGGTTCAGCGGCTCTTTCCAGCTTCGACTATATCTCCTCATTTTCCCACTTGGAGGGTGGAGCGAACCCCCGGAAAAAAGATATGGAACTAGAACAAACCAGTATGCGATATTTCGTTTATCGAAGCTGTCCATGCATGTCCATGGTAATTTTCATGAACGTCCTTGTTGCTGTGGCTGTTGCAGGGTTCCCCTATAAAAGGTATGGAAATGTCCATCACTTCTAGACTTCTCTATCTTTTTTGTGGAATCCTTTCAAAATCCTCAAGTGCTTGCAGCAACATTGCAGGACCCCCAGATTCAAGGCCAGACAAAACACCCTTCCGAAGGAAGGGGCGCGGCCCGGCCGGTGAAGTCTGGACCTGGCCTGGTGTAAAAGACATGGTACCCCTCGAAGCCTGCGAAATGGATCATTAGATATCATTAGGATTTCAAAGATATCCTGATATCCCAATTTGGGCGTAAGGTAGGTAAGTTGGAAATTATTATACAAACATGCATGTAATTGGATATTATTGTACAAACAGGTTTTGGTTTCTCAATTTTTCAATTGGGGTTGGACATCCATTGATTCATAAGTGTTTTGTTCACATCGAGGATCATGATTAAACAACCATTCCGAGTATAGTCTTAATCAGAAATCCCAATAGGCTTGCAATATGTGGTGAATATTGTCACCTCACCCTTGGATGTGTTGTTACTACAAATGCCGACGCTCATTGTGGCTATGACGGAAACCATCCGGAGGGATGCTTAGTCCAAAGTCAACTTCATAAGTTGGAGCTCACACATGGACTAAGAATTGCGCAGATAGAGGGGTCTGTTTCTGAGTTGATGCTTCACTGTGAAACTCACAACTAGGCAACAAGTTGCTGGAAAGAAACCATAGAATATGGAAGCCAGGGATGCAAATCGCGATGGACACCCGATGAGCCAACATACCCCACAAAAACATGAGGTACCTTCCAGTAATTCAAAAAAGCTAGTCTAGTATATGGCCCATTTCTAGGTGGTTTACCACTAAAAAGTTGTGATTCTACGTGGAAAATATGCTTAAATTAGCAGAGGGTAGATGATGTTTCAGTGATGTTTATACAAACTGAGTTGGTCTGTTTTATTGCCACATGCCAGATGCCAGGGCCAAGGGGGTTGCAAAGGCAACTGCTCATGATTGATTCTATGGATTTTAGCTCTGTGATCTGGCCTGTCACACCATCGCACGGCGCATGCGCTGCTGGTTGTATGACTGTTTGATGCTGGAAGATCCTGAAAGTTGAAGAGGACAATCATCATCTACCTCACATGGGGGGAAATCATCTACAAATGGGGGAAATGTATGGCCATATTGCCAGTTGCCAGAGGCCCAGAATTTCGAGCCAACTTCCTCAGGATTGGGACTCAAAGGACCCTTTGTTGCGAGAGGAAGTGCAGACCAGTTCACCAGATGTCCCAGTTGCCCACAGCCCAGCAATTGAGAAAAGGATGCCGGACAGGACAGGTGGACTTTTGACTGGTACATATTTGGTATACGAAACAGTTTTCCTTCAGGAGAATGACTCCCTTGAACATAAAGGAACCCAGCAATAACTTCCAATGGGATGGAAAAGATGTTCTTGTGCTCAAACCAACTCCTGTGCCCTGGCTCCATCGAGAGTCTGCCCTGGAGGTATACTACTTCAATGGTTTCAAGGTCAAAAGACAGAAATCCACGAGGGAAATCTCCTTGTGAATCCACACATCATCAAAATGTTCATGTCAGATCCCTTTTTTCAACATCTCAATTGTTTTTTCGTTGAATTGCTTGGGTCCTTTTGGCTTGAGCTTGTGGCTGGTAGATACCGTGCCCAATGAAGCCAGAAACGTGGAAACTGCAGCAGCAACCGAAAATTCGACCTTGGGACCCAGAAGTTGCCATTTCCAGACGTTTCCGTGTCGTTTCCACTAATTATAGCTTAAGCATTTAGGGAGTTGGGGGTCAGATGTTGAGGATCTTGGTTCGAAGCATCTAGATCTAACTTGACGGATCAGGCATATCCCAACACATCTGCGGCAGGAATACTCCTATTAAATGGCAGTTTCATGTCGCGGAACACATGATTTCCATCTACTCATCTACTATAGATAGTTTTGTTTGAAGATTTCCATAGATGTCAGCCAAGTTCATCACCCTTTTGTTGTTTAAGTGGTCCCTTTGTTGCCATTCTTCCCGTTTGCGTGGCGCGCGCCATGCATCCTGGGCTTCGTCGAGATGTTTGCGCGGGGATCCCAAGCAGGTCATTCAAGTCAGTGGAGGGCGTAGCAATGTCTAGCTGATGGCAATTTCAAATTTTAAACTTATATACCCTCTGGTAAACTAACATAGACCCTGGCAGATAGGGATTGGAAGATTAGTTTCCTCTAAAAATAGCTATTCTCAGGGTCGAACTGTTAATATACCAGAGGGTATTATACCAAATTATACCGTAACCATTAGTGACCATTAAAAAAGGCAGGCAAGTGATTTGCCACATTTTGCTACTATTTTGTTGGGATTTCACGCTTCTATCTTTTCTTCGGTTGCTTTTTTGCTGCATCCTTTTCTTATCAATTGATCGGCCTATTTTTGGGCCAAGGGGGTGGCTCACTCACGGCAAGGGCGTCAGCAAGCCCAGTTTGTTGCTTGTTTCTTGGTTGTTTCAGGTGGGATTAGGTAAAGCAATACGCATCCCAAACAACGGCTGGCCAACAGCGTTGTAACCCAGTTGCATCTTTGTTACTTGGCTGGAACATCCCTTATAGAGGAGTTGTTTGTTTTACTGGGAAATCATCTATACATAGAAGATTCTCCAGCTAGCCATGTTTGATTGTCGGAGGGTACTCATTGCTTCCGCAACAGTATTCCTCGCTGAGCGATAAATATAGTTAATACCTACACCAACGGGTGCAACTTCTTGAGGTAAACCAACATGATTCTCTCCCTGATCATTCATCCCCATCATTAAGCCCATGAAATGGATCAAGGATATTACATCCATACCATGATATATGATTCTATATATGATTTGTGTGTCAATCCCATTGGATCAATGCTATCATTTATGATATGACATCCATGATATCATGATATCTCAAATGGTTTCACCTCAGTCTATCCCGACATCCGGAGGTGTTTCAATGGACTTTTGGGACCCGAGGTGCCAAGTGCTGCTAGGGCAGAAGAGTCATGAATGTTTTGCTGAATCAAACATAGCCGAACACATGGGATTCAATCTTCTAGTAAGATAAATAATAGATTCTGGTTTTGTAAAGGAATTTTTATGGATTTGGACTAAGAGAAATGGTGATTTCATGGAATTTATATGAGATTTAACTACCAAAAAGATCAACAATGGTGACTTAATGGGATATCATGGGAATATATACCCTCCAGTAAGTAACCATATTTAGGAATGGCAGTTCGGGAAAACATAGATTACAAAACAAATTGGGGAGAACCAAGAATCAATGAACATCTAATGGGAAATCCTGGGTTTATCCTCCAGTAAACTACCAGGTAGTGCCCGGCACGCGCCGGGGCGGAAGTTTCGAGAAAAGGGAGATGGCTATAGGAAGAAGATGGCCTATAGGAAAAATTTTGAGATGCACAAGCAACCAAGTGTTGAAGTTGTGAGGTGTATCAACGAATGAGCAAATGGTTGCTGAGACGCCAATGACATGACATGAAAGAATCCATGCACAACTGACTGAATGAATCAAAGAGCAAATGAATCGATGAATCTGTGAACCAATGAAACAATGAATCAGTGAAGCGGTGAAGAAACGAAGCAACGAATGAATGAATCAGTGAATGCACCAATCAATGAATCCATGAATTAGTGAGCCAATGAATCAATGAAGCAATGAATCAGTGAAACAATGAATCAATGCATCAATGAATCAATCCATCTTCCAAAAGTGCTCCGAACGCGAACGTGACAGTGTTTTACGATAATATGTGAAATCGAGCTCTCGCTACAGTCTCTGCATATGTGAAATCGAGCTCTCGCTACAGTCTCTGCACTTTTTGCCGACCTCATCTTCCAAAAATGCTACGAACGAGAAAGTTTTGCGATTTGTATGTGAAATCGAGCTCTCGCTACACTCCTGTGCACTTTTTGCCGGCCTCATCTTCCAAAAGTGCTCTGAACGTGACAGTTTTTGGCAATTTCTATGTGAAATTTAGCCCTCACCACAGTCCTGTGCACTTTTTGCCGAAAACTTTCCCACATCCAGGCAAGAAACCGCGGAAACAGAGACCCTCCTTCGGCGCCCACGGAAGCCACTTTACCCGAAAAAAGGCAGGGTTTTGCGCCCGAGACTGTTTTGCCACCCGTGAGTGTAACACACGTGTGATGTTGACATGATGAAATGATGAAATGATGAAACTGATGAAATGATGAAATGATGAAATGATGAAATGATGAAATGATGAAATGATGAGATGATGAGATGATGAGATGATGAGATGATGAGATGATGAGATGATGATGATGATGATGATGATGATGATGATGATGATGGTGATGGTGATGGTGATGGTGATGATGATGGTCATGGTGATGGTGATGATGATGATGGTGATGGTGATGGTGATGGTGTTGTTGATGATGATGGTGATGATGATGATGATGATGATGATGATGTGATGACAAGACTACCCCTTGACATTCGTCCGTAACTCGGAAGTTTGTGAACTAAACCTCCTTTGAACATATATATATATATATATATATGTTCCCACGACCCCGGGATTAAAGACGAAGTTGATTCTTGCATACCGCAGCCTCGGATCAAGCATTTGATGGGAGAGACGTCTCTCCGGTGTGTGGACTGTGCTGACAAGTTTGGGAGACCCTTCTTGGATTTGAGGTGCTCAGTGTGCTCAGCACTTTTCCGTTTGAGGGATCTCCTTTTGTCGGAGCAGTTTCCTGCCTCAGGAGGCGTTAAGGTAGAAGATCGAATTCGACAAGCCTATCACCTTGGGCTGGAGCTGGCAGACGCAGAAAGGAGAAGAGTTGCTGCTGCCGGTGAAGGAGATTCTCGTCCAGAAGACAAAGGTGAGGTCTTTGAACCAGGGGAGGAGCAGCCAGGGTCTTTTCCTAAGTCCCGACCGGCCACAAAGTCAGAGGCTGGTAGCCCTCCGGTAGCGCCTGCTGAGACAAAGGAAAAGGAGAAAGCACCACCTGCTAAGGAAGGAAAGAAGAAGGACAAGAAAAAGAGAAGGAGTCGAAGCCCAAAAAGGAAACCCAAGCGAGAAGAGGAGCATCCCAGAATCGAAGAAAGAGAACCCAGTCGAGTTAAAGAGGAAGAGAACTCCCCAGAACCTTTGCCAAGGAGGATAGAGAGGAAAACCAGGGAAAGGGAGACGCATTCTCCACGGAGGCCGGTTTCTCCACGGAGACGCTCTCCTCCCAGATCCAGGACAAGATCAAGGGAGGCTGCTAGAGGATCGAGGGGCAGCCCTGTACGTCCGAGAAGCCCTCCAGGACCTCCTCCTCCCCGAGCAGATCCAGCCGAGAGGTGGCAAGGGCCTATACCTGGACGTTGGAGTCGAGTGGAACTTGCGGAGGCTCCTCCCAGACATCCTGAAGCCAGTAACAAGGGCGTCAAGAAGCGAAGACAGCAGGCCCTCTTCAACGAGTTCAAGGCTTGGAGGAAGCGGTTTGGGCGTTGATGCCGCCCAAGGTTGCGCTGAGACCTGCTGCCCGAGTAAGGGGGCTAGCAGTGAGAGCCAAGGCAAAGGCAAAAGCAGCTGCCAAACCAGCGGCTAAGGCAAAGCAAAGAGCAGGCAGAGCGTTGAGGAGAAGGCCAGCGGCGAGAGGAGAGGAGGCAGCAGAGGACGAACTGGGAGATAAGGAAATCTCCGAGGCCTTTAAGGCAGGCCAGGTGGTGCAAGCAGTTCGGGTCCCTCTCTACCCTTGGAGAGCAGGCCAAAAGGTGGTGGGAGTCGACTGCACATACTGGGAGGAGCCGACCAAGATTGCAGGTACGCTGAAAGGAGTTGACGTTGAGGGTGACGAAGTTCATCTGAAGTTGGCCCCTGAAGGCACCCAATCGGAAGCCTTAGTAAAATGGGTCGGTCAAAATCCAGGGGTTTTGATAGACCTCCACCTCTGTCGAGACGACTGTGCCAAGTTAAGCAAGGACGGCTTAGTTCATTGCCGGACGGTCAAAGGGACCAAGGAGGGGGAGAAGGAGGTTTGGATGGAAAACCTCCTAGGGATGGGAGGTCCAGAACCGGAGATCGACGAACTAGAAAGACTGAGACAGAGGAAGAGAGAGTTAGAAAAGAGAGACCCCGCCCCAGAGGGCAGACCACCAGGAGAGGCAGGACAGGTAGGGAGTCAGAGCAGCGAGGACACAAAGGAGAAGAGAAAGAAAAAGAAAAAACGGCAGAAGAAAGAAAAGAAGGACGAGAACAAGGTCAGAGGAGCCGATCCGAAGAGCCTGGAAGCAGTTTTTGCTGGGACAGGACTAGATCCATCCCCAACCAAGAGGAAAGTTATCAAGAAGAAGGCAAGAAGAGCGGCAAAGAGGAAGCTGAGGAAGGATGCAAGCAGCAGCTCCTCCAGTGGGAGCAGTTTGGGAGGGGACTCAACCTCCTCCGGAGAACCGGGGCGCCTTTTCGGAGAGGAGGCCCGAGTGAAGACTGTATGGAAGCGGTTCCCAGGGACGCTCACCCTGAATACCGCCGAGATGATGCAGTCAGCCCTGGTGATGCAATCAGGACAGCCCTGGAGCTTGGACCGAGCTCAAGTACCACCAATTTTTTCCCAATATTGGCGGATGTACCTTCATGGTCGAATGAGTGCCCCCATGGCGCGGGAAGCTCAAACATTGAGCTACATAGTGGACCTTCTGGTCCAGGCTCGGGTGGCGTCTGCTACAGACGTAGCGACCCAGCGGTTGAAAGCGCTGGAGCAGATGGCGGCTGGAGGACATTTTTCGATTGCACAACGGCAGGAATTAGTGCCGATCGAGTCAACAATGCTTTCCAGTCCCATCGAGACCATGGACGCGTCCAAGCTGCACCGGGAGGAGCAGAAGGCAAGATCGGCGGCATCCAAGCAGTGGGAGAGACGGCCAGAATGGGAAAAGAGGAACGAGGACTCGAAAGGAAAAGGAAAAACCAAGGACAACAAGGGCAAAGGAAAGACGAAGACAGAGGGTGCCCCTCCTCATATGGGAGGGAAGGAAGATGGAAGAGCGAAGAAGTGAGGAGAGAAGGATTCTGGGAGTTGGAGGACTCCGAGGTTGAGAGTGGCAGGAAGGTGCAAGATGCAAGAAAGGAGGCTGAAGTTTCACATGGGAGGGAGCGCGGCGAGATGCTACGTGCCCCTCCGTTGAGGGAAGAGTTTCAAAGGGATGGTCATCTGACTGAGCCGACCGGCGCGGTTAGGGGGCTGTTCCGACACATTTCTCCTGAGGGCCAGACTTTTGGGGAGCTGGCTGCAAGTCTGAAGAAGATTTTTTCTCGGTTAAATGTTTCTTTGAATTTACCTCGCAGCAGGACCAAGTTCTCAGGAAGTATTTTTCCACTTCCTGAAACCTTTGAGGTTGATTTTCCTAAGGCAGACCAGCTCTCAGGCGACGAGCTCAACATGCTGCAGTTGGTTAGCATGGCCATGAACTCCTATTATGGGGTGAGTGGCAAAGCTAGGCGGCCGGCGTCTAAGGCAGTTTTAGGCGCAGTAGAAGCGATGACCAGCTACGTGACCTCGTGTGGCTTGTGCTCGGAAAAATTTGAGGGCCTTTCTTGGGATCAGTTCATGGAAACCCGCTCTGTAGATTATAGAGGTGAGGAGGTGAAGGTGGCCAGGTCCTTTCAGTGGGAGAACATCGAACCCGGCTTTCCAGAGGGGGTAGGAACTATTCCGTTGGTTGAGATATGTGAGTTGGGAACACTGGACTACGTGCAGCATTTTGAGAAATATTTGTTGCCGGAGGAATCGCGTATCTACACTAAGCCCCCCCGTATTTTTGTTGAAGAGTATGGATGGGAGCGGGTGTGCTCCGGGTTGCTTGAGCGAGGTGTTTGCCGTCTCTTGCCACTGTCAGAAGTTTACCACTTGCAAGGAAAACCTGTTTTTTCTGGTTTATTCGCCGTGACAAAAAATGAGATGCAAGGATCTTGGGAAGTGATGAGATTGATAATGAATTTAATACCGGTTAACAAGCTATGCCGCAGCTTGGGAGGAGATATCAGTACATTGCCCAGTTGGTCGGGCATGTCTCCTTATGTGTTGGGAGATTCGGAGGTACTTCTTATGTCCTCCGAAGACATTCGTTGTTTCTTTTACCTTTTTTCAACTCCTCATGAATGGCATCGTTTCATGTGTTTTGGAAAACCAGTACCCAGTAGTTTGGTACCGGGAGGCGCAACGGAACCTCACTATCTAGCAAGCCGAGTCCTGCCGATGGGGTTTCTAAACAGCGTGTCAATTGCCCAACACATACACAGGCGGATTGCTAGGTTATCCTTACATGGCATTCATCCTTCTATTGGACCCCAATCTGAACTTCGCAAGGACAAGAGTTTCCCAATTGGAGATTGGATTTACAGGGTGTACCTTGACAATTTTGATTCTTTGCAGAAGGTTGACAAGTCATTGGCGGAACAAATCAGTGGGAAGGTTTCGGTGGAAACTGTGGCTTTGAGAGAGGGCTACCTTTACTGGGGACTCCCCCGTCACCCCAAAAAATCCGTACAACAAGAACTTCAGGCTGAAATCTCGGGGGCTTGGGTTGATGGTCTTTCGGGGAAAGTCCGTCCGAAACCGGAGAAAGTCATGAAGTATGTAGAATTGGCACTCCTCCTCTTGAGGGATGGGAGAGCTAATCAAAAGCAGATGCAGGTCATTTGTGGAGGCCTTGTATATTGCTGCATGTTTCGGCGAGCTTTGTTGGGACTCCTGAACCGGGTATGGACATTTATCTGTGAGTTCAATGGGGACCCCCCTGTGGTCAAACGGGAGCTTCCCCCTCTGGTGCAGCTAGAGCTGGTGAGATTCATTGGAGCCTGACCCTTGGCCCAGATGAATTTGAGATCTCCTATGAGGGGAGATGTCACCGCCTCGGACGCATCAGAATGGGGTGGAGGGTTCTGTGTGAGCGCAGGGCTGTCTCCTATGGGAGTCCATGCAGCTTCCTGTCAGGTAAGGGGTGATGTTCCCGAGCCTGAAGATCATATCCAAGTCCTGACTGTGGGACTTTTTGACGGGATCGGAGCCCTGAGGGTCTCTGCGGACACCCTTAAGTTGCCGATGGGAGGTCACATCAGCTCTGAAGTGTCTCCGGAGGGTACGCGGGTGATTGAAAGCCAGTTCCCTGATTGTGAATCTGTGGGACCGGTGGAAAACATCACCGAGGAGCTTGTCGCTGGGTGGGCAGCCAAATACAGCAATGTAGGGGTTGTTGTGGTTGGTGGTGGACCGCCCTGTCAGGGCGTTTCGGGGCTAAATGCCGATCGAAAGGGAGCCCTTAAGGACGCCAGGAGCAGCTTGTTCGTTCATGTGAAACGAGTTCATGGTCTCTGTGTGAGGGCTTTCCGTTGGGCACAGGTGCACTACCTTATGGAGTCGGTGTTTTCAATGGATGAAAAAGATCGCAAGACTATGAGTGAGCATATGGATTCCTGCCCCTATATGATTGACGCAGGGAGCATCTCTATTTGCAGAAGACCACGGCTCTATTGGCTGTCATGGGAGTTGTGTCCAGGCCCCGGAGTGGTCATTCACTCTCCTACAGCTACTGGGTGGGAGGCCTACACCGTTGTGGAGCTGACGTGCCAGGTAGTGGCGGAAGACTACCTCAGCAAGGGGTGGAAACTCTCCCAGGAGGGGCCACTTCCAACTTTCACTACGGCGAGGCCTAGGTCTAGCCCTGGCAATCGGCCGGCAGGCCTCTGGCAATGCCAGCCTTGGGAGGTGGAGCGATGGATCGCAGACGAACATCGTTACCCTCCTTACGTGTACCGGGATGTGCACTGTCTGGTCAATGAGGCAGGGGACAGAAGGTTGCCTAACATCTCTGAGAAAGAGGTCGCTATGGGTTTCCCTTTGGGCTACACGGCTTCTTGCCGGCCAAAGGGGAAGCAAGTCGGTGCAGAATATCAGGATGCACGTCATAGCCTCATTGGGAACAGTTGGCATGTGACCGTCGTCTCCTGGCTGCTGCAACAATTGTTTCGTCCTTTGGGGATGACTCAAGTTCAGAGCCTGCGGGAGGTAGTCCTGGCCACTAGCCCCGGACAAGATTCTCAGTTGCAAGGCTACTTGACACGCCTGCCGCTCTGCTCTCCCCAGAAACAGGTGGCTCAGGTGGGAGAAGAGGTGCTGGCAAAAAAGTTGGCCAACTTTATTTCAGTCAAGGGAGAGGACTTGATGATCCAAGCTCCCACTGAAAATGTGGTCAAATACCACCGGCTGAGATCTTCAATCCCAGGGCGTTTGTGGCGCTGGCGAACCATCTGTGGGTGGCCTTGGCAGCAGCCAGGGTACCACATCAATGTTTTGGAAATGCAGGCCGTATTGACCTGTTTGACTTGGAGAATCACTCGCAAGAGGCATATGCAATGTCGTTTTCTGCATCTTACTGATTCATTAGTAACGTTGCATGCTTTGAGTCGTGGCAGATCTAGTAGTAGAAAACTTCGGGCGGTGCTTTCAAAAATCAACGCGTTACTCCTAGCGGCTGATGTACACCCGCTTTGGGTCTACATCAGTACAAAACAGAATCCAGCCGATCGGCCGTCCAGGCGGCCCGTGCTGAAGTCATGGGTAAAAAGAAAGCTCATTTAGAGGGTCGCACAAGGGAGGAACGTGTTGAGAAAAGAAAGCAACTAGGAAGTTTACGAGATCTAGCTATTCAACCAAGCACACGGAAACGCTATGATTTAGCCCTTGACAAATTCTTCAAATTTTTAAGATTCGAAGGCATCACACTGCCCCGCCGCAAGGATCTTTTGGACCAGATTGCTGTGGAATATCTGGAGCATTTGTGGAGCTCTGGCGAAGGTAGGGCTTTGGCATCAGATACAATAGCTGCCATACAGCATCAGGAGCCTCATGTGAAAGGTTCTTTGGTAGAATCATGGCGGCTTCTCAAAGTATGGAGCAGTAACGAGTTGCCAAACAGGGCACCGCCCTTCCCGGAAGTGGTGGTGCAAGCCATCGCTGGACGAGCTCTTATCAAAAATGACCCAGATTTCGCTCTGTCTATCCTTGTAGGATTTTACGGCATGATGAGAACGGGAGAAGTCCTTGACCTCCTACCTCGTCAAGTCCAAGTTTCTTCTTCTCGGGGTCCAGCAATTCTTTCTTTGGGACTAACTAAGTCAGGGAAACGCCAAGGGGCGGAAGAAAGTATTACCATTACTGTCTTCGACGTGGTCAGAAGACTTGCGGATTGGAAGCTGCGATCAACACGCCCTATGGCTGTTTCTGCTAGGTCATGGAGAAGTAAATTTGCTGAGGCCATTTCTGAGCTTAACTTAGAAGAATTCGGGTTCCGACCCTACTCCTTAAGGAGAGGAGGGGCAACTTTCTGGTTCAATAAACACGGATCACTTGATAAATTGTTGATCCAAGGTCGCTGGCAGGCACCCAAAACTGCTAGAATCTATATCAACTCAGGTCTGGCTTCGTTGGCTGAAATGAACTTGCCAATGCAGCATCTGCGAGGTTTTCTTAGTGTTTATCGTAAAGCTTTACAAAATGATTTACCGAGCCTTGAGCACCCTCGCACAAATGCGAGAAGTTCAGGGGGACGTGGAAGGAGATTCCGAGAAAATGTTTTCGTTTTCGTTTGGGGTCAAGAAGAGATGGCTGGGGAGCCTTTTTTCCGAAGTGGTACTTGGGGCCTTTTCTTG
>BGPT01000700.1:91856-118009 GCA_003297045.1 Symbiodinium sp. clade C Y103
AATTTTTGCAAATCTTTCTTATGGGAGTTTCACTCCTTTACCTAAATGTTTTTGACAAACTAGGTCTTGCTGCGCTGAAAAAGAACCGACGGAGTCTTTGTTCCCACGACCCCGGGATTAAAGACGAAGTTGATTCTTGCATACCGCAGCCTCGGATCAAGCACCCCCCCTCAGCCACCCAGGGGAAGGAGATTCCGAGAAAATGTTTTCGTTTTCGTTTGGGGTCAAGAAGAGATGGCTGGGGAGCCTTTTTTCCGAAGTGGTACTTGGGGCCTTTTCTTGNGGAAGGAGATTCCGAGAAAATGTTTTCGTTTTCGTTTGGGGTCAAGAAGAGATGGCTGGGGAGCCTTTTTTCCGAAGTGGTACTTGGGGCCTTTTCTTGTTTCCGGCTTGGCGGAACCAGAATTGCGGGTACCATCAGTCCCTAGGGCCTGAGTTATATTCTGGCTTGGCGGATATGCTCAGGAGGGATCTGAAGGAGTAATTTTTGCAAATCTTTCTTATGGGAGTTTCACTCCTTTACCTAAATGTTTTTGACAAACTAGGTCTTGCTGCGCTGAAAAAGAACCGACGGAGTCTTTNAATTTTTGCAAATCTTTCTTATGGGAGTTTCACTCCTTTACCTAAATGTTTTTGACAAACTAGGTCTTGCTGCGCTGAAAAAGAACCGACGGAGTCTTTATATATGGAAAATGCCCATTGGTTTTTCATCATTTGCCTCTTAATAGCACAGTGATTTTCCATAGGGCTTTGTTAATTTGACAGAGGGAATTTGCGCATAAGTGGAAGCACAAAGAATGCCGACGTGTGTAGTCTACATACCTATTTCGCTGCACACGGGTACGCGACACCTACTTTCTACATATGTGAAGTAATGATTGTATGGATATGGCACCGACGCTATCAAAGGTAATGATGCCAGGATTGTTTTTTTCTGGAGATTTGACTGCCCTAGATGTTGTGATGCTCATGGCCCAAGGTCCAACGATAGATCATTCCTGTGAGTTTTCCACTGGATTTCCCCTGGGTCACCCAACTTTGAGTCTTCAATAGGCTCAACGCAAATCTCATTGAATTCTATGTTCGGTGGATTTGGCCCCATCAAACCACCTGGGAATGGGTCAAAAATGGTCCAAACTTATGCAGCGCAGCATTTTTTGGGGGATGAAGTTCCATAACAATTCCAGTTTTTTGTGGTGAAGAGAATTCCATTCTCCGGGCTAATGCTTATATTTAGATTTAAATCAGCTGTGAGCTGATGAACGTTGGCTAATCCAACCATGGAGAGATATATATAAGTGGTCGGTAGTTTGAACCGTTCATTATTTGATTTGGTTATTTGGGATGAGAATCCCAATTGACAAAAAAAAAATTGTTCAAATTGGATCAAACTCCCAACCAACCCCACCAGTTGGCCAAATTTTCTTTGCGCCTCGCAGAAGAAACGCACAGTGAACCGGGACGATCAGAGTGATGGATCAGGACATGGTTTTTGGGGGGTCTGAAGACTGGGTGATTTCTTGCCACTCGACGGTTGACAACAGTTGTAGGTCACCATAGGTCGGCTTATTGTCACCTACCCAACCATGGATTGGTCTCCAACATAAATCCTAGTCATCCTAGTTTCCGTGGGTTCTCAGCTGTTTTTTGTCAGCCCATCAACATGCTCGAATGCAGCACTATGAATGTCAATGAATCCATGACCTTAGCTGGGTCTAAATCCTAACTTTCTAAGCGGGAACCACCTCCTAGGTGAAGAAAGGAGGGTTTTGTCATGGTTGATGGGGAGGTCAACACCTACAATGCCCATATCACAAGTCAATTGCATTCAAATGCTGCCAGGTACCATCTGGTAATCTGACAGTTTGCCATGGTATAGATGGCGCATTTAGATTTGATGATATTTCAAATGTGCATTTCCAGTTCGCAAACTGTGATTTTGCTGGAAGCGAGCAATATATCCCCATTCTACTAGTTTGATGATGTGTTCGCTACTGTGCCAACCATCTGGGGAGACGGTCCCAACCCACATCAACCCACAATGCCAGGGTCTTGATCTATAGCCATTGTAAGCCACTAGACTTGTGTGTGTCCAGACGGGTTTCTCCATACCTAAAGTGCCCCATCAAATAGCAAACATTTAATGCTGGATTTGAGCTCCATTTTCGAAGAGCAAAAACAGCAAAACGGATTCATGTTACTGGTACCATGTGGCCATTTTATGTTCAGACCTGATAAATGTACACAGAAACCGCTTTGCTTACAACCGTTTCGTCTTTCAAGCGTCTGGCTTCAAATATGCACTGTTGCTTTATGGCTCCGTTTGACGCAGTTCCCCCCCGGAAAATCCGTGGAAAAGACGTTTTTCAGTGGCAAATTTCGCGTTAGCCACAACAGAGGGTTGAAATCTCCTGAAACAACATAGACGCCGAAAAAAAGAGTAACTTGTCACCCTTGTATACCGCGGCATTTTAGGCTGCACCCGCTCAGAAACCCCAGCAAAATTCTGTGTTGTTTTTCCAGCTCAAGAATTGTTTACTGACAATGACCGGTTTGCTTGCATTTTCACATGTTTTCACAGGCCAATGTGTGTTACCTTGAGGACGCGGCACGCCTGTTCCATCATAACATATCTCTAAGGAACAGACGTTTTTTGAAGGCTCCCCAAAGCCTCTTGAAAGCGCAGGGCTCACCTTACCGTGTCACTAATGCGGCTAGTCCAGCAGGGTACCCATGGCAGGAAAAAGTCCCTCCTGGGCCACCCTGCCGGTGCCAGTCTCTAATGAGGCGAGGGAATGGGATTGGCCCGATTCGCACCGGATTCGCGGGAGAAATTCACAATCAGTATTCTACATTCGGATTTTCAGGACGGTAGGCTATCAAGTGGGAGATAATTCGCCATATTTATACCCGACTTATACCCGAGTTACTGTACATATAGAGTGTATAAAGGTTATAATTGGCAAGTGGGTCAATTACCCAGGCAACTCGGTTGTAAATGGGAGAACCCAGGAAATGGTGACTTATTAATTGCAGGGTTTTGTTGCCAACTTTCCAATTGAGATGCTCCTTCAAGTAAGGAATACGATCCCGTGGTTAGGAGGAAGCAGTGTGGATGGTGAGCCTCGTGTTTCAAGGTTCGTGTTCAAAACGAATGATATGATGACTGCACATGACTGCACCATACTTGTAGGATCTTGTACGATCTTGTAGTTTTTTTTTCTGTTGCCACTGGTTGGTTCATCGATCGGGAGTTGAAAGGTAGATTTACGGAAAAGGGTCTTGGAGCTGATTCATGGAGAGGTACCCCCATTGAACAAACCATGAGAGAACCAGCACATGGTATGCCGAACCCACCCCTTTAGTTTTCTCAAAGCGCTTCATTGACTAAACGCTAGAGGTATGGGTTTCTTTGCAAATAGGGTATCCCTAAATCCACTGACTATTCATCATATTCATTCATATTCCCCACTAAAATCATCTAAAATCTATAAAATGGCCATCCGGCCATCCCATTTTCAGACAGATCAATATTAATATGTGGCTATATAAGATTTATTGGAGAGCCGTTGATGGCGCTGCAGCGACACAGAGAGAGAGAGAGAGACACAGAGAGAGAGAGAGAGGGAGAGAAAAAAAAGAGATAGTTGTAGGACCTAGGAGAGCATAGCTGTTGTGTCAACCTATCTAGAAGATTCTAGAAGTAATATTACCGCACGACCCTATGGTTTGCCCGGAAGGTTCAAGGCAAGAAAGCTTCGTCCTCGAAGCTTCGACGGCCACGAGGACCAGCACGGCACGAGCGATGGCTTCGAGGCGCCATCGAACTCGAAGACAAGGTCCACAACGAGAGGAAGCTGCCGGTTCTCGAAGATGAAGTAGCTTCCATGGCTATCATTGAAATCGATGACGAGGAAGATTCATTGTTTTTTGAACCATTCGCGTTTGGCTCAGAGTGATGCTGTCAAAAGCACGGATTTTGTCCAAAACACGGCGTGAACCTCTCCGAGTGCCACACGAGAAAAGACACAAATTGGGATTGAGCACGATTTAACCAACTAAATATGATGAATTATAGTTGATTTACGGTTGCTAAGTTGGTTTAGTTCATGTTAGGTGAATTCCACCATACCGGGATATGTGGATAAATCAATTATGTCCCTTGATATCTATCCAAAATGGTGATTTCATATTGAGATTTCACCATATTTAATTATACCCCGTGGGATTATCAGAAATGCTGTACCCAAACATGGATGGATGAATTATACAAAAATTATCCATCTTGGGGGGGATACATTGTGGATACATTGCAGATGGGGATGAACATCCCTTCACCAACACTTTGATGTTCGCCAAGATACCAGATTTGGATGCCCTCCTGTAAACGTTTACAAAACCTTCCTGCTCAAACACCTGCGCAGGGCCAGTGTTTTGAGATTCCCAGGTGATGGGCCGTAAACCCTAAAACCCTAAAAGCCTAAAACTCCAAACCCTAAAACCCTACACCCTGGAACCTTTGAATCCTAAACCAGAGAACACCGCGTATGCGCGAGATTTTCTGCAATGTCTCCTATCATGTCCGACAACTAGCACGACATCCTCAATGTTGCAGTCCGGGCAAACCATAGTGTCTACACTGAAAAATTAGGCAGCTAGATTCCAATATCGAACATGAGTTGGTATTCTACTATATTATACCTTGTTGTGCCTAGCAAGCCCATTCCAGTAAATTATATTAAATGGACATTTCATGTCATTTCATCATGGTATCAAATACTATTTACTGTGATATCGCACCCTTTTATAGATAGTAAAAACATGATATTCCATGATATTCCCCCCCTTTTTGATAGCCATTGGTCATGTTAATGGGGGCCGCTGGCAGACCTTGACGAATTGGTTGCCCATCTCTTGGCTGGAAGAGAACGGACGATGTGCCCTTCGGCCTTGGGGTAAACAACGACCCATACGGCGAATGAAAAATTAGGGAATTAACTGAAGATATTGTGGGAATATGATGGGAATATGATGGGAATATGTGATTAGGGAATGGTATTCAATATATATATATACATATTTAAGTGATGATTAGGGATTTAACTGATGATATTCAGGATTTAAAGCATCAAACATTGGGGAAGTATTAGGATAATATTATGCGAATATGATGGGAAAATAATTGATCTATCCGCGGATATTGATTGATGGATATGTGAAGTACCATGATCTGGGAAGAGAGGGGGAGGGAACTTTTCGGATATAACATGTATGAGAACTTTGTTAACTGATGTAACCAATGGAAATTATTTCGGGAAGTATCATTGGAACATATTAATGGATCCAATATGAATGGATCCAATTTTGGATATACTGATGATAGGGATTTACCCTCTAGTGCTCACTGGGGATCTGGCATCAAACGTACAAACCTCATCAGGAAACATGAGGATATAATACGGAAATATACATTATTGGGAAACATTCTGGAATTATATTAATTAGTGGATATTTTAATAAACATGGCTTTGTGCGAACTGGAAACTCACAACTTTTAAGTTCGGCAAAACATCAGAAATCCTTGAACCGAATGGGCCATGGTTTCCAGTTCACAAACGGTTCAGCAGAGGGTAAGCATCAAACACATGGCTTTGTTTAGTCCGTGAGTTGGCGTACTTTCCAATACACCAGGACTGGGGGAATCGACTCTGGGGACTTCATCAAGAAACATGGGGAGATCAGATTTTGGGGGTAGCCTATTTACTATTTCAACCAATGGCTACTCTATGGTATTTCATGGTGATAATGACCAGGTATATCATGGGGTTAGCTGCCACAACTGACGTTTTCAGGTTTTGCTGGTGATGTGATGGGAAGTCCTTGGTGAATGATGGTGAATGGAGATATGAGATATATATGTGGGATACACTGGGGGTAATAACTATTTTAGGAGGGTCTTACTTCTTTATCGTTTGTGGGAATAGTCCAACAGCAAAATCCTGTTCGAAACCTGTTTTTTTCAGGTTCTATGTCTACATTTCTAGGGGGTTGTACCCACTCAGCAGTTGCCATCCCAATCATTCTACTTGGGAATGCCATGCAAAATGCCCCATCATTGATCTTCCCAAGATTTGAAGTTGGAATCATTGGTGTGGAAGAAGCAGGTGGCAATGTGGAAGTGTTTTCAATACTCCAGATTCGATCCGAAGCAGATCGGTGAAGAGTTCGACGTGGAGATTCAACGAGGACTCCGGTCGGACCTCCCACAGTAGAATCGCCTTCGAGAATCCCAAGCCCAGAGACGCAGTGTCTTCGATTCGACCTCAAGTGCTGCGTTCCAGGGAGATGATGATTGATCAATGGATTGGTTAATGGGAAAATTTACAGGAAAGCCCTATATTTCATGGGAAAATCCAGGGTTTCCTGTAAATTTTCCCTTAAACCAATCCAATGAATTGAGCCTTGGAATCTGCGATACAGGAAAGCTTAGCCAAGTAGCAAGGCTTCGATGGTTTCCTCACAACAGCCCTGCAGACGGCAGTCGCCTGGACTTGACCAAGTCTGCAGCTGGAACGCTTGTGGGTGTCCCCGTCACAGCACTGAAACATTGGTATTCCCAAGTAGTGGAATAGTCAAGAGAGAATAGCCAATGATCACACTACTTTCCAATAAATTGGAAACCCACCCTGAATGTATATAGATCATGTTTGATATGTTTCTTGGGTTTCCCATGGATGTCTATATCTTGCTGTCGAAATGTACCAGATGATAATCCCTTCTCCTGTCAATATCAAACACCCACCTAGAGGAATTTCCCCATTTGCGACCATGTAGCGGGGTTTCTCATGTTGGGGGATGGGGTTGCCAATCTTGGACCCGACCTCCTGCAATTTCAGGTCATCTTCTTCCACCTCGGGAGCTTTGATTTGCTGAGTCCGGGGGCCCTACTTGGCCAAAAGGATTGATGGTGGAAGGGGGTTGAAACGGTTCACCAGGTTTAAATTTCTGAACTACAAACAGTCTGATCCCTTCAAGTAATTACCCCATGTTGGTGGCTGCGTATGTCCTTTCGTTTAGGCCCCTGATTAAAGCCCTGTTCGGGTTGGTTCGAAAATAGGGTACGCCAAACATATATGATTGAGCAAAAAGCATGTTCTCTCCATGATTTTTCATTTTTGGGTACCTATCCCTATTTTTGGACCATTGCACCGCAATTCTTGGACACTTGCCTTGACGATTCATGACCTGTGCTTCCTCTTCTTCTACGACATCTTCTGGATGTTTGGTGCGAAACTCAGCTGGGAAAGGGTGATGCACAGATTGCAGTCGCAGTTGGTGACTGAATGATGGCTGGCCATACCCTCCACGAAAACAACGTAGATATGGAATTATTTATGGAAAACCTACTGCTTGCAGATGATTCTGGGGAACCCATGGATTTTTCATATCCATGTTAAGTTATGGCCTACTCTACCTAGATCATATTCCTATAGGAAAGCACTATAGTTAACATGCCCCTAAACATAGCCTCGTTTGCGGCATTTGGGTATCTCAGAGTGGTAAAGTTCGCTATGAGAGTACCACAAGACCAATTCCCCCATGAAAGGTGGGCATGGCACAGCTGGTGGTCACTAGTACGGTCACTAGGAGAGATTGCTACACCATGACCTTAAAATTGGTTGGGTGCGTCTGAAAACGTTGGATGCTGCGAAATAGCCACTTCAATGGTGAAAATGATGATAATCTGATAAACCATAGTAATTGGGGAAGCCCATTTCATGCCGTGCAGCTACTGGCTTCATTTCCTAGAGTGGTTTGCTTCCAATGGCACTACCGTTTCTTGATGGAACTTCCTTCGTCTACGACTCCATTCAGTCCTTTGTTGAGGATTACAACCGCAGGCGTGATGAAGAGCATCATGCACAGGGCGTTTGGCTAGCCTACACCACCCCTTTCCGGGGCTTCTGGGGACGGCTTCTGGGTTCAATCCCAGCATACCATTTGGCTGTGCTGATCAACGGCTATGTCTATGAAACTTGCCGGCTTGAGCTAGAGGCTTCTTGCTTTCCCAAAGGGAAATCATGGGAAATCCAAGAAAAACAAAACCTATTGTTTGCAGACTCTGCTGGGAATAGCGGTATTATTTTGGGGGTGGCAAGTCCAAGGAAATCAGCGTACCCGGCATGCGCATGGGACTCTCTGGTTCTGGTAGCGCTTCTCGTCGTTCTGGTTCTCGCAGTTCCAAGAAGAAGTGGCACTTTGAAGTGCACGCAGAGGAGACGTTGGATGATTCGCCCTACACCAGAAGCTTGGGTGTGCTTTGGGTGATTTTTTGAACCCCTCCCCCTGAAAATCAACAACCTCCTAGAAACCTTTGTTTACTAAATTGGTTCATCTTGGGGACGGGATGATTTCCGCCAATCGATCATCTGATATTTGGGCTTGCGCAACAGGATGGATCCGCTTGAGAGGCAAGCACCAGTGCTTCAAAAGCAGAGCCGACCTCAAGAGATGGGCCAACACCTTTGACGTTGAGAGATACCGTCTCTTCAGCAACAACTGCCAAACCTTTGTACTGCAGCTGGTGGCATATGCCATTGACATAGATGTGGTGGAAGCCAAAGTCATGATTGAAGAAACCCTCGGAATGCCTCTATCCTGATGAGCTTTAAACCTGTGCCGCCAAAGATGCGAAGATAGTTGGGATGTGTTTTTCTTATCGGTTCATTGAAACCTTTGAGGCAGCAACCGATGGTTGAAAATGGCAGCGTTCAGATGGAACAGGTGGAAAGTTGTTGGCAGTTGAAACATGTTGAAAGATGTTGAAAGTATGTCTTCTGTCCATTATCCACCCCGCAACGAGCATCTTTTGGGATGAAAGGCTCAACCGGGAAATGGATGAAACATCAGCAATGCCATCCATTTTGTCAAGCTCGGATTTCTTTTGCACCTGACTGGGGTGAAGTAGCCGTGTCAAATTCAATGACTTGGAATCCGCATTTTTTGACTCTGGTTCAAGGGACAGCTGGAGGAATCACAGTATGTTGGAGGCAAGAAACATGGTTAAACCATGTGCACGTGCTCCGTGTATGGAATAGTTACTCCAAACTCCCAGTCATGTCGGTAGATATTACCATACATGGGGCATATGGTATGCTTCCCAGATGTTTCCAGAGGATTTTCCGTGCCCAACCTAGTGACAGTTGTCTCGCTTGAAGCTCTTCCTCTCCGGACTGAGGTGAGAGAAGACATGGTTGCAGAGAACTACATGGAGGGGTTTTCTGAAGTTCATCCCACGTCTTCAGATGGCTGGATGGATTATAGTATATTATAGTGATTTTAGCAATAAGCATCCCTAAATGGGTCGTGGAAGCAATCCCCACTTGCAGGTTTACAGCGTTGAGTCTACATTGCCTTGGCTATATATTTGCACGACGGTTTATCTATGAGTTGTATCCCCACTTACTCTTGGTCAGTACCCTGTTTGTCGATTTCTTTCTGCTTGCAGAATATCCGCATTGATCGTTGGCCAGTATCACCATGTTGCCCATTGATTGTTGATTTCGGCCTCTGTTTTGGATAGTGAATTACTGAATCACCGCTTGAAATCTTCGGGCTGGAAATGGATGAAACGGCGACCGGATGTCACTGGAAATGATTTTTTAGTAAGAGTAACTTATTCAGTCTGTGAACTACAGTGTGCACACATGGCATATGCATGCATATGCATGTTTAATATTGTTTAATTACATAATCATCCTGAAGTAGATATAATTAGTACGGATTTTGGCTCACAAATGTTCAGATGTTCGTGAGGATTTTGTTGAAACGTCCATATTCCATTTGCTCTAGCATGACTGCATATATAACATATATATATATATAGATAAATACAACAATGTGCATATATTATATCTATATAATATATTATCTGATTATATATGTATCTAATAATTACGTATATTACGTACTAGTACATATATATATATATACACAATGAGAATAACAAAGCATATACATAGAGACTAACATATAGAATCCCAGCTGCGAACAATCCCCAAGTGATTGTTGGCTTTCATGGCTGCAAGGCTTGGAGCTTTCAGGCTGCACAAGACGAGTCGGGGGCCCCGATCAGGGATGAAAAATCATCCTGGGGGATGACCATATTTTGAGATGAAAAACATGTATGATGTTGCATACATGATCATTGTGCTATCTTGGATAAATGTATATTACAATGATTATTTGTACAGATTTGTACTATTTAAATTCATTTGTTGTGCGTAATATATGTATATATATATATATGTGTGTGTGTGTGTAACTATGTACGTGTGTCGGGCTGTGTTTTGTTTCAGATATTTGTTTATCGCACCGTCCATCAGGACCTGCTCTTCATCTGTGAAGAGAAGCTCTCGGAGCTGCAGCCGCAGGCACCCCGGCTGCGGAGAGCCCTGGTTCACGGAAAACCCGGGGGCGGTTTCCATGGACAATTGTGTTTAATATGTTTAGATGGCCAGAAAAGTGAGGCTTTTTTTAGTGACAATCTGTGTAACTGCCCAAGGGTTTTTGGAAACACATGCTCAAAAAATTTGGAGGTTTTAGAGAAAAATACTGGGTTTTTTGGAGTTTTAAAGGACAGGAAATGGGGATTGAACTACAACGAGTACTGATTTACCTTTTGTGCGGTGGAAGCATGGAGAAGCTGGATGACTTTCAGTGAATGGTTGATTTCAATGGTTTGATGCTTCTAGATCTGATAGTCACAAATGGGTGTTTCTGAACATGGGGGATTTACTTTTATTGCTGGAACTGTAATAGGGAAAATGAGGTTCTAATCTGGATAATGGTCATTTTCTTGGCTGCCACTGGGGATATATTGGGCATATGCTGAGGGTTGTTGGGGATACAAATTCAAATGGGTATATAATGGAAAAAGATCATGCAAAATATGTGCTATCTGGCATCAAGAGTTCACTTCTGGAAACGAGATAGAGACGGTGAGCCTTGGAGCCTTTAAGACAAGGCAAAACCCTGCAAGAAAAAACTCACATCCCCAATGACTGACCAAAAATGGATGGTTTCTCAACCATCCAAACTGTGGCTTGTGGCAACAGCTTTGCCTTATCCCAGTTTTGGCTGCCTCCGGAGTAGTGGCTTGATGCAATTTCTACGGTTGCAAAGCGAAGAAAACTTGGCGTTGCCATAGATGTGACCCAGCTCAACAAATTCTGCCTCTGTGCATCACAGTTTTCAGAATAGGCAAATTTGTCAAGTTATCTATGTGTACAGTATCATGGGTAAGAAAAATGGCTACCCAACAAACAGATGTAAAGATTAGATTGACATATGCTACCCAGCCAAGAACAAGGCCATCAGATCTCCAAGATCTGCCATTTTTTGAGCCACTGTTCGCGCGGACGGTGGTGACGCGCGCCCGCCGCAGTCGACAAGGATCCTTGTGGCAGATATAGACATTTTTTCCGCAGACTTGCTGGTTGAACAATGACGCTTCCTGGCATGTTTGTCCGCAACCCCTCAGCTACGAGATATGATCCAAACAAAATCCAGCATCGTCATTTTAAGATTGGTCGTTAGGCTGGTGTTCCCATAATTCTCCGGGGTGATGTGTACTTGGTGTGGATAAACCATAGGTCCGGGGAAAAAAACGATGGTTAGACTCCAGAAAGTCAGAAAGGTAATTTTCATGATGGAATGATGTGGAAGGCTGATCCTTTCAATCCGCTATTTTCATAACCAAGACTTATCCCAAGAAAACGGGGTCCATGAGCCAATATTGACCATAATTCATGGGGGTTCCAAAAGCAGGATCTATGAAATATGAACCATCAACCTTTTCAACTCTTCAACATACCTTTCTTGCAACCCCACAATAGATCTGTTCATAAAAAGTATAGAAAAGCTGGAAACCTCAACATGACGAGACAAACACAATCGACAATCCAGATATACAAATGCTAGAGAATCTCTTCGTTTTATTTCTTTTTGAGGTCCCCTATGCTGCTAAGGCATCATCCGTAACACATACCCCCTGGTAAACTACCATAGCTATGGAAAATCACCATGTTTAGTAAGGAAATCAACTATAATTATCTATAAATGGCCATGTTCAACAGCTATTTTGACATCACCAGAGGGTACCTTTCAAACACCCAAGGCATGATCCATGACGGGATGCCAGGCATCCAAAGTCTCGGTGGTGGTGGACCTTCATCACGTCCCGGAGCGCCAAGGGGGCAGCACGCTGGTGAAACATGAAACGAGACAGGGGGATATGATATAGCGATATACCATGACCAATGGGGATTCAACCATCAAACATTAACTATAGATGCCAGAACAGATATACTATAACATAGTATAAGCGATGATGACCTGGCTGGTGACAAGGAGTGTGATTATCTTCAAGGATAATAAAAACCATTAAAAACCCATATCAAGGATGACGATCCCACTTACATGGAATGGATCCGGAGATGGAACTTAGGTGAAGTTGGAGCAGCTGAACTCCCATTGGTGGAAGGCTTGCCGTGATTTTCAATCGCTGGCTGATGTGGGACTATTAAAAAAATCGGAGCATCGAAGAAACCATGAAATTCAGCATGTTTTGCACTAAAGTTACGAAAGCATCCGTGTCGGATCTTTTTTTGTCGAGCCATAGGCTTGTGATTGCAACCAGCAATTTTGCCATTCGATGGTATTACTGAGTTGAGCTGGGTAATGCTATGCTTGCTCAACATGAGTCCAACAAAAACCTGCATGTTTCAGGTTAATTTCTTCATTTTTGTCGATATCATACTGGATGTTTCAGGTTTGAAATCGGCTTGTTTTTACCTAATTGGTGAGCCAAACTCCTCAGAAGGCATCCCAAATCACCAGAAACTGGGGCTGCCACAGATCTTGGCGCCCCGACTCCTGCAATTGGTGGACAAACGATTTCCAGGGCCGGGCAGCCCGGCGAAGCCCAGGGACCTTGGAGGAGTTTTGTCAACAAAAATTGCCAAGCGAACTTGAGAATCGCCGAACAATTTCATGGCACAAGTCAGGTTTGGGGGTTCTAAGTCAACTTTGGATGGATGGGTAATTCATGGTTATTCAATATATTTGATCCCTTGATGATTGCTAAGGAGAATTTTGAATTCACTTAAAGACAGATTCGGCCGGTATGATTTCGAACTCAGCTTCGCACTTCATCCCATGATGATCCCTCCTAAAGTGCCCACCAAGCTTCAAACCCTTCAAGGACCGACTTCTGTGTCCTTAATGGATTGGTTGAAAAGAAAGTTCAACAGCAGGACCTAGTGGCATCAAATCTGATGAAACCCTGGTTTGATTTTATCATTATGTTCACATTTGATCCCGACCAAAAGGTCGTTTGGTTCCTTTTTTTTGGGGGGGGGTTCTGAGACGATACTATCACCCATTTGATTAAGCAGTCATTGAGTTATTGGCATTTTTTTTGGCAATTAACACTTAAATCTATCAACCAACAAAGAAAGGTCATTTCAGTATCACCCTAACCCAGCTGTCTAATCAACAACAAATCCCAGTTGTGGTAGTAAGGTTTTTCTTTGGTACTCTAACCTGGCAGGAAACATTATGAATTACTTGACTTACACGCAGTCTATGCACATTACTATGATCTGTCTCTTTCCGAGGACGCGCAAAAAAATCCTGCTGATGTGAGTAAACCTGGTGTAATTTGCTCATGAGTTGTAGGGGCTATCTAAATTAGATGTTGGGACCATGATTTTGGACCATTTGATGATTTACATCAACAGTGCAACAAATAGATGATCTTCCCAACTCTTTGAAAACTGCAGGAAAAAGTCGCATGTCTAAGTTAAAAAACTCAATCATTTGCCAAGATTTACCCCTGGTCCCCTTCTTTGGGGTGCAGTGAACTAAGTGGATAAAAGTCGCCGTAGTTTTTTTGGGGGCTCCACATCCGAACTTTTGGAGGTGAAGGCATCATGGTTACCATTTGTTTAAACCTAACATAGTTAAAGAAAATTCACAATTATGTAGGTAAGTCACCGAACTGGGCCATGGGTTCCATAGCTGCCATAGGCATAATTACCGAAGGGCTCGACAAATCAAGCATCAATCTTCAATTTAGGTTGGTTGAATCAGTTTTATGCCTATTCTCTTCTGGTGAGGAAATACAGAAATTGCAGATGGCCAGCAGCAAGCGGCGGTCGGATTGGCCGCGGCGCAGGACTATCCAGAAGCTTCCATTGTGCTGCGACCGATGTTTCGTCGATACTTTGGAGTCCACGGCTACATCGTGGGCGCGCCCACGCACGCGGCAGTGCGTCTCCTGGGCGCAGAGGCAGCAACAGTGGAACCGCCGGATGAGCTGCTGTACGCTTCTTCAGTGGTCCCTATCAAAGGTCGATGGAGAAAGAAGAAGCTGTGCAGCAAAGCAGATGGGGATGGGAATGCCGGCATCATGCAATAACCAATTCATAGATTTTACACGCTGCCAATACGTAAGCAGCAACTGAACTCGCTGCCAATGCGTAACATGTAATTGAACACTCTGCCACTACCTAACAAGTATTTGAACACGCTGCCAATACGTAACCAGTAACTGACCTCGCTGCCAATGCGTAACCTGTAATTGAACTCCCTGCCAATACGGGTTGGGTACCCCTAATTTTGTTTTCAAAATTATTTTGGTTTTTGGGGTTCCGACGCCCGTGGGGAAAAGGATATGTCCTGGTATGTGCAGTTGTTGAAAACGATATGGGCATTTTGTAGCAAGGGAAAATCCCTCCATGTCAAGGCCATTTTTTGAAAACATGGAGCTCAGCAACCTCATTCTATAGCCATGGGCTAGTCAATGATTTTTGTAAGCTACAGAATTGGGGTCACAACGTCACCCTTGAAATGCGATGGAAGATATACTTGGCCACATTCTTCGCCTGGGCGTGGCCCTTCTGGCCCCCCTTGCATCCTTGTTGCTGGCCCCGGTGTGGCCGCTCTGGCCCCGTGTGGCCGCTCTGGCCCCCGTGTGGCCCTCACCCTTCTTCATCCTTCTTCATCCTGCTTCATCCGTATTCATCCGTCTTCATCCGTATTCATCCGTCTTTGCTGGCTTCGGCGTGGCGTTTCTGGCGCCAACGTGGCCATTGCATACCTGCTTTTTTCCTTCTTGTCGAGCTCCTTGTTGCTGGCCTGTCCAAGGCGTGCCCCTGCCACGCTGATTGATTTTTCTTGCTTCTTTGTTGCTGGCCCCGGTGTGGCCCTTCTGGCCCTCGTGTGGCCCTATAGCTGACGGCCGATGAGCTTGCGCAACTTTCTCTTCGATTTTCCTTGTCGTGCTTCTTTGTTTCTGGCCCCAGTCTGGCCGCCGTGTGCTTGCGTCTTCCTTTCAGCGTTCTCAGCCCTTTTGGCTTCTGAGTGGCCTTTGAGTGCACTTATTCGTTCTTGTCGTATTCTTTGTTGCTGGCCGCAGCGTGGCCCTTCAGATATTGAATCCAGCACTCTTCTGCTCTTTCTTGTTGTGTTCTTCTGGCCCCGCTTTGTTTTTTCGCAGTGCTCTTCTATGATGCTTTGCGTTCCTTTCTTTCTTGTCATTCATCTTTTCCCCGGCCATGCGCCCAACGTAGCGCCAGCAATCTTGCCATTGCTTCACAGTTGCCATTCAGTACCCTGCGCTTCCAAAGGGGGCTTGGCTCCACCCAGGTTCCCTTCCATCGGCTACTGAGTAGCATGATTCTGGACCAGGTTCCATTTCTTNTACCCTGCGCTTCCAAAGGGGGCTTGGCTCCACCCAGGTTCCCTTCCATCGGCTACTGAGTAGCATGATTCTGGACCAGGTTCCATTTCTTGTGCAGATGGTTGCGATCTCTTGCTCGCAACCTCCACCTTCGTTTGCATTGCCAGCCACGTCCTTCCCAAGCGCATCCTATCCCCAACACCTTGGTGGAAGTTTTGTGGTTCAGGCAGGGATCATGCTCCCCCACTGCGGGTGTATGCCCGGCGCTCTTGTCCAACTTGCGTTCTGCCTTTACTCTTTGTTTTTTTCCGCCTCCGCCATTCGAACTCGAGCTTAGTTTTGGGGAAGACGGATGAATAAAGGAGCAGACAGGCAGGTTTTCAAGGCTGCCCTTTACATGCCCCGCATATCCCTGCACTGACCTTGCTCGAGCCTTTTTTGTCTTCTTACTGCTGTGTCTGGTGCAACTAGCAGGACCGGGCTGTCTGAAACTTACAGCTTGCACTTGATGGGCTATTATCTTCACCGCGCTTTTGGGCCCAGCCTGAGCAGCATGTTGTCCTTGGCTTGTGGCTTCTCGTGAAGTTGCACTGCGCTTCAACACCGGTTAGATAGTTGGCCTAGTGGCCTCCTCCCCTACATCTCATTGTCTGAACCCTAGTTCCTTGGATGAAGCTCACCAACCATCACATGTTCGCTGCCAAACAGTACCAGACTGCCCAAAGCTATCCCACATTTTGATGTTGGTGCCCGCCGGGCTCACCTGACATGGACATCGCAGGTGACCAATCGCATCGCCCTCCATGTGTGAAGTTGATTGTCATCTTCTGTCATGTTCTCACCAGCCTGGGAGAACCTGTCCAGATATGATGTGTGGGGTTGCGCCTCAGCAGCAGGGCTGTAGATCGCTATTGCGTTTCCTGCCCGCCGCATGGGCCCTGATGATGGTAAAGCATGTCATGAGGCACCTTTCAGGATCAATGGCCTTTCCGTATCTTCCCTCGTTCGCCTTCTTGCTGAGGGTCTTTCTTGTTTGGCCTTGCCTTGGCCCCCTTTGACCCCGTGTCCAGTGTGGCCTTCCCCTGTCCTCCTTTTTCTTGTTCGTCAATCTTCTTTGTGCTTGAGTTCTTTCCGCCAGTTCTGCTCGCGTGACCCCTTTGCGGTGCCTCCATGTCTTCGTTCTATTTTTGCTTGTCTCTACACCCGGCGCTGGCACGGCGCTTCACGTTGTTGCTCGGCCCTTCTCTTGTTTCTTTTCTCTCTTCTTTTCCTTGAGAAACTGCGTCTTGGCTGCATTAGTTCTANCCTTCTCTTGTTTCTTTTCTCTCTTCTTTTCCTTGAGAAACTGCGTCTTGGCTGCATTAGTTCTAGATGGCCGACTTGAACCCCAAGCTTCGGCCGGGGGGGAAGTGCGGGCCCGGTCTCACCTACTGGTGCTGACCACCAACCAAACCAAACCAAACCAAACCAAACCAAACTCTTCTGGTGAAATCACCATTCACTTAGCGGTTTCTGTTTTGAATCAATCCTTTCATTATACCAGCACATATATCAACCCACAAACCCCTTTAAAACATTCTAAAACATTCTAAAACCAAAATATCTTGGTCAAAAACCCGAACCAGCACCTTGGTCACCTCCCAGGTTCCTCGAAGAGTTGCTCTTCGTGCGCGCCAATCGCTTGTCTTCGTTGGCGGCGGAACGGCTGTTGAATCTCAGCAGGTGCCACAGGGGGTGTCCTGGGCAGTTCACCTTAGAAAATGGGGAACACTACAGCAGACTGGGGATGTTCACCGATGAACTTTAAGGGGGTTGGACCAGGTAAAAGTGGGAAATTAAAAGAATCAAACAATATAGAAGGCTAAAGCAGCAGAAAATATGGATTGATCCAATAGAATTGTTGGTTTATGCGACGAAGATGGGGATTTGGATGAGATTGGACGGGTGAGCCAAGCTAGAGTGGTAAATTGGAAATTGCGAAAGCTTGGACAACGATGGAACAAGTTGAATTTTAGTATGACGTTTGTTCAGTGTAACCTAGAACTTGCCCCCTTAAATGGAATCTACCTGCATGGCCATCCAGTGCGGTTTGCCACTTTGGAGATGCCTTGGGATATTCTGTGGAGATGACGGCCCGTCATAGAAAGTACCACGGGTACAGATCAGGAACTCAAACTCTTGGAGATACCCTGCAGTAATTGGGGGGCTTCGCTGCTCATATGGCAACATGCTATGGCGTGTAAAAACCTTTCTATTTCCTAGGTCCTATAGGCTCTAGATTCAAGATTCTAGATAGAATCGAATGTCAATTGGTGGGACCACTCGAAGAAAATACGATTGGCATATAGTAGCTAGTTGTCTATAGTCTGTAATGCCTAGATTTTTCAGCGTTTATACAATCATTATCGGATATGACCGGGATTTATTCCTGGTTGTTTTGCCTATGCAATGCCATTGCTGTGGCGCCAGACTTACAGCGGTTTGCCTTCAGATGTCAAAGATGACATGGTGAGCTTGAAAAACAAAAAGGCAAGAGATACAAGCTGGACCAGTCTCAGAAAATGAGGTGGAAGGCCAAGCGCTGCTGAACGATGCGATGGTGACAATCTGTGAGTTCCTGCTGGTGAAAGCCTTAGCGGGTCCTGATCCCGAAGGGGACGGCAGGCACCAGCTTAGGCGAATGGCAGACCAAAAAGGTAGGGTCAGTGTGTCAGGCTTGCAAGTGGCCGCGATGAATTGCACCCCTGAGCGGAAGTGACACAATGGCCCTGGCAGCTGGCACTGGCTAACAGCTAACGGCTAACAGCCAACAGCGTCTCCTCTAGAGTCTCTAGAGTCTAGAGTCCTTCTGAGAGTCACGAGTCCGAGAGATTCGACTAGAGCACCAAAGACCATTGACTTAGCACCAAAGTAGGACACAGTGACAGCATCAAGAAAAAGTGCACCACTCAGAGATTGGTGCAAGTCGATTTTTCAAGATTCAAGAGCAGAGCAGCACAGCAGCAAGCTCCGCGGAAGCCATTTAATCCTCAAAATGTTTTTGCACCCTACATTGTGGGAGTTTGTAATTCATTCTAATTGAGTCTAATAGATGCGTTTCCAATTTTGAAAGTTGGCAATTCATACTGGATTTCCATGTTTTTGTCCATCCCTACTTGGGAAGAGGAATAAAGATGATCACATTTTGCCTGGCTCTTCAGCCACCCATCGGCCCATCAGGTTGTGTAGGACGTTTGATCGTTGGATCCCAACTTTGCCAGTGAACTCTCCATTCACTGGATTGGTTTATGGGAAAAATTACAGGAAACCTCTATATTTGATGGGAAAATCCATGGTTTCCGGTTAAAATTTTCCCATTAACCAATCCAAGGATCCATGGGATGTTCCGTGCCTCAGGCCCCATCTGCGCGATCTCATTGTGTTGGGCGGCGATGAAATCGCCGCCCAGACCTTCTTGGAATCACGTGGTCGGGGCCCCGACCTTGAAGGAGCCCTTGAAATCAAAGGATGCCATGATGTTTTGGTCCAAAACTGGAGGATGTACCCCGGAGATTCTACTTTTAACGGGGGCAATGATGATCAATTTGGATAAATTTGGTGGTCTTCCCCGAAATGTGGTGGTCTTCCCCGAAATTCTCAGACAGAACCATATGTGGGCAAACTGCAAGGTGAATCATTAGTGAGGTAACCACCACAAAATGGACATTTACTGGATATGGATGATGTAGGAAGGTGAATTTTGGTGAGCGATTGGTTGATCAGCTCAATCTTGAGCAATTGCTGGGAACTGGAACTTGTTCATTGAGATAGGATTGTGTTTTGCAATTGAAATAGGAGGATCTGGTATCCACTTGGGAATTCTCTGGAGGACATGCTGGTTGATTCCAAGAGAGTATGCCCAGGATCCTCCCCAGCGATTTCGAACATTCTCTATATGTCTCTATGTTGATTCCCGAAAGGCAAAATTTGGGATGGTGACTCAATCACCAAACCATTAAACATCCGCGAAAGCGAACTATCTGGTAGTGATTGATGGCAGCCCCCAAAAGAAGTTCCCCCCTACGGTTCTTAGTTTCGCTGAAGGTGATTTTTGTATGGCTAAATCCACCATCTGGGGATCTACATGGAATATTTATTGATTTTGGGCTATCCTAAAACAACCAGCTTTGATTGGAGTCGCTTAAAGAACTTGCCACCATGGAATCTACTACCCAGACGGGCCCAGGCTAGCGAAGCCTACTGAAAGGGAGAAACTCTCCCCGTTGTCCTGGAGCCTTCACTAAGCTAGCATAAACCCATATGGAAAATCCGACATGTTTTCATACGTCATGAAATTTGTTTGGTAAATTGTGGACACCCATGGGTTTCCATATCTAGTTTTGACGTTACTAAAAGGTACAGCTGGCCCATCAGCGAGACCTTCACAGCGCTTTGCCCAGGTTTGGGTTTTGTCGCTGATTGCTTCTTCAGGCGATCTCAGCTGGGGACTTTGTTGGGGTACCCCCGGTTCATCCATTTTTTGCGCGGGATTTTCCAGTATAAACCATCCAGCTATTGGGGTGCCCCCATTTCTGGAAACCCCCATCTGAAAGCTGAAAAATTGATTAAAATGGAAGGTCCCTTGTTGATTTCAGATTGGGTGTTTACTTGGAACCTCAAAAATTGGGTCTCAGGGCTGTGAAATGGATTACGGGAATATGTGTTTGTTCTTGAGGGAGATCCTTAAGCAAACCCAAGTATTTGGGATATGATCTCCAATGACTCCCATTATTTTTTTGTCAGCGGATTGCTCAACCACCAACCAGTCAATATCATCTAAATCCACTGGTTGGTCATCCATTTCAATTGCCATATATGACCACATTTTCAGGTACCACAGCCATATCCTCGAAGAAATGGATAGGTGCCACCATGCCATCCTCAGACCGAGGCTTTCTAGGCCACCTGTCCACATCCTGGGTCTGATGTACCACCGACGCAGGGACCCCTCGTTGAC
Source organism: Symbiodinium sp. clade C Y103 (assembly GCA_003297045.1). Lineage (NCBI taxonomy): Eukaryota > Dinophyceae > Suessiales > Symbiodiniaceae > Cladocopium > Cladocopium sp. clade C. Next base: position 112,598 of record BGPT01000700.1, read on the forward strand.
TGCGGTGGAGGCAGCGCACGCAGGTAGGGAACTGAGGAACGTTAGGGCCCAGCTTTGGTGGTGTATACATGTTATTAAATTATATGTTTCTTTACCTTGGTGAAATATGACAGATGATATGGTTTTTGTTCAAGATTCCGTTTCATTGACAATTTATGCATACATGCGCGCACACACACACACACGCGCATGGGTACAAATATATACATACAAAGGTCATTGAAGATAAACACATGTAACTTGCATATGTATATCAATACCTGTATGTATATATATATATGTGTGTGTGTCTATTATGATTATGATGTATGATGATGTATTATCAATGGTTGTCATCTATCTGTATGACATATAAATTTACTGGAAAAAAAGTCTGTGTGTGAATGATGTCCTTGTACTCGTAGCATATGTGAGAATTAGACGATGTTTTGCCATTCTCCCATCTCCCCTGAGGTCGTTTACGTCTTCGTCGTCGACGGCGCTGCTGCCGTTTCAGCTTCATGGGGTTCGGGCGGCCCAGGAGTAGAACTGGGTGCGGAATTCATGGAATTCATCGCGGCAGGTGGGAAAAACTGGGGGAGAATGTTGCTTCAATGGGAAATCCTTGTGTTCAATGGGGATTCTCCATTGTTCAGACACCACCAGAGGATTATCACATTGGTCCCACTTGCATATGGAATATCATGTGGCAATATAAACCATCCCATTCACTTGCCATTTGGGGTCATCTTACATCATCCCAGATAGTAACTATGCGATGGCATGCCCAAAGCTAAATCATCAACTACTAGGGATGGTTAGATTTGCGGTTCACCACAGTACTCAGTTCTATGTGTCACTGGATTGGTTTAAGGGAAAATTTACAGGAAAACCCGATATTTCATGGGAAAATCCATCGTTTTCTGTGGATTGTCCCTTAAACCAATCCAATGAATGTGGGTGGCTTAGCGGTTACTCTTAGTGTCTCTTCCAGCCTGGATGCACATCCAGGCTGGAGAGGACGATTCGGAGATGAAACCTTCTTACATGTGCCTGGTGAACGATTGGTTCATATGAGTGGTCCACCGGCAGTTTAAGAGGAGTTTTTCACATTTTTTAGTTTCTAACCAAGAAACATAGGGATTTAAGCATCAGATGTATTCTCCTGAGTGGTTAGTTCTTTGTTTGCCATTTTTTGATGGGCAACTCGATTTGGATTCCTCAGCCGGTCCCCGCAGATGGTCTGGCGAATTTCGGACGATCTCACCAGGACATCACCGGTTAGTGGTGGTTAGTAAAGACATGCATCCCCAAATTCGTTGAGAAAATTGCATGTTTTGAAGGGAAAATCCACAGAAAACGATTGTTTTTACCATGAAATAGAGGGTTTTCCTGTAAATTGTTCCTTTAATCAATCCAATGATTGATAAAATTGCATGATTTGAGGCTGGTTACTTGCTATGATTTCGCCAGATTAGCTGGCAACAACATTAGGATACGACAAGCACAACCATGGGTATTACAATGCGACACATGGTATTACAAAATATATTGAGGCAACAAAACCTGATGACTACAGATAAGTCATAGCAGCCACAGGCAACTTGTCCATTACTGATAGCCAATCTTTGTAAATCCGATCAATTTGATGTTTTGAAGCCACATCTGCGACGCACAATGAAGTTCAATGAAGTATCATGATGTATCATGGATTATCCAGAGGGGATGTTGGACAAAAAGTAGTGGGACATCTTATTTTGTCCGCATTTGGTTGCTTGAAACATTAACATCATTACCCTCTGGTAGACTAACATAGCTATGGAAAATCACCATTTTTCATGGAAAAATCCACTATAAATGGCAATTTTCAATAGCTATGTTAGTTCACCAGAGGGTAACACTTCAGGGTTGTTGTTCCTCATTGTTTTCCAACATTCTATATAACCCGCAGCAGATGTGAGATGCTGACGACATCGATACCAAGGTTGGTTCTGCTATCAGTCCTGGCCTCAATCCTCGCGGGTCGAGGGGGGATGAAGAGTTGCCTGAATTCGCAGTCAGGTTTTGTTGGTTTGGTATGAAAATATCGTAAATAATGTTGGTAAAACAATAGTAAACAATCCCCTGAGGAATAACCACTCTAGAATGGGAGGGGTTGACCCTCGTTTAAAGCATTTTTTTTTAGACAGGATTTTGGTAGCTTTTTGGCTGGGGGGGGCGAGGCTCCCATTTTATAGTGATTTCAGGGGGGGGAAGTTGCATTTTATAGTGATTCAACATTTTGGAGCCAGACACATGTATGGGGTTGAGTGTTTCCATTCTATAGAGTCAGGAGGTTTCAGGATGTCATTCCCATAAGAGGTTGGGTGTTTCCATTTTATAGTCATCATATCCCCCATAATTGATCGTCTATAAAATTTCCATTACGAATTGGGGAGGCATAGGCTTGCTACATGTGTAAATATATGTAAATGTCTACTACCTGAGGGAATTGTCGCACATGAACGGGCACGGCAAGAGATCAGTGCGGGGTCCTCCCTTGCCCTCGAACCGTGGCCATTGTGTGGAAGTTCTCTCAGGTGGTAGATATTTACATATATTTACACCACTTGACGTGCGGCTTGAGATGCAGCGACACAGCGATATATGAGAAGTGTACATCAGAAAGGCCTATCAGAAAGAACATATATCATATATCCACTATAAATTCAGAACCCCCAGCCCCTAAAAAGCCATTGATTTGAGAGGGTGTAATATTCAGCCTAGATAAGTGAAGGTTGGGACCACCATTCTATATCAAAAATCTGGCTGGCTTCCCTATTTTAAGGGGGGCTTCCACGGTAGGTACTGCCCTNTAGATAAGTGAAGGTTGGGACCACCATTCTATATCAAAAATCTGGCTGGCTTCCCTATTTTAAGGGGGGCTTCCACGGTAGGTACTGCCCTCCCATTCTATAGTGCAGGAAATTTGTGGCTCTAAAAAGCCTGTTTTTAAGATGAGTTTATCATTTTATAGAGGTGAACCTTGTTGTGGGACCTTGGTGGCTCCCATTTTATAGTGGCCCCCCCGGGGGGTGGCAGGGAATAATTGGTATAATGCGATTGTGGCTCTTGAAGATACATGGCAAAACAAATGAACCACCATACGCCTAGATCATTCCAATACAACGTGGNGTGGCAGGGAATAATTGGTATAATGCGATTGTGGCTCTTGAAGATACATGGCAAAACAAATGAACCACCATACGCCTAGATCATTCCAATACAACGTGGATTCACAACACAAGTATTGTTTAAAAACGATATTGCACAAAAAATTGTGAAGGCAAGCTACTTTCTTTGTAATGGCCGCACCTAAAATGGTTTCTGCACCACAACATACTTTCAAGACCTGGTATGACAGCTGTTCGAGAAATGCGAATGAAACACAGCTAGTGCNGTTTCTGCACCACAACATACTTTCAAGACCTGGTATGACAGCTGTTCGAGAAATGCGAATGAAACACAGCTAGTGCCTTCCACAGAAAACATATTTTTTCCCACCGTTTGGTGGTTGCTTCCGGGCACATGCGTATGCATCAAAATGCATCGGCAAAAGAAACGCAAACTGACTGACAGTTGCTGCAGCACTGGGAAACGATTTCGGCATCCTTTTGCTAGATAGATAAATAGGTAGATCGATAGATAGATAGAAAGGTTGATAGATAAGTAGATGGATGGGTTGATAGATGGTCGTGTTTTTATTGAAATATGTATGTATATCTATCTATGTATCTATCTATCTATCTATCTATCTATCCATCTATGTATCTATCTATCTAGCTATCTATCTATCTATCTATCTATCTATCTATCTATCTATCTATCTCTTTCTTGATATATACAAAATATGTGTATGTATTAAATATATTTAGATATTTATTGTGCATATACACATCCTTCATCCAAGTTAACTGTTCAATTCGTTGTCGAGGTGAACTCNACAAAATATGTGTATGTATTAAATATATTTAGATATTTATTGTGCATATACACATCCTTCATCCAAGTTAACTGTTCAATTCGTTGTCGAGGTGAACTCGCAATAAAACCATTTGTGCTTCCTTGATATCTCAAGACATGGAGTTGTTTTCCAGTTAGAAAATGAATTGTACCCCCAGCTATATTTGGAATAACCACCCTTATATATCTATATATATATATATACAGAGTTATGTGGGATTTGATGGGTTACATATGAAAATTCAATTCCTGACTGGGATGCACATCCAAGAAGAATACCTACGCCCAATTGCAACTTTCATCTCCCAATGCCGCATATTCTGCAACCGCACTTTGTGCGGCTGCACTTGATTCGTACCGCGCACGGATAAGGCCCGGCTGGCCTTGGTAAATTGCACACTCACCTCAGAGCACGGAGGCAAATTATCGTATATTATTGATGTATTTATAGGCTAGGTATGAATATTTTTGAACTTATTTATACATATAGTTACATACACATAGCAACACGTTAACAGGAAGCGCGCTCAAACAACAGCTAAACAATTTGGAGGCGAAAGTTTCGCAGCTAATGGCCTACGCAACACCAAAGAGATCATGCGCTTCTAGAACGTGTGCACGGGCACCTTGGCGTTCAGAGCTGCGATCTTCTGCGAGAGAGCTTGCTGCTTTTCCTCTCTTGACATCTCTTTCTCTTGACATCTCTTTCTCTTGGCATTTCTCTCTTGACATATCTTTTTGTTGACATCTCTTTCTCTTGACATCTCTTTCTCTTGACAACTCTTGCGTTTGACTCTTTGGGCAGCACCGTTTCCTCAAGGAGAACGTTCTACCCTTCGGTTTGGGACAGCACCGTTTCCCAATGAGAACGTTCTACCTTTTTGTTTGCTATTTTCCATTCCAGCGGGAATGGAATCGTGGAAGAGTTCCAAGAAGCTGAACTTGACTTGGATTCTGTTTCGGTCTGGAAACCCATTGTGCTAAGCTTTCGTGAGCGCGTCCGTTCGGACCCAAGTAGTTCCAGAAGGTTGTGGGCATGTTTCTAGCGGATCCTGCAGTCTGACAAGGTTTTTACACCTGTGGATCTTGTTCTCAGTGTGCTCCCAGGCATGTACTCTGTATGATGGCAGCCGTGCAATGCAGAAGTTCATGTTGTTGCAAAGTCTTCAGAACACNCCTGTGGATCTTGTTCTCAGTGTGCTCCCAGGCATGTACTCTGTATGATGGCAGCCGTGCAATGCAGAAGTTCATGTTGTTGCAAAGTCTTCAGAACACTTCGTGTTTGATACCCGTGTCGGCTTTCTTCTTGTTTCGCGATTGTATTTTCAAGTTTTTACATCCCATCTCAGCGAACACAAGAAATCAGCAGCCAAGTGGCCCTCAGATAAAGCAAGGTGAAGTGCATGCACAGCCGCTTGCATCTTCCTGACA
>BGPT01000700.1:140434-152600 GCA_003297045.1 Symbiodinium sp. clade C Y103
CAAAAAGTTGCAGCAGGAGAACAGAGGAACAAGTACAAGCCAAGAACAGAACAGGAACAACACCTTCCAATCAGACACGCCGGCAGGCCGGCGGATTTATTAGACCATCCTGGAATTGGTTTTGTACAGTAAACTATTGGTTTTAACATGAAAGCCCTGGAGGAAATCCTGTGAACTTGCGAGAATCGAGAGGAAAAAACCTCAAATCGCCTCAGCAAATGATCTAAGATGCGGCGTGGTAAACCTTGCAACATGAATGCTCCCAATTTGGTGTGGGACCGAATCGGGATACGATCTCAGAAATCAGAGGTACTGGATCACATGATATGATATGGATTCTGTATATTATATACTTCATCAATCAGCTTCAAAGCAACAAACATGCCACAAACTTCAACGTTCATTTGATGAAATAGGATGTTTCCTACTGTTTGCAGATGACCTAAAAGATCAAGGGAGAGATAGAAATTGGATAAAACCATTTGGCTGGGTTTAGACGCTAAGATTCTGATTTGACGCGCCCCCATTGGCAACAGAAAACTCCATAATATCACAGAAACGTATTGGCGACAGCCGGCTGGGTGCTTTAAAAAGTATAGCGACAAGAAGGCCGCATAATCAGCCCATTTTTTGTTGATCTTATCAAGGATGAGTGGAGTAGTGAGTAGTGAGAACTATAATATATTTCTGGTTGGTAAGTCCAGGATATTGACACACAGCCTCGACCAAGGAAGTATGGTGCGACTTTGCTGCAAAAGATCGGGGTAGATTTGATGACGACGTCACGTCGCGACCTCACTGGAATGATGGTTAGTAAGGATAACTATCCCAATATAGCCTTGTTTCAGGTTTCTGAATTGTTATCATATATCCAGATTGTTGGTTTTGGAAGACAGATTGTCTGAAGCATACATGATTCTAGCATTTTTTTAGCGACCCCACTGCGACGTCACTCAAAGTGATGGTTTATATATGGGGATTCTTTTATGCTAGTGAATCGCGAAATGAATGTGAAATGTACCCTCCGGTGTCCTCAAATATGGTTTGCTGGAAAATCATCATTCAAGCTGATTATCCCATTAAACCCTTCATTTACAGTTGATTTTCCATTGCCACTTTTGATTATCCAAAGGTACATCAGTACATCCTATTATATTCCATAATATCCCCATAATATCCCCATTATATTCCCATTATATCCCCACTAATCCACCATTTTTGTCCGTTAAATCATCATATATGATGATTGATCTAATGGCATCCTCCAACCAGGTGATAAGTCGCATCCTGCATGACAAGAATCAGGCGTGACTGCCGAAGCAGCGCACTGAAATATAGTGGCTGAGGTTGAAATTGGTACAATGTGGGGCCCCAAACGATAGCGAAGTTGGTTTATAACTCTAATAACTATGGTTTATGCTACTTAAAACTATAGTTGATGGGGTTTATAAACCAACTTATAACTGGGGGGGCCCACATTGTATACTATATTTATACAACTAATTGGATTATTTGGTGTCGAAGCTCAATCCAAACAAATAGCTCGTCGCTTTATTGGAAAGCATGGATGGGTAGTTTGATATAGTATGATATAGATCATGATTGATTTCATACTTCAATCTGTTGCCTTTGTGGGTACTCAATTTGGACCGATACTCATGTTCCAACCAGTTTCTGTGTTCTGAAATTGCAGGTCATCGTCAACGGAGTGAGCCTCAAAAGAAGTTCCAAAGCTCAAGAGATCGGGCTTTCCGGGTTGGTTCGAACATGGCTATGGCTCGAACTTGTTGACACATGTGGACACCAGAAAATTGCTGGTTGTGCAATAATAGTTGTTGACACATGTTGACTCCACAAAATGGGTGGTTGTCCAATATTGTAGTTGAACTAGTTGACATAAGTTCTGTTATTTTTCTTGCGTTTGGGTTCCTGGTAGGTTCTTGTGGTACCCCATGTGCCATAGCCATGTTTCATGGGACAATCCATCGGTAAAAAACCCAGGTTTCTGGCACCCGGAGCCCGGTCCTGGAAAACCCTCCCTGGTGACTGTGGAGTCCCTTGGCATCCAGGCTGAGGTTGGGCTTCAATTGGAAAGTGGCCCATTTATAGATGATGGTAGATGAAGCCTGGTGATTTATCTTTCAAATATGGTGTGTTATCTATTATCTATTATCTATCATTGTCTATCTATGATCTATTCTTGTATCAAGTATAGTGATTGTCCATAGCCACGGTAAATTACCAAAGGGTTTCGACCCAGGAGAGCATCTGACCCAGGTTTCGATATTTGTTGTGGGACATGGGTTTCACACACGGAACTCTTCAATTTGCTCTCCTCCAATCCCCAGATTGATAAACACTTGCAGTCACTCGCAGGTCGAAGAAAACATGAACTCACTGGGTTTGCTGCTTCCAAATTGCATCAGATGAATTGCCGAAGTTCGAGACCACGAATGAATCCAAAAACGCCAATCATTGTGCTTTCCGTCTCCATGTTGAGTGGACGATCTCCACGACGCCTTCAACTTCCAAGTGCGCAATGGTGTCCACCTCGCAACAGGGTTTTGTTGCGGCATGGGTGACTACAAGGCGGTGCCCCATGTTGACCCCATGTAATTTGCCTTGGTTGATGACCAAGTGAACTACGGTTTATGGCTGTTTATGGATGTTTATGGATGTTTATGGATGTTTATGGATGTTTATGGATGTTTATGGATGTTTATGGTGATGACAACGACAGATGGGTTTGCAAACCGACAAACATAACTAGGGGGCAGCTCCGCTCTGAGGTGTCCCATCCACATCACCAATGTGGCGTTGATCGATCCCGTGACCAAGCAGCCCACAAGGGTCAAGAGGAGGGCGTACAGTAGAGGTTGGTTGTTCCGTGAAAAGGATCAGGGTAGATATGTGATGGGTTAACACTGTTAACACCATGGAAAATGAAGAGTTAAACGAGCAACATATGGATTTAACATGATTTAACCGATCATAATTTTCCTTCAACTTTCACCAGGGAGAATTGGAACTAAACATGACTTAAGCTAACCATGAATGGCGGATCATTGGGAGATACACATGATATCAATTTGGTAAGCCCAATACTAGCTATAATTCCATATTTAGGTCTATTATTATTAGGGTATCTTGGGATATTATCAGGAACTACCATTTTTATTGGAGAACCGGATTGCATTTCAATCAATTAAAATTGGGATATAATATAATTTAAACATATTTAGATGTTGTTGTTCTTAGTGTTAGGATATTATGCTGTCAAGTCATGGTATATAATATATACAAATGATATACTTATTTGGGTGAATTAGAACGATGTCACTGACAGTCACCATACATGATGCTTGGCAAGGTCAACTATCCCAACATAACCGAACTTTTCACCCTGGTGAATTATGAAATAAATTGCTTCGCATGTTGTTCCATCCAGTCTCAAGTAAGCTCGATGACGATAAACCATAAAACTGGGGGCAATGAACCGGGAGATTGCCGGCAATACTGGGCGTCTTGGTGATTTCAAGGGTTGCCTGGCTTTCCAGATGCATTCTGGCAGTGCTTCCAAGCTTAGCTACGTCAAACAAATCCGGAACTTTAGGAGGAAATAACCAAAATCTTTGGGATTCAATTGGATTTGAATGGTTCTTTTATAGATGTATCATTGGATATTGTCGGGTACACATTTTTAAGTCAATTTTCGATTCATGACCACTTAGCAATGCAAGTATGGATTGAAGTTTCGTAGATTTAACTAGATTTACAGCCCACAGAAGTCGAATATTACTTCGATTGGAATCTAGTTTCATAGTTTAATGGTTCATGTATTATAGTGTCATTGTGGTCATTAATAGTACTTAGATTTGATTCAGTATTATACACAGTCCGTATTTAATGATATAACAGTGTTACTTGAATCATTAATACTGTTACTTGGCCGTGCAGTTCCAGTTGAAAGGGAATATTTCACCATTGTTGTACCGGTTAGATCCCAACTCATGGGGGCTTTAGTTCACCATGGTTATAGCCATAGAAGTAACCTCAACTGCACCCTCAAGTAGGTTATATATCCCATGATAGTCTCATATATATCCCATTAAATCCCATGAAAAATCACCATCTTTCTTAAGTCTTAGGATATCCAAACTATTGACATACCCAAATTACTTCACAAAAACCAGCTCCGTACCCAACGCAGGAGATACACAATGAACGGCAAGGGCATCCGCATTTCCAAGGCGGGTTTTCATACCACGCACTCTATAATAGATAGTCTATACATAATATATACATGATATGATATATGTACACATACATAGTGTGCAGTATTGTGCCAAATATAGGGGCCTCCAGGTACGATTTTGGAGCTGGCTGAATATGGCTGGATGCGGCGGATGGAAGGACAATGCCTGGACATGACAGGGCCATGCAGTGTCGAAATGGTTGCTATCAAAAACCATGAGTGTAGCATATCAACAATATTTACCAATAGTTCTTAGATTCAATATCTCAGCATATCTCACCATATCATATCTCATCATATCTCACCTCAAGAAAAATAAAGGTATAGCAAATCTCACCATGTCTCATAAATTTCTTGGGCAGGTCTCTGGCTGCGCCATGCCGGAACCGGTGCCCGTGGGGCCCAACGAACGGGAGCTGCTATGGAAAAAACGCGAGGTGCGCGCGGTGCAAGGGGGTTGACTGGTGATTTTATGGTGATTAGCTAGCAAAAATGTCAAAATAATGGTTTAATGTTTAATGGGGATATCAATGGAAACATGGAAGAAAATGGGATGTACTCGCTGGTTGTTTGCCCATTTAGTTTGATAATTTAGAGATTAGACATGGCGATATTCCACAGCTATGTTTAAAAACCAGAGGGTAACCCACAATAGAAATCGGGCTCATCCTCTGCCAATTCGTAAGGATCATCATCATTTTCAATGTCCAATGTAGCACATGCAGTTTTTGGATATACCGAATTTTGGGATATCCTAAGCCGAAAATATCAGATTGTTGATTGAGTTATATCCCAGTCTGTCCCCCCGATTTCCAATATTTGTGTACAAGCCGCAAGATCCCTCAAAACAGCTAGCTAGAAGTTGACCGACGAACTCCGCGAGTCGCTTCCAGGAGAATGTCCTCCGACAAGCCAAAGAGAGACGTGGACCTCCCAAGGTGAGCTTGTGAAGGTTGGAAGATTGGTTGGTTTGAAGATAGGACATATGTATATGGAAATAACCTGGAAATGTATGAAAGTATATGGAAATATATGGAAATATATGGAAATATACCTGGAAATATGACTCAAGAGATGGACAGATATGGTATTGTATGATATTGTATGGGATGTTGGGGCTTAGCATTTGAGAGCTATTTCCATGTCTAACATAGGCTCTACTACTAGGTAAAAGCTATTTCAAGAGCAGCAATATGGGGAACAACGGCTGGTTGGTGGCTGGAAGTAAATAGATCCCTTCTGTACTGCCACTGGCAACGGAATCGCGGATTTATGTTCCATCTAACCATGCAAGGGTTGCCTGTACCATCCAAAAGGATCTAGGAATCTAAGATATAAGCAGCGACAAGCTGCAAAAGGATCAGCTAAACCATGCTAAGGATGACATATAGCTATGGCATAGATGGATATAGATGGATATACTGTAGATAGACCATTTAGTTGGATGATTTACAGTTATGGCCCGAAATAGCAGTTATAAGTCAGAAAAATCATCCATTTATGGAATGATAGCTACATTTATGGCCATTGACAACCATAGAAATAACTGGCAGAACTGGGCCTTAACTGTACATCCCGTGGTGATTTTCCAGCCCATCCTCCCAGGAGGACATCTTCGGCAACAAGGAGAGGATGGCATTGGGGGATGGGTCCCATTCCAAGATTTCAATGTGGGCTCCCCTAGATAACGAAATCGCGATGTTGGGGGCCACATCACTCCAATTTAACTATGGTATACTATGGTTTATGCTACTTATACCATCTTAGAACTATACTATTCATGGGGTTTATAAACCAACAAACATAACTGGGGGGGCCACATTGTAGTGACTTTGAGTAGTCCATTCTATTTGGATTCCTATGGCATGGGATGGATGACCATAGAGGACCATAGCATACATTAACCCCTGTATAAAGTGTGACCATGTCACACGTGCTCATCACTTCTACCATGAAATGATCATGTACAGGAAAACCTTTTTCGTTTGGGTGTGAAAACCCAGTCTCCTTAATTGATCTTTAGATTTCATCCCAAGTTTGTTTGACTATTGACTACCCCAAAATCCCCTGGTTTCAATCATCACTGTCCTCACAGCAATTTCTGCCTATGTTGTGTGTAATGCACGCAATTTTTCTGACAAAACAATGTATCATATTCAGTTGTATGGCTGTGGATGAAAACCTTGGTACCCCAGCAGTGAACATAGCAGTGAACATCCAAACAGCTGGTAAATGGATGTTCATTCCGCAACATATGGTAATAATATGTAATAATAGGTTTTGATCTATCTCCACAATATCCCAACGAAGATCCACAGAATAGCAATCCCTGGGTGCGCCAGGAGCATTTCAAGACCTTGGTACGCTTGGTGCGCGAGCGCCGAGCTGTTCAGACGGCGCGCTCCCAAGAGGCGTTTTGGTTGCGCGCCCGAAGTGGTTCCAACGGTGATTGGCGCGAACAACACGGAGATTTCACCAAATTCGGCCCCAGGGCTGAGGAACTCAAGGTGAATCATGGTTCCCATGATCGATTGTCATTTATCGATATTGGGGGTCTAGTGGAGGTCCAACAAAAGAATCACCAATTGCCAACCCTTGGCTAGAAATAGTCAAACATCGAGGGTTAAAATGGTGAAATATTGGCACACACCAACAATTGTTTTGGTGATACTGTGTCTTGGGAATCTAATGGTGATATAATGGGAATATTGTGGTGATTTAACAAACCAAATTGGGTCACCAACTGGATATAGGGGTATTTACCAGCCAAAGATATTATGGGAATAGAATGAATGCTCCTGGCGCTGTGGGATGGCTATTTTACTCCTATTTTATGGGGATCGAAGGGGTATGGAATGAGATATTGCTGCACAAATATGATGGGAGATATGATCAAACATATGGGTGTGGCCCATGTGTGAAATGATTTTGTCATGGATGGTATAATTACAGTAAGCAACACGAATGAGGTGCCTCCACCAACATCGGGATTCCACCAATGAGGCAGTTTCAAAAACCCTGGTTAGGGCATGTTTCACTAGTTACTTGTTTGGGTTTTAGCCATCAACAATATATAAGAAATATGGAGATATACAATTAGTGCATGTCAGGGCAACTCCAAATTCAATGTGATCGCAGGCCGATGACCAGCTGTGAGCATCCGGCAGAAAATGGTGCGGAAAATAGGTGGTTGTCCCACCAAAGGTATGACATGAGGCTGGAGTGGAAATCCTCTACATCTCCAATAAGACTAGGGGTCGCAAAGCAAGTGAGTACATCATCACCAAGTCTTAGTGTGACAAAGATATCAAATGTCCAAGACATATACTTGGTTTATCAAATTATCCATGTACTTCCTACCTCCATTCAGAAACGATTCGAACCTGGCAAGCCTGATGAATTCTCCTTAGCCACGTGCCGAAAGTTTCATTCCTCAGCTGTTTCTGAAACACGCCCATATTGAAACATCTAGTCACAGAACACCACTGAACAGGAAAGACTAAAGAGAAATGGATTTGCTATTTGCTATGATGCAGGGAGCGGGTGAGATGCAACAGCTTGAAGATCTACGATGATCTGCATTAATTACTTGTAATTCGTAATTTTGGAAGTTAAGATTTGCTGAGCGCATGTCTCAAACATAGGAACTCCGTGATTGGTTCTGTTCAGGTCATTCGTGGTGAATTTGTGTGATGGTTTTCCGGAATTCCAGGAGTCATTCGGAGGTTTGCAGCATCAGAGAGACTGACAATGACTCATCTCATAGTTGCGATGTAGATCTGTGCCTATCATGGCATCTTTCAGGACACAGGATGGGCTGCAAGTGGTTTGGCATCCTCCAAGTGCTACTATTCGATCCGCGGATTCCCAAACTTCATCCAATAGACAGACCGCTTGACTAACAAGAGCTGCTATGACATGTTGTGTGTTGGGCCGTGACCAAACCCCTAGAGGCCCTAACTGCTTGAGATGCTTTCAACAAGATAACCGGCCTGAGAGGCTGAGAGGTTCAGGATTTCAGGCAAGTCACGTCTGGGTTTCCCAGACCGGGGATGGTTTATGGACGTGGATTGGCCATTCAGAAAGCAAACCGGAGTGCTTTCACTTACCCAAGAAGTAACCACAACGCAGACCAACAACATCCCAAACCACTTTTGGAAGTGGGGTTTGAACAGCAATAATCTGCATCACACTTGTAGGCGGTAGTTGTCCTTCAGTATATACTGTAGCGGGTGTAGAACAGGCCCCCTTTCCCGCTTCATGACCCTTGCGTGTGAGGATCTCTTGCCCAATCTGCCGGGAAGTCCCTGGAACCCAGTGGAACGCGAATTCTGGTAAATGAGCCCATTGATGATCAACTCTTGGATTTTAGCCATACACTTCGATGTTTCCCGTTTTTTGCGGTCAGATGGCGTATGACAGAGTCAACAAAACAACAAACAACAAGACTATTGGTACTCGTAAGGTCTCAAATTGCACCAGTGATACACTACACATGGTGTTGATCCATCCTTCATCTCACTCTGCCCTTCAGTTGAACCGAGGATGACCTGAAACTCAATGATTGCTCGGAGGCGGCTAGATGGATCAGATTCGTTTCGTCATATTTTGGTTGGAAGCCTAGTGCACGTTTTTAAGCTGATCAGGAAGAACAATGGGCCTTAAGCACCAAGATTTTTCAAATGTGATCAGCAAAGAATCTAGATGTTGCTAGTCATTTATTTTTGTACTGTCGGTGAAGTTTCTTGCAGTTTCAGCCTGAGGGGTCGAGAAGTCGCCACCGCCTATAAAAGATGGACGATGTTACAGGATACTCCGCCCAAAGAATGGGAAAAATAGGGTTTCCTATAGATGTTCCCTGAAACCATTTCTGAGCTTGGAACTATTGGAATTACATGAAATTACCATTGGTTTCATCATAAAAGTTAGTATCCCGACATCGGATTGCAGTTGCCAGGTCGCCAGCTGCCATCATCGCTTCTGCACCGCGTGTATCGAAGAATGGGCCACGCGTTGTTCCGCTTGCCCGCTCTGCAAGCAGGCCAGAGAGCGCAGCTTTATCTGGGTGGTTGGATAGTTACAGATAGTTCCCCCAAGGAGCCTAACGGATACAGTAGTTGGATTAATGACTCCATATGTGACTCCCAACGGCAGAGGTCGAGTTTGTTCTTGTGGTCTTTGTGGCAGCAGTTGTGATTTCTTTGTTTGATGCTAAAGACCTACTGTAAGTCTTAAGTCTTTTTTGTGAAATGTGGTCCACTACCAGTTGGAATCGAGTTAAATGGACAGGACACAACATATCCAACCCCATTCTTAACTGGGCTACTGTAGTATCCACTGTGGTGCAATAGTGATGTTAAGAACATATCCAGTTGCCCTCCGTTAATCAGACATGTCAACCGAGAATCCTCTATAACTGCAGTTAGCAGTTTTGTGGACATACAATTATATACAGATGTATACATTGTGGATTTTCCAGCAATCCATATTTGATTACCAGAGGGTAGGTGCCAAAAAAACGGGAAACATGGAGGCCATTGATGCCCAACTCCTTCCTGCGCTTCGGTTAGGAGATGACTGCCTTGGTCACAGCGCAGAGCACACGCAAAGGTGCCAGTGCCTGGCGATGACACTTTTGTTGTGCATGTACCATGTAAAAGAAAGTCAATAAGTATAGTAGTGTATAATCTATCATACTGTACTTCGGTAGGAAATGTATGGAAATGTTGGATATATTTCTATAATCTAAGATTATATATCTAAAAATGATGAATATCATATGTTGTTTAATTGTAAACTTGTACACAATATCTAATGTACAGCAATTTACTGTACATCATTTCATTCCTCAAAGTCCGTGGGCCTTGCAGGGGCCAAGCGCAAAGTCGAACATCGCCACCTGGACGGGGCATGCAACCAATGGGACCCAGTGAATGCTTTTTCGGGGGCCAAAAATGATGGTGAAGCTCTATAATATGGGGATGTGTCAAAACCTATTATTATCCATTTTAATGGGATGAACATCCATTTGCCAGCTATTTTGATGTTCACTAGGTGCCAGGGTTTTGACTCATAGCCATATGGGTTCATTTCTGTTGAACAGATTCCAAAAAGAAAAACAAAGCCAGAAAAGTTATAGAAGTTGTAAAAGACTCGTCTCTTTATAGATTAGCCTCTGGAAATTGAACATAGCTGCCCAAATTGGCCCGTTTATTTTGACAATGTTCCCAAAAGAAAAAGGTGATTTTCCAAAACTAGTTATGTTAAATTACCGCAGGGTAGGTGGAACTCTGGATGTAGGAATCCACCTTGCGGCTGAACTTTGCAGGAAGTCGCTGATTCTGAGGCAGTGGCAGGGGTCCCTCAGCAGTACCCGTGGCATGTCCTGTAGCAATTTGGGATTCCAGGTTTGAACTCAACGCTGTGTCCGGTTGGTATACCCTTCGGTATCCTTCGGTAATTCAACAGTTTTGCTATGGAGAATGGCCGATTTGGAGATGATTTGCCTATGAACATGGTGATGTTCCATAGCTATGTTAAATTATCACAGGGAATAATACATGTATGTATATAATACAAATAAAGTTTCAACATTTGTTGTGTCATCAATCTCTGTCAGCTGGAAATATTATACCCTGATGCTCCCAAGTACTCTCTGAGAGAGTGTCTGGAGGCCAAGGCACCGCTCCCGCAAAACGAGGCCCAAACCCTCTCTGAGGGAAAACTAAATNGCAGTTCATGCTTGATGCATACTTTGAGATCTTGAAAGATATCCAATTGGTAAATGTATGATATAAGTATGAAAAAGGTTGGGATTGGTCCCTATCATTGGGGTTATGATGATAGTGGATCACCAATCAGGCAAGAGATAGTAGTGAAGCACCCACGCGTTTTCCACAACCGAGCCATTCCATGTGCTTGGAGCTGGCCATCTTGTGTGGCTGCTCAGCTTTGGGCTTCGAGGTTGTCCAAATTGCTTTTGGCACAAAGCCTTGGATAGATCACTGGGGCTGGAAGGAAAATCCTAATACATCCCATGGCTGACTTTGTCGGGTTTTAAAAAATTGGCCACTTTGAATGCCAGGCAACCCCAAGTACCATTGAATCAACGCGCCATCTTCCAAGCCCATGGTTTGAGAGGTGCAAAGTGCGTNTGCAAAGTGCGTTCATCAATCGTCCAACGAAATCTTCAACATGCCACCCGGCCGAAAAGCGGTGGTTCAGTCCTGGGATGCAGAATAGTCTTGGGATGACCCCGGGCCCTGCAATTGGTGATGCTCATACCTCAATTAAGCCTTAACAGATCTTCCATTTTTGAATTTATATGTTGCTATATACTTCAAAAGAAGGGGTGTGGATTCACATGTGCCGGGCCACCATCATCCAGCTGAGATTGGCAAAGTTCTTGCCATGCCTAGGATCCGGTTCCACAGGTTGCNGGGTGTGGATTCACATGTGCCGGGCCACCATCATCCAGCTGAGATTGGCAAAGTTCTTGCCATGCCTAGGATCCGGTTCCACAGGTTGCGTTCCCCAAATAGGCATTGCAATGCCCATGTGTTGCAGAATGTTGATACTTTGCTTTCAATTTTGACTAGGCACATGCCACTTTGGCCGGCTTGGCCATGCCAATTCCTCCTTTTCAAGGGACCACTTTGCCAGCTCAATGTATGAAGCCATTGACTGGTCCTTTGTTTTCTAGCAAATGGGCTGGATATGATATTTTCCTGCTGAGCAAAGGCTGAAGCTAGGCGAGGATGTTTGACACCATAGAAGTGGCCAGAAAAAAAAGAGAATATATATATATATATTGAAGTAAACCATCCTTGAGAAATCATCCAGAAGCTTCTGAAGCCTTTAAAAATGTCTGGTTCGATATCACTAGCCAAGTGTCACAGAAGCGAGACATAT